>CM053787.1:667846494-668321494 GCA_028749045.1 Cupressus sempervirens
GTAAAACTGGGGTGGGGATGATACCCACAAAACTTCACTACTGCAGTCTAAAGTTGGCCTGTTAGGGCTTACATTGACCACTTCTAATGATCTACCCTATTAAGAGCAATTTGGACTACTAGGTCCACCTTGTTACAGGTTTTACACACATACAATGAAGTATGCACTCTGTTAAGAGATTTATACAAAGACTGTTAAGTCTACCCTATTAAAGGATTTGGAAAACCGATTCACCTATTACGATTAAAAAATAGATCTAACTTACAACTTGATTGCTGATTAGATCCTTGAAGTACATATCACCTCTTGTGACTGATATATCTTTACTGCTCCTTGTAGACCTTGCTGAATACTCTGTTATGTTGTTGATTTGCATTCACTCTTCTCAAAACATTACGTGTCCATTCCTTGATACATACATCTATACATTACAAATGATAAAATACATTACATATAATACCGTTTCAATATTTACAATTACAAGGTTGGCTAAAACACAAGTAAACAAGATATTACTGAGTCGACCAAATAGTAGAAAACTCGGGTTCTTCAAGCTAACTTGGTGAACTTCTGATACTCAGCGTCCACTACATTACTTGGCATCATCATGCACTCGATAGAAGTAGAAGCTTGGTCCATACTAAACACACAATGTAGCTTAGAACTCGATAACCATTGGAGATTTGGTAGATATAGTGTTACTTAGTAGATACTGAATCCTTTGTTTACCTTGCTGTCACTCAAAAAACACTACACATCCATCACTTGGTAGAAATTGGCTTCTCTTCACACAAACTAATGACTTGGTAGACACTGTTGAACGACACACTCACTCGGTAGCTTTAGGAATGCTGGGTGTAAATTGTTTAACTGATGGACTTGCTAGGTAACCACTGAATGTTCGGTATAAACTGTAGACTGAGTGATGAGCTCGATGAACATTCAAAATCGAATAAGTGTTGTCACTAATGACAAATACAACATAATGCCAACATATCCCTAGTTTTATAGAATCTTCTCTTTATATTGCTCACCCATAAATGCAATTCCAGTCATGGATCATTTCTCTAGACTTTGAATGGAAACATAATATATAATAATGTATTTTTTCTTCACTAAAAAATAAAGTGCTTGCTTTGAATACCGAATCAATAGCATAAAGGCCACCTTTTGCAATATAACAACATACCTAGAAGTAGCATAAATGTGTTCAAGAGAATCGTCTCCATTATAGAATTTGAAAGAAAATTTGGCAACAACAAAGAGACCTCGTAAGCCACAAGATTCTTAGATTCCATTGCAACTGCTATTTTCATGCATTAATCCACTAGAATAACTTATCATATGAATTAGAACAATAAGAACATTTGTAAAAAAATAAAATTAATATACACGAACATATAAGAACACCCTTAATATAAAAAATGTCTCTGTCATAAAAACTTTTTATGAAAATATGAAACATTGATTACTTTAACAAAATCTATGAAGTTAAAACAATTATAAATAATAAAATATCTAAATAAATAAATCAAAACCAAAGTAAAAGTAAATTAATTTTCCAATTTAATTGGTTGGGGACAAAAACTATATGAAAAATTTGGAAGGAACCGAAACTGTCTTCATGCAATTTCCGACTCGCCCGAATTTCAGAACATGTGAAAGCTTGCGCATGACCCCAGTTTATGCCATCCGTCCCTCCATTCTAGTCGGAGTATGTGACAGTCTACTTTTTCATAAAACGTAAGATTACCTCTGTTACACGACTCTTTCCTCTATGCTATATTTGCACATTGATCTTGTCGCTTAAATACAATTCATTTCATTTTTTAACAATAGCCAATCGACGAAGTTATTTCCATTACAAGTTGTGACCTTTGTTCTTAAAATTTGAACAAAACAGATTAATTGTTTGTTATTTTGGACCCCGCTTGTTTGGTATGTGGAATGTTATTTCAAAATTGTTGATTAAATCAAGTTCTATGGTAACCCATTATACACCTCTTATTTGTTTGTGGCTACGTCAACTGACAACGAAATTTCATTTTACACTGCAGTAGAGTGCGATTGGTCATTCACGATGAAAATAGAAAAATAGAAGTGGAGTAGTTGAATCTGATCAATTGTGGGGATTTTGTTTAAGAAAACAAATGTCACGCTTGACTGAGATTCAAATTGTGGAATCTTCGAGAGTAGGTGGAGAATAGCTATACGCAATTGAGATATCATGATCGCAAACAGTGGAAAGATACACGGTCTCGTACACCCATTATCTTATCAGTTGCGTTTCGTTTCATTTCTTCTAATCTTCTAATCAATTGTCTTACGAAGAAGAGCACCATAAATAGACTGCTTGGATTCTACTATATACGTATCCCATGACCTCATGATTATCTCATCTGTCAAATTCCTCAAAGCTTCAATCTTTTGGATAAAAGCAATTGAGAAAACACACAATCATTATGTCGAAGGTGGCACCTTTTCTTAATCATTTCCGCTTGTGACACCTTTTCTTAATCATTTCCGCTTGTTTTTCCATCTACAGTTGGAGGTGTGACTTAAGGGACGGCTTAAACATCACACACTAAGTTTCATTCCAACACTAAAAGTTTTAAATAGTCAAAGTTGAATTATTTTTTCCAAACTTTATTTTCTCCTTAGTGTGGGATGTTTAGGGATGGCTGTGACTTAGGAGTGCAAGAAGATGGGAATAAATCGTTTTCGTCCATTGCTTACCACCTCCTTGCTTGGCTATTGTGTTCTAAAACACCTATATGTCTGCTGCTTAGGGTTATTCCCCTATTGGGTATACACAAGGCTCGATAGGGCACAAAGGTGTTTCTAAGATTGGCTTGTGATTTGCCACCGAGTTGGTCGCTACTTATGCTAGCCGCCCTAGCTTGCTATATAGAGGGCCTCATGGGTTATTGTTCTTTATTCTGCCAACTTAGCCACTATTTCCACCCCAATCTAGAGCTGAGCCTATGTTTCCTATCTCTTGCACACGTCTTTACCCCAGTATGCCTACCTTCTCCCCTAGCTTTGAAGATAGTTGGGTCCATGAAATCATCTAGAAAAGGGACAACATTATTCCGGGCCCATTATTCCTCATCTTCTAACAATTGCAAATAGAGAGTCAATACCATAGCTGCTAGCTGGAGGTAGAGGATAATCACATGGGAGAACAACGATTGGAGATGCTCTCATTCAATATAGGGGCCTCTCTATATTTGAATTTTTGAATCCTTGATAGAATCGACTAGCAATTGCAAAACACTCACTAGAGATCCCTTCCTAAACTTGCATGCATATTATTTCCAATCTCATATAAGTGGAAGCCATGATAGTGAGAATAAGGATGGTGGGGTTCTTACATCAATTGGATCCCAACAGATAGTTGTTGCGATCCGTCAAAACCTAAAAGATAGAATAATCTCTGTGAGAGTCTGTCGCAGTTTTATCTGCATTTGGGAGTATTGTTATAAAGTTGGATGGACGAACGATTTGCATTATGACATCTACTAGTCCCTTATAGTGCTTCAAGGTTTTGTTTGATGCTTTCTATGACAATTCATTCTTGGCTATTTATCCTTACTCACTATGGACTTTATCAACAGGTCCTACTGGAGTGAGGAGCCATTTCAAACTGTCATATGTCAACTGCAACTGGTTAGTTGGTTCTTTCATGGTTTTAATTAAAAGATAAAATTGTGATGTGAAATACCAAATTTATTTCTAGTGATTTTAGCAACGCCTTGTTAAAACTTAATCGCTAAGAACTGCAACATACCTATCACCTGGATTCAAAAGCATTAAATCTGAAGTTATTTCGATAAATAATGTTCTAGACATGAAACTTGGATTTTGAAGTATTAAACTTGATGTTACTTCTATAAACAATGTTCTTGACACGAAACTAACTACGACCAAGATCTAGATGTTTATACAAGTCATAGGCTTATTGGCATGTATGCAAAATGCCAATAGAAGATGTCCACCAAGTGTTCGACAAATGCCTGGATGAAATTTTTTTTTTTTGAGAATTAGGAGCATCCAAAACACTGTATGTGGGTTCTTCCAAAAGTTTGTAGGCCTTATGGTATCTGTACGAAAGGTCAGTACAATTTCCTCAGCTCGGCAACTCTTCATAACTTCGATTGAAGTCAAAATTTGGATCTATTACCCAAGGACGCCACAGCCGATTTGGCCTCTCAGGTTTCCTTTTTGTTTCTTTTTTTTTTCTTTTTGGTTCAATTAAGAGTAGAAGTTATGTACGAATATGCTTCTATATTTAGTTGTTCCTTAAAATAAATATCTTTTTGATGTTTATTAACTACTACAAGCTTATCATGAGCTTAGAGCACCTAAATCATCCTAAAGATAGTAAGGAAATCCACAATACTAATATTTTTCTTGCTACCAGTGAAACTATTTTGCAACTCAACTTTTGTGGGTCATTGATTTTGGCCTATTGAGGAAGCAGATTACCACCTAAATGTGTTTTCACAGCCTCCGAGGAATGTGTCTATCATTGAAGACTGTGAAACAATGTGCTCATCCACTTGTTCTTGCATGACTGCCTTCTTCCACAACTGACTTCTTCCACAATAGCTCCGCTTCATGTCACCTTGTCTCTGGCCCCTTGAACTCCTTGAAAGCTACATCAAACCAGATTTATAGGGCTATATCAAGGCTTAAAGTAACAAGCCACCAAACCAGGCTTTAGCCTTCACTCATCTCATCATAGTATTGATATCAATAAGCTTAGTAGTAGTAGCTCTCTTCTAGTGCCTGATCATAATTGTAACCATTCAATCCATGAAAAAGAAAAATCATTGAAAATGATGTGTGAGGAGGATTTGACCCCACAGAAGTGGAAGAGGAAGCATTCTTGAAAACCCTTCTAGGCCTTGCCCCAAGATTTACATATCATGAACTTAAGTAAGCCATTGATAACTTAAGTAGAATTCTAGGAATTTTTAAATATAACAAAAAAGTGGCAATGAAAAAATTAGATGGGCCAAGACAAATATATAAGGAATTCATAACTGAAGACACAACAAATGGCAGCATAAGCCATTTGAATCTAGTAAGACTTAGAGGAGAAACATTCAAATTGAAAAGTGTAGCAATGCTTGTTGTGGTGGTGATGGTGATGATTGTGACTACAATTTCACATGAAGAAGAGGCCTAGGGTCCATCAATGTTGACACCCACAACTTCCATTGCAAATACTCCATCTTTAGCTGCTAATCTCATTGCATCCCTCATTTCTTCCATGGCCCACCTTTTCCATTGAGGCATTGAGTGTATGGATTATCTACCACACATTTTTTCATCTGTGTTGTGAAAGAATGACAATGATTTGCAGCATAGATTTTTTTGGGGAAGTTTTTTTTTCACATCCATCATTGTGGTAAGCAAATTTCATTTTTTGATCATCACTCATATATTGTTGATTTTTCATATTGTTCACATACTTTCATTGTGTTAGTATTGGTTTTGACTATGATGCTTCAAAAATCATTGTTAAGGATCTCAGAATTTGCAGATCTATTGTTACTTTATTTTCTATGTTTTAGGTGTGCTAGAGTATACTAGACCTTGAAATTATATGGTAGTTGTGCTCTATTTTTTTTAAATGGCTAATTTTGCTGCACACTTTCAATATTGCTACTATTTATTATAATAAAATGATTAACCAGTTTAGTTATGTATAGTAGTATACTTTCTCTATGTTATTGTAACCCTTTGGCTACAATTTTCTAAGGCCAGTTTACTTTCATCCTATATTCTTGTAGATATGAACGTTAAAATCTTATTTTAGATATTTTGCAATTTTATTTTCAATTGATGCAATAAGCTAATATGTCCAAATTTAGGTTTAAGGTAAATAATCCTTTATTATTCATCTATGGAATGAATATTGAAGTTCAATTTGGTTTGTCCAACAAATATTATAGGAAAATTTTATATTTGATATATGTATAGTGTAAGTCTAATTGAGAGCTTTGCTAGAATTTCACATTGCATGAACCTTGGGAGCAACATTCATATTCTTTCCAAAGCACTGGAGATGCTTCATGATTTTAAGAATGCATAATTATTATACATAACATTCTTGTGATAGTTTAGATAGGACAATCACTCATCGGTATACAATTTAGGTGATGGATCTGGACCTGCATCTATTTGTAAGCAAGAATGCAATCATTGATGTCTTTCTAAGGTACTGAATACATGGAATGAGCTACTATATGTAAATTTGACTGCAAAAGGCTATAGAGTTTGAACCTTGGACTTGGAAATCAGCAACATGGAGATTTTCTTATTGCATTCTTTGTAAAGTAAAAATATTAATGCTATTAATGTGTTTCAATCCATGGGAAGGGAAATTTTGTTCAAAATTGGAGAGGATAAGGCAATGTCGGTTGTGTGTTACACCTTTTAATAAGAGTTTTGGAGTTGCCACCTGAATTCTATTACGAGGAGCAACTTGTAGAAACTAAAGGAATACCAAAATACTTACAATAACAACCCATAAAATTGCTCTATGAAGCATGTATTATTAAATTTGATGGTGAACTTGCTTTATATTTATTGTTGCACTCTCTTGATGTATGTTTCAAGTAAAGGTAAAAAATCTATTTACAATATTTGAGGATCACGTGGGATTTATCTTGAAATATTGCATTAGTTGCTGCATTGTACAATGAAAGGTCTATAGAAACACCAATTTCCAAGCAATGCTCATAATTATGATATTAATGAGTTTGTAGGTGGCATTGTTATCATTATGTATCAAGATAATAACTGGTGTTGAAGAAAAATTTCCTTGAAGTTTAGCTACAAAATACAATTGATGAAATGGATTTGAATGGGTAAATGATTCAGAGACATACCAAATAGATATATTTGTTTTGTCCATAATAGGTAGAAGAGCATAGTAAGTAGAAGCACGACATCAGCAAAGACAATTGCATAAAATTTATCCTCAAATTTGTGTGGAATTATAGTTTGGCTCTCCACAAATAAATGAGTTTCTTTACCATGTAATATGGTGTATTATGCAATTGAATTTTCTTCCCCTGCTTCTTATATAGGCCTTTCATTGAATCTTTTTCATGTTCAAAATATGCATTGCAAAAATATTTATTAGTGACACTTTTCTCTTGGAAGGAATAATATGGGGTTTGATTCAAATGAGACCAGGGATATGTATTCATCACTAGTAATATGGTAACTTGTTAAGTCATGGATGAGAATTCATATTAGCATGCCTTTTATGTTTATATGCTTCCAATAGCATAAATATGGCATGTCATATTCAATTGAAAACATAATATATGGTATTTTATACAAAAATATTTATGTACTATGCAGTTTCCCTTTTTCTACTTTTCACTTTAACTAATAAGTGAATTTTAGCATTATAATAAAAATAAAGGGGAGTTTTTATTTTCTTTTGTTTATGTAGATTTCGGTTTACCATTTGACCATTAGGGGTGAATGACTAGGAAAAAATCCACACCTAGAGCAAAATCAAGGGGGATTAAGATTTATAAATAGTTTAGCTCAAACCACATTAGCTTTGAGAGGGGTTTATGGTGAACCTATTATCATAGGATTTTAATTATGTTAATAGAACTGCATAGTGCACTGAAAAGGTTCAGTTTGGGTACAAGTCTAGGGTCAATACAAACCTAGATTTATCCATGACCCAAAGAATATGTAAAAAAATAAGAAGTATAATCATGTTTAGAGGTAGGCTCACTGGCAAGATTATAATCTACTTATTGGTTAAGTGATTGTAGTCATAGGTAACATCAGAGGGAGACTGGAAGGTTTGCACAACAAGAAAGAAGCACCATCATCAATGCAAACAACTTTTACAACAACTGAGTATGTCACCAACAATGCCCATAACCAGCAATTGAGCATCAATATCAAGATATTGATTTCACCCACAAGCCCTTTCTTGCTCCTCCCTATATTGACTTCATAGAGCATCTGTTGTAGTTTAAGACATCACGAACTTGACTCTCACAATGCCTTTCCTCTCAGCCATTCTATTCTTTTTACAATAAGGTTTATACTGCACAAATGTTATTCTGTAGTTCTCAAATATGATTGCAAAGATGTGACACTATTGTTTTCCATATTTTGCTTGATTCAAGGCATACATCCTACTTCCATAATGTGTTTGTGTCTTGCAATGAATAATGGTAGTTCAGGCAACCAAATAAAATTGATAATGTGTTTGTGTCGTGCAATGAATAATGGCAGTTCAGACAGCCAAATAAAATAGATTATGTGTTTATGTCTTGCAATGAATAATGAAAGTTGAGATAGCCAAATAAAAATGCAAATGGCTTACCATTTTTACCCTCTAAAACACTGGTACACTTTGGTGTACTCATTGCACCCAAAGGTGTGATCACTAGTTATATTGATTTGTAAGGTTTAAGTTAAATACACTGTCATAGTCTTGACGTAACAAAGATCAAGAAGATTGACTATCTATTTGCCTGACGACTTGGGTTGAAGAAGTCTAGCTATATAATTTACATCCTGATTAGTTGAGTGATGTGTACATCGTTGCATCACCAAAGATTAACAAACTTCTTCCATCTAATCTCTCGTGTTCTCATTTTACGCGTGTCCAAAAATGATGGGACCATGGGGTACAAACAACCATCGTCTATTTTTGGAAGACAAGAAAATCTTAGTTTTATACACTTGGTATCCTTCTCAAATGATTACAGTTGTATCATTACTTTTTTCTTTAATTACCACTTATAAAAAATTCTAAAAATGATAGCATATGTACTGAGAGGGATCACACATGCACTAATAGTTGATCATATTTTAGCTTTCTTGATTTCTGATTGGTATACCTTGAATATGGCATTAATTATTGTTAAATTCTCAGAAATTATGTTATCTTAAATATATACACTCATAGGGGAAGAGACTCAGTATCCACCGAGGCTAACTTTGCGCACCTAAACTTCCCAATCCGTACGTTGAAATTTTTCATTTTTTTTGATGACCCTCCATACGTGACTTAAAAGCTTAAAGATAAAGTTTAGGTGTTTCCACATCTACATAGCTCTCTGTAGAGGCCATGAAGTGCAAAGTGGTTGAGAAGTGTCATTTTAAAACGTTTGCTTGATATCCATTGTGTTCCCCCCCCTCCTCCCCCAATAGTGACTCGCTGTAAAAATAGTACTTTTGGCACAAATGGACCAACCACCAACCAAAAAAGTAAAAACATTGAACAATTATTAGTCCATGTGTTGTTGACTATTAGTACATGTATTATTGACTATTAATGTACGTGTTATCATTTTTGAAACGGTAGTTAGAGGTATCTATAATGATGCCATATTTATCATTAAATGTCCAACAACTACTAGATCTCCTCCCCTATGTTTAAAGATTTTGATCAAAATAGCCTATATAATTACCTTATGATAAAATGATCTAATAAAATTAAATCATTTAAAAATCAAACCTATTTTCTTAAAAGAGGGAGCCCTTTCCATCCAAAATTCTAGTTTAAAACTTGGTCTTGTCAGTGTTACGTACCTTCTAGTTCATAGGGCATTGTATAATCACTTGTAATTGCACCTTCCACAATATTTTATTGAAAAAGTAAAAGTAATGATAAGGTTTTCATCAACCATCGTATTCTTGTATTCTTGATAAGACAGATATCTAGAAGACCGACTGTATTTTCAGTGGTTTATACATTGCTACCGGTGTATATAGGTTGCCCCGTAGCCAAAACCGTGTTTGCTTGCCTCCTTGTTAAACCCGCGTAACGCAAATATGCGTGATTGGTTGAGCGGTTGAACATCGCTGGCTCGCTCAATCCCTCATGTCGTCTCACCGTTTGACGCGTGTACATAATCGAGAAGGCGGGAAAAAACTTAAAAAAAGATCGATGACAACAATGTTCACCGTACACAGATGGGACGTAACGGCCGGGTCGTGGGGCAGACGGCCACCGCCTGTTTCTAGAAGCAAAGAAAATCTTACTGACAGACTTCGTATCCTTCACCGAAACCCCCAATTCAATTTTCATCTATCTCTATATATATGCTCTAAATTGTTTATCCTCTATCATCAAACCAAGTCTTGTTTCTTTTATCCAATCTATTCTGAGTTAAGCTGAAACACTGAATTTCCATCTGTAATAATTCGAAGCTTTTTGTGTCAGATTAATGGAGTACAGTGCATCAATTAGGGCTTTACAAGCACCCTGCCCTACGAGCAAGTCTGCTTCTTCTGGACTTTCACCGGTCAGAATTGCAGCAAAGCCGAAGCATTCGACAAGTATTAGGGCTTTTCACTCTCAAAATGCTTCCTTCTCTTCTACGTCTTCATTCTATGATGTTCTCTCAGTCTCTCCGGATGTTAGCGCGCGTGATATAAAGAGCGCATACCGAAGAATGGCTCTCAAATATCATCCAGATGTCTGCCCTGCTGAAGATAAAGAAGAGTGCAGCAGATTGTTTGTGAAAGCTCAGGAGGCATATGAAATCCTGTCAGATCCCCTGCTCCGCCAGGATTATGACTGGAGGTTGCAGAACATGTTTACAGTAGGCGATCTTGAAAGCGGATTAGGGAGTAATCAAGTGTGGGAAGCTCAGCTGATAGAATTAATCAGGAGGAGATCTGGAAGTAACTCGTCCTCATGGGGAGGTAGACTGAGAAGACGAAATCAACAAGAAGCTTATGCTTGCTGATTGTTACAGTGGTTTATTTGACATTTTGGGTGTAAATTGGATTTGTAAATATGGGCGTTTGGGCGCCTTCTAGTCTTGTAAATAATAAGATATTGATTTGCTGTTAATTACATTCGTTATGATAGATTTAAGAATCAGTTTGGGAAATAGGAAAACATTTGAAACACTTCCATATAAAACTATCCTAAAATGCTTGTTACCAGGCTTCTTAAAGCATATAAAGTCCTTCCCCGCTTCAAATCGACTCCACAGTCACACCCCAACCTCATTCTGACGCGCAAATTTTTTACTGTTTCTTTATCGTTTTCACGGAAATTTGTATGACAACAGTTTCAATCGTGGACGGCAGGATTCGAACCTGCGCGGGCAGAGCCCACATGATTTCTAGTCATGCCCGATAACCACTCCGGCACGTCCACTTGAGTGAATATTTTTCATATTTATCCAATTTAACATCCTCGTCGCCAATGAAATTAATAATTCTTTTATTGGCTGCATAAATACACACATTTCTTCCTGTCTGAGGTAGACAGTGTTCTATGATTACAATATATGAATATATGCGATGGCATTCTGCAGCGATATTGCAATTACGTTTTTTTTTTCTTCTTTTTCTGGATTGGCATTGCAGATGACGAGAAAATGAGAGGAAGGGAGAATCCAGCAAGTAGAACCTATGAATTAAAGCTCTCAAAACAGGCATATCATGCAGGTTCTGCCGGAATATTGAAGCACCTGCAAATGATTCAGTGAGAAAATAGTCAGGAAAACGGTTTTTTGATCTTTCAAAATTTTATGCACATCGAATTGTTAAGAATGTATTTTTGAGATTATATAAATCTTTATTTAGGTACCAATCAATCTAAGCTTAGATCTATTGTTAGGGTTTCAATCAAACGGTTTTCTGTTTTTTCTTCCATTTAATTTATTTTCATGTTAGTTTTTAGACTCCTATAAATGTTTCAGATTCCACAAGAAAACCCTATATGATTGATATTTGCCGACTTTCTTTAACAGCTTTTCTTTAGTATTTTTGGAATTTGGTCTTGAGAATAAAGATGCTAATTAGTCCCTGTCTATATAGGCAAGGAACTAATGTTTCCGGATGCTCAATGCATTAGTTTTGAATTAAGTCCTAAGGTTTTCGGTGCTTTGATTTAAATATTAAATTTTGAACCTTTTTTCTTATTCCTTATTGGTTGACTCAAATTTTGCTGGGGTCTCAGAATTTTGGGAAAAAATAAAATAGATTGAAAATCTAATGCAAGACAGTTGTATGGATAGGAAGTAATTCAACGTAGTTACATGGAGACCGCTGAAAAGACAGGCAATAGTAATTCAATGTAGTTACATGGAGACCGCTGAAAAGATAGGGAATTTTAAATGGAGACCGCTGAAAAGATAGGGAATTTTAAATTCAATATACACATATACAGAATTCATTACTGGACACGTAGTTGGAATGGAGATTACAGAGAAAAAATGAAGGCTTCCCAACAACATTGCCAAAAGAGATTAATTGACTCATAGAAGGATAGCTATCAACGCAACTGCTGATTGTTATTCTCTCAGCGTCTTGCTGATCCAGGCTTGAAAGAAAATTTGAGCTGAGATAATATGCATGCCCCTTGAAAGCACAATAAATCTATGCAAATACACCATCAATTACAGCCTAAGTAAAGTGTAACCCTTCTTGCATTTGAGCAGCACAATTTGTTGCACAAATGGAAAGATCAGAGGGTGGGCAATGGATGCCACGTCATTTAAGAACAAGTAGTTTGAACCGATTCTTTCTTGGCAAGCACATCAGGGTCCAGTCTTGTCTATGGTCATCACTACATATGGTAAACATTCTTACCCTTTGTTCTATATACAGGGCGCTTTCACAGTACAACAAATTGTAAGAGTAAATTTTCTTGTTATTTAATGGATTAGTTTTAGTAAATTTTTATCCATCTATAGCTCATCAATTTCACAAGTATGCATTTTAGGTTTGTTAATTTATTTTATAAGTAAAAATTAATTTACTGTTACTATTATTTTGAATAAATGTGTTAAAATATTTTATATTTTATATTTGATTCTATTTTAATTTTTTTTAAGAAAATGAATTGAAGATATTTTTAATTCTAAATTAAAATTTAGTTAGAAATTGAATATTTCAATAAAATGTAATAATAAATTTATTTTTGTTGATTAACTCACAAATTATTAAAAATTTTGAGATTGCAAAGTTTTCAAATGTCATAAGTGTATTTTAAAATTCTAAAAAAGTTCTAAAATAGTAACACACAAATAATAGTTCTCAATTAATAATTTTAAAAATCTTAATTTTATTATTTTTCAAAATCTTCACTTTATTATTTTTCAAGATACTAAATTATAAATAATAAAATTTTAAATAAGTTATTTCAAATTAAACTAATTTTTATTATATCTTTTAATTTATGAAAAATATTATTTAACAAATTACAAATTATAAACTTTAATCACTCCTATACATATCTTATATGAATATATTTAAAATATTTGTACTCACATTTTAATTTAAATTACTTGATTAGTAATTTTCAAAATATAAGTAATAGTTTTCCTATGAACTTAATTATATTACACTATTTCAAAAATAAATAGACTTAATATAGTATAAATATAATTTTTTTATAAACTTAATTTTAATATATTTGTAAATTTCAAAAAAATAATTTAATATTCTTACATAATTATAATCAAATATATTTCATTATACATTAATTTAAATATATTTCATTATACATTATTTTTTTCAAAAATGTTATGTACTAAATATATAAAATATACATAACATGTATTTAGTTATACTATTTTTTGAGGCTTTTTACAATATGCAGGGACTCCTGCTCTAATAGGGCACTTGTTTATGATATTCTTCTTAAAAAGACATTATTGTCTGACGGAGACACATACTATTGCAATCACTTTAGCCTAATCAATGATTAATTCTTCCTACTTCAACCAATAAAATATAAGTATTTTTATAATTGAGTTAATCCTTTGATTTTTTTTCTAATGTTTATATGTTAAATCTTAATTTCTAAAATAATGAAAAATGTTTTACTTTAGTTTGATTGGCTCATATTATTTGAGTGACCACTACCCATGCAATATATAAAATATGATACACATGAGACTTTATCAAACTCATAAAACTTATGAAATAATTTTTTTTGGCTATAATAATTACATATTATAAATTCAAAAATATTTTTATGTTAGAAACTATTATTTGATATATGTAGTTTGAATGATAATTGTTTTTAATCTTAAAGAAAATAAATGAATTTTAACATTACACTTATATGATAATTTTTTTAATTATAATTTTTTTAGAAATTATTATTCTTCAAATATTTAAATATGTATGAAGATAGTTTTTTTTAATCTTAAAAAATATTGATTAAATTATATTAAAATAGCATCATCATAGCTCACTATTAAATTTTTATTCCTAAACTATTATAACTTACCTCAACTCATTATTTTCTAACTATTAAATTTTTAATCTTAAATTATTACAATTTTTGGCAAATAGAAGTCACAACATGACACTTGTTTATATAAACTTTTGGTTAATCATATTCTAGATTTTTTTAGTTTCTAGAAATTCTTTGTTCTAGATCTTCTTGTCTATTAAAAATAGTTACTAATTTTATCCCTACATTTCCTTGTAAATTTGAGAGTTTTTCTACTTCAATTTATTATTTTTCCATAGCTTTTTGGATTCATTTGTCTATTAGCTTTTGCATCAACATTTTGGATCCCACCTTTCGGTTCTCATTCTTTGATGTGGGTTGCTAAACAAACAACCAACTTGGGGTTCTGTACACCATGTGCTAAAATCGTTATTATGGATAGAAAATATGCCGATATTAAAAGACGAATAGAAACTATTTGACAAAATGTCTGCAACTAATGAAGCTTCATAGACTTCTTTAATATTAAGATATGCACACAATTTTTTTTTTTGAGTTAAGCGTTGCAGCTCTTTTATCAATTTTTGGAGTGAAATGTGATTGCATTGACTACAAAATGGGTTATGCAATGAATCTTTGATTACTTTTAGATGGATGCAGCTTACAACTGTGAATCCAATTTGATCATTAGGGTTAGTTTGTCTCTGCATTTATTTGCTTTGAAACACTGAATGAGGTGAGATAATCCAAGAATAAATAATTAGAAGAAAATATTTAAGTGGGGTTTACAGAAATATTGGTAGTGTCCAAAGTGTTTGCCACAAATGTGACCCCTAATTTAAAAAAAAAATCTTTTACTTCGTGCAAAGTTGAATTGTTTGGTATCTCACATCCCACTTGGAGGGTAAGTATGAATTGTATGGTCTTTTGTATAATACTTTTTAGTGGTTGAATTTTATATAAAATGATTCTTCACATATTGTGAATTATTAAATTATATGGGGGTGTTTTATTACACATGCTTTATTTGTGTTGATATCAATTGATACACTATGAGATTAAATTAAATTTGGGGAAACTTCATACTTTTCCTACTTTATTCTAGTTGGAAAAAAATCATATAATTTTATTTTCTTCTTTTTTCAAGGTGAACAAATACTTTTTGCTTTATTATGTGGAAACAACACACAACGATTTTGAGTTTTATGACTTTTCCTTAGAATAAAGACATGAAAATAATACATGTATATTGTTTATTTTTCATTTGACTAAATTGAAGGTTTTTTTAGGACACTTGGGACTCACTACTTTTCAGAACTGCAAAATTAAAAATCAAATTTTGTTGTGTGTTCCCAATTTTTGTTATGCTTTACTTTCCTAAGTTTGGCTATATGCAAGTTATACCACTCAAATTTGTAGGTTTGATCAAAGTTTTAGTGGGAAAATTAATGAAAAACCCTAGAATACAGTCTAGCATGTGCTGAATCCTCAGAAATTCTTCCTTTGCCACAACTAATAATCCAACAATGGTTTCTTTGAACTGTTGGAAATATAAGAGAAGTAACTAAGAGGGGAGGGGTGAATCAATTACTACAAAAATAAATCCCATATCCCTTAGATGTTAGTACAAAAATAAATGTTGAAAATTGAACATTGTTCATGCTCGACAAACACACATAAAATGTTGTAACTCGGTAAATGCTGAGAATGCTTGGCAAATACTTAACATGAAAACTTTAGATGTTATCTATGATTACCAATACTTTAACTTAGTTGTAAACACAAAAGAAAATAGCATGAACACATTTGACACTAAGATTTAATATAGAAACCCAATTTGGGAAAAACCACCAATTGCAACTAGTTATTGTTTTCACTCTTATGAAGTGAGCCCTGTTAGGATCCAACCCTGTTAAAGGTTACAAAACACACTATTAGTTGTGACCCTATTAGAGGATTTAATCACCCTATTAGGAGTGGTCTTGTTAGAGCTCTTTAGACAATCCAATAGAACTGCCACCTTGTTAGAGGATTTACAAACAACTATTAAGCTGACTTTGTTAAGAGATTTAGATCACTTCTACAATGGTTAGAGAGTAACAATGAGATGACCTAATTTTTTATGCAACTAAACTGCTCATTATATATCTCAATTCTGGCTTGTATACTTGATTCTTCCTGATCGAATATATCTTTTCAGATTTACAAGGATATTTTGCTTATCCTTCTGATTTGCTTTCTCTTAGCATCATCAAATCTTCAATACATTTTCTTCTATACTTCTAATCCTCAACTTAACCTTATACATATATCTTTCATATTGTCAAGTCAACTCAAAAACAACTTAGAATAATTAATATTCATCTTTTTAGTTGGCTAGAACCAACAAACAAATTAATTAAACTCAATATGCCAAAATAAGAAAATCCTTCGTTAAGTGACCCTATTCAATAGACACTAACTCAAAAATGATTTTCCTATGTTAACCAAGTGAACTTGGTCAACACTGCATATTCGTAAAGTTCCTTTGGTAACCAAGTGATCTTTGTTAACACTAGTTCCATCCAATATTTCTTTCATTAACCGAGTGAGTTGGGTTAGCATTTATCTTCTATAAACTTTCCTTTGGCACCTTAGTGAACTCGGTAGGCATTGCCTTTTAAACTAAACAAACTTTGGAACACTCAATAGCCACTAAAAACTATCTTTACTACTTGAGTTAGCTTGGCATACATTGTTTGATAATGATATGATATTTTGTGTAACATCAAAGACAATACACAATTAATCAATTGTTTCAACAATCTCCCTCTTTGGCATTGATGGCAACACAACACGTCATAATACAATGAAATTTGTGGAGCAAGAATAATGTAAGGAACATATCCTTAGTTTCATTTTGATTGTAATCCATGAGAACTCCCTTTGTTAGTGTGAACTCTTTCTGCCTTTAGTTTCTCCCTCTGTCAGAAAACTTCAACCTACAACAACTTCTACCAAGTTCATTCTCCCTCTTTGACATCTCGTTATCGAACTTTCTATGACAACAAACTTATCCCTCTTTGACATCTCATGCCAAAGAAAATGTTTAGTGAATTACAATGTGCCTCAAGTACTGATTCATTTGCAATCTGACCTTGTCAATACTACACCAATTGATTGATCTTCAACATGCTTTGGTTGATGCATCACTAAACTTCATTTAGTGAACTTCAGATAGGGGAATGACCCCTAGCTTACCTCTTAGATACAAAAATGCATCTTTAGGTAATGGCTTGGTACATATGTTTGCAATTTGTTCTTTTGTATCACATATTCCAATCTAACTTCTTTATCTTGTGCCAATTCTCTTAAGAAATGATATTTTATAGCAATGTGCTTTATTTTGATATTAATCATTGAATTTTTTGATATATTGATTGCACTGGTGTTATCATAGTATATGACTATTGAATCCTTGATTTTTATCTTCATACTTGTCAACAATTGTTTGAACCAAACAATAGTAGAACAATTAACTGTTGCTGCCACATATTCTACGTCTATTGTGGACTGAGAGATACAATTTTGTTTCTTGCTTGTCCAAGACACTATTATTTTACCAAGAAAGAATGCTCCACCACTAGTTCTTTTTTTTGTCATCAATACTTCCTACCCAATCAGAATCAGTGAATACCTATAAGTCCAAATTGCCTCCTATTTTGTACCATAAGTCATAGTCTTCAGTACCTTTTGGATATCTCATGATTCTCTTGATTGCCATCATGTGATTTTCTTTGGAATTTACTGATAATCTTTCCACCATACCAACTATTAATGCAATGTCAGGCCTTGTATGCACTACATACTGCAATTTTCCAATCATTGATATTTATGTGATCTAACCTACTTCCTTGGAATCATCTTTTTTGGAAAGCTTCTATCAAGTAGACATAGGATTTCCAGCTAGTCTTGAATCTTCCATTCTAAAAAAATTTAGTATCTCCTTGATATACTTAGATTGAGTAATATAGATACCATCTTTCTTTTGTTGAATTTTTAATCCAACAAAGAATTTTATTTCTCCAGACATAGACATCTCAAATTCTTTACTCATTTCTTCTGAAAATGACTTGCACAACTCATCATTTTCTATGAATAAGGTATCATTAACAAATATTTCTGCCAAGTTGATATACTGGCTATTGTTATCATTTTTTCTTTGAAAACCAATATGTATCAAGTAATTATGAAGTTTTTCGTACTAAGCTCTAGGAGCTTGATTGAGTCCATAGAATGCCTTGTGTAATTTGCAGACCATGTCCTTTTTGCTAGGATCTACAAAACCTTCTAGTTGTTCAATGTAGACTTCCTCGTCAATAATTTCATTTAAGAATGTAGATTTAACATCCATTTGATAAAGTTTAAATCGTCTATGTGCTGCATATGCTAGTGAAGTTCTAAGACCTTCTAATCTTGCAGTAGGAGCAAAAGTTTCACCAACATTAATACCTTCTTCTTGAGAATATCCTTTAAATACTAATCTTGATTTTTTTGTAGAAACTTCTCCATCTTCATTTAGCTTGTTTTTGAACACCCATTTTGTGCCAATTACATTTTTATCCTTGGGTCTAGGAACAAGAGTCTAGGTTTTGTTCTTTTCTATTTGTTCTATTTCTCCATTCATTGCTTCAATCCAACTTTCATTATCCAATGCATCTTTAACATTTCTAGATTCGAATTCAGCAAGTAGACATGTACCTTTCAATTTTCTTCTTGTCATTGTTCCATCATATTTGTCTCTAATTATCTGATTAGGTGCATGATGCCTTCTGACATATCTTGCTAACACAAGTTCTTTGGATTTGGAATGAGTTTCACTGATTTTATCATGAATTTTAGTATCTAGCTTGAGTCCCATTGTCTATAACTCGGGTCCATCGGACTCGATTTGCACTAGCTCGGTAGCCTCTGACAGTGACTTGGGTCCTTCAAACTATGACTTGGGTTGCACTATCTGCAACTTGGTAACTATTGGTGATTTTGGGGACTTGAGAGGTGAAGCCTCCTTTCTTCGAGATAGATTTGGCACGGTATTAGGCTCATAGTAAACAAATCTTTTGTAATCCTCAAGCTCTTTGTTGCTTTCTTCTTCACTCTTTTTTGCAAACTCATCAATTCTCACATGTGTACTTTCTATGATTTTATGAGTAGACAAATTTAAACATTTGTATGCTTTACTTTTGCAGGAGTATCCTAGAAATACACCTTCATCACCTTTGAGATCAAATTTTCCTTTTCTAGATTCTTTCAAGATGTAACATTTGCTACCAAACACTTTCAAGTAACTTACATTAGGTTTATAGCCATACCATAGTTCATAAGGAGTTTAATTTGAGTCTTTCTTCAATTGTACTCTATTCAAGGTATGAACTGCAGTGTTGATAGCTTCCTTCTAGTATTTGATTGCAAAATTCTTTTCTATCATCAATGTTCTTGCACAATCCATGATAGATTTGTTCCTTCTTTTAGCTATGCCATTTTACTGAGATGTACCAGGGGATTATACTTGTCTTTTAATTCCTCTTTCAATGCAGAATTCAATGAATTCATTGGATATGAATTCACCACCTTTGTCTGATCTCAAACATTTCATTTTCTTTCCAGTTTCTTTTTCTACGCTTGCCATGTACCACTTGAATTTTTGAGAAGCTTCTGATTTTTCTTTTAGATACATTATAGTCATCATTTTAGAATAGTCATCAACAAAAAGAACGAAAAACTTATCTCCAGTGTAACTTTCTATTCCAATAGGTCGACATAAGTTTCAATGCACAAGCTCTAAGACTTCTTCTAAATGATAGTTCTTACTTTTGAAACTAGTCTTTCCCATCCTACCAATTTGGCAATTTTTGCATAGACCCATATCAGGTTTCCTCAAGCTAGGAATACCTCTTACTCTTCTATGTTTTCTTATCTTAATCAGATTATCAAAGTTTACATGACATAATATTTTGTGCCATAACCAACTTTCTTCTACTTGAGCAATAAAACATGAACTTTCACCGTTATCAAGATAGAATAGATTACCTTTTGTTTGTTTGCCAGATCCAACCATATTTCCTTTTCCATCTAGTAGTTTGGCCTTTCCATCCATGAATTCTACCTTAAATCCACTGTTATTCAACTATGCCACACTCAATAGATTATGCTTTAATCCTTCAACCCAATAAGCATTATCACATACAAGTTCTTTAGTCAAAGAGATACATCCTTTTCCTTTTATACAACAAGGTGCATTGTTTTCAAATCTTACACTACCACCATCATAATATTTCATGTGCCCAAGCTTTGTTTTGTCTCCAGTCATATGATGTGAATAGCCACTATCAATAATCCATGTATCATTTTTGCTAACATGAGAGATAAGTGCCATCTTATCTCCTTCATCATCAGACTCGTCTTTTATAGCAATATATACCATTTCATCTTCACCGTTATTAGAATATTTAGCCATAAAACAATATTTCTTACCTTTGTCCTTGTAGTTCTTGAATTCCTTCTTGCCTTTGTACTTATTGTTTTTCTTCTCATCCTTGTTTTATTTGTTTGGACACCTTGCAACAATGTGGCCAACTTCTTCACAAGAAAAATAGATTAGAGGAACCTTACCTTTGTACTTTCCTCAGCCTTTGGAATACTTTCTTGCAATAGGGCTTCGACAACTTCAAGATCACTGTCTGAAATTTTTTCTGTTTCTTCTTCTTCACTTCCTGATTAACTACTCTTTGATTTTTTTTATTTTTTTTCTTGAGTGAGAGTTTAGCATCAAATGTAGACTCAATACCTTTGGAACTAGGAACACAATTATCATAGTTACCCAACTTAAAAGTTGTCAATCTTCCAACTAGAGCATCCACATATATTTTGTTATTTGGATCACATCTCATCTCTTGAATAGAAGACACTATAATTTCATAAATAGGAATAAGGGTTCAAAGTACCTTTCTTAAAACTATTTTGTCATTAATATCTCCACCAGATGCTTTGATTGTGCTCACACTTGCTTTGATTCTTTCCACATATTTTGTAATGTTTTCATCTTCTCTTATTTTCATCTGATCAAAATGACCTCTTAGACTTTTTACTTTGGCTCTTCTTACATTGTCATCTCCTTCATAAATGTCTTTCAGTTTGGTCCAAATTTCATGAGCTTTTTTGTAGTCTTTCACTTCATCAAATTTAAAATAACTAAGTGTAAATGCAATATCAATCATCATGATGTTATGATTCTTCTTTTCAACAATATCTTCAATTGATAACATTCTAGTGGAAGTCTTGTATTCAACATCAAGATACTTACAACCTACGTCATTGATAGTTGCTAGATGTAATCTCATAAGTCCTTTCCATGCTACAAAGTTGTCTTTGTTCAACTTGGGAATCTCTCTTTTGTAAGACATCTTGATCTTTAGCTTAGGTCCTTGAAACCTTTTCTGCAAGCACCAAAAGATATGATACCAATGTTGGAAATATTATGATAGGCTAAGTTACTGAGAGGGGAGGTGCAAATCAGTAACCAATAAAAAACTATCCTTGATTAGCAATTAATCCTTCATGTATACTCTGATCTAATTGTATGCATGAGAGACTAAAAACATGAAAGCATACATAATACTTTAACATAGAAGATTTGGTGACTTAGAAACCTTCCAAATAGAAAGTAAAATTGGGGTGTGGATGATACCCACAAGCTTTAGTACTACAATATAATGTTGGCTTGTTAAGGCTTACAATGATCACTTCTGATGATCTACCCTGTTAGGAGCAATAAGGACTGCTAGGTCCACCTTGCAAAAGGATTTACAAACATACAATAAGTATGCACTCGATAAAGAGATTTACATAAGACTGTTAGGTCTACCTTGTTAAAGGATTTGACTGATCCACCTGTTAGGATGAAGTAGTAGTTGATCTCTTATCTATAACTTCATTTGCTGAATGAGATTCCTTTGAGTGTACAGATCATCTT
Organism: Cupressus sempervirens; assembly: GCA_028749045.1. NCBI lineage: Eukaryota > Viridiplantae > Streptophyta > Pinopsida > Cupressales > Cupressaceae > Cupressus > Cupressus sempervirens. The sequence goes on from CM053787.1 coordinate 667,868,712, forward strand.
GCTATGATAGATAAATCTTTGTTGCTTCTTATATTGTTGTATCCTTTGTAATTTGCTTCTGCTCTTCTCTAATGATTCCATTACTTCTCTTCTATATCTTAGATGTGATACAATACATTACATATATACCAATCCAATTATACAATTACAAAGTTGGCCACAATACAAATTTATAAATATTACAAAGTTGACCAAAGTGTAGAAACTCAGGTTCTAAAGACTGACTTGGTGAAGTTCTAATACTCGACATCCACTATCAATGCTTGGCATTGTCATGCACTCGATAGATGTAGAAGTTTAGTGCATATTGATCACTTTCAAGTAGTCTTGAACTTAGTCTGCATTGGTGACTCAGAAAATACTATGAAACTCGACATATAAAATGAATCACTTGATTCACACTACATAGCTTGATCAATGCTATCACTTCGAGCTCAATATAAATTGAGTTACTTGGTTAACACTAGACTCACATCACATTAACTCCAAACTCAGTAAGCACTATACAACTTGATTTGCACTGGTAAAGTCAACATACACTAAGGTGCTTGGTTTATACTACCAATCATCACCATTGTAGTAACTACTCCGTACAAACTAAAATATGTCCAAAGGACTCGGTAGCAACCGTAGAACTTGGTAACAACTAAAATGCTCGATTAACATTGTTAACTATACAATATGCTTGGTATGAACTTATAATCTGAATTAGTGTATGTCACTAATAAAAAATATGACTAGAATGTCAAAAATATCCCCCTTTGGCATTAGTGACAAAAACACTTATCAGTCATAACTAAATTCAAGAATGTTCAACAACATCTTTATCCATCACCTTATGTCTCCAACCCAATAGAGTATACTACTTTTGAGATTTTTCAAAGTTAGTTTTGTAAAGGATACATTTATGTACATGTTTATGCTCGCCCATACCTAATTTATAGTATACTATACATGCATTAAACTTTCTTTTTTATAATCTGCAATTTTGTCCCCCTTTCTCTTTTTACATCTTATCCAATCTTCTCCCCTTTATATCTTCATATAGTTTCTCCCACTTTTTGACATTAATGCCAAAGATTTATGCTATATTTACACAGTAATGCCAAAATGTGATAAGAAGTCTAAATGTATCTTCAGGATGAGTGCCAAAGTCTTGTCCTAATTCTCTTGCAAGACCTTGCATGTGTGCAATGCAACTTGCACTTCTGCTGACAATTCAGTCATGTGGTTTGCAATATAGAAATTATTGTCATGGATGAGCATTTTTGAGTGTGCAATGTACTTCTCTAGTGCATCAATGTTAGGGAGAATTATATTTTGGATATCTATCAATGTAGATTTAATTCTTACTTCTTCTCTAAGAAGTTATGCCTTCGTATCTATCAAAATTCTGATCTTATTGAAGTGAGCAAAGCTAGAACTCGAGTCAAGCTACAAGTGTTGTTCACTTTCCTTAAGATCCTCATCAAGTTTTGACAATTTATCTCTTATATCTTTTGTGAAAATTGATGTATCACATAGTTTTCCAAAAAGTAAAGATACATTAATGCAAGAGGTTTCTAAAAAACCTAAAATAGTAGACAATTCTACTTGATGAATGGCAATTTGTTGAGCAATAAGTTCTAAAACTTTATTCTCAAACTTTTTCTCGACTTTCTACAACAATTTATCCCGTCCATCCAAATCTTCACTATATTTCTAGACTGCCTCTACCAACTGATACAAAATTAGTTGAGAAGTGTCAAACTCTATGCCTAGAGCCTCTGCTAGAATGTTCTTAGCATCCTCAATGATCTTAAACTCTTTGTTTATTTCCTCTCTAAGACTTTGCTTCTTGGATTTCTTTGCAAATAGTTTACCAAAAGTTTGCATCTGATCGAGATTTAGATTTGAGATGTCCCATTTTGGAATGAAAATATCCTCATCAAGATCTATATTCTCCTCCTTTTCTTTGCCTTTGCCCAAAAATTTTGTGCTTGGTTGAGGCTTGGTCTCAACTATCCATGCACTTATTGCTTGCGTACTAGGAATCAAAAAGATTGTGAAAATGGTAGGACTTGCTGCAAAAATGGATACTACACTCATTAAAATACTGGTGTTAAGAATACCTGATGTAGACAAAATTGATGTAGTGGGTAGAACTTGCTGCTCGGTAGATAAAGTGCTAGGCACTACTATCAATGAAGTACTGAGTTGGACTGGTGTAGAGATTGATTAAGTGCTTGTCCAAGGTGAAAGGTGAATTAACACAATGCTAGCATCAGATTGAGAAGCTTTATTCTAACAGGGAAAAGCTTGATGATTAAATGTCAATATAGAGGCCTACTTATGATAAGACTGGTCTTGGTTATCTAATTAACATGTCTGCGAAGAAACATGAGATTAGATCAGATCTAGAAGAAAAAGATAAATCTGATGATAAGATTGAATCTAGTCAAACTTCTAATAAATCTAAAGAAATTGAGAAAAACAAGGAAGTTGAAGTTTTGGATGAACCAAAGCAAGTAGAATCTCCTAAGAAAACTAGGTATGAATTTAGAGGTAAGTGTTTTTTATGTAATGGAATAGGTCATATGAAAAGAGAATGTACTAATAAGTCATTTAATCATGTTAAAGACTTTTATTGTCATAACTGTCATGGTATGGGCCATAATGCAATTGATTGTAGGAAACGTAAGTATGATAATGATAAAAGAAATAGTAAAATGTCTACAAATATTAACCCTATAGATAGAAGAAGATCTAATGAAAGGACATCGAGAGAAGAAATATCTTATGAAGGTAGAAAACAGATCATGTGTTATAAGTGTAACAACTTAGGACACATTGCTCAGAATTGTCATGCACCTCATGATCAACAAAATCCTAGAAGCAAAGCACTAGTATGTTAGTTATGCAACAACTTTAGACATGCAATGAAGTACTACAAAATGGGAAAAAAGTTTAGAGATAGAAGGAACAATGGAATAAAATCCAGGAACAGAAGGAATGATGGAAAGAATGTCAAAAATGACAGAAGAAATCATGAAAGGAACTCTGAAACCAACAAAGACAATGAGGAACAAAGAAACATTGTTAGTGAGCTTTGAGAAGAACTTAATGAGGCATTTGTGAAAGAAGTAGATATCTCAAAGGAAAAGTTAGATAATGATGAGACAGGAAGATTGAAGTCAATTGTTGAGTTTGATTCAATTATGTTGAATTAAGCTTGTTTACAAGATCACAATTTAAGAACTTTATCTAGAAGCCAAATTAGAGATAACGAAGTTGGGAAAAGTTGTATTGAGATAACTTTAGATGGTACCTAAGCTTGCTTGCAATTTGCGGCTCATCTAACCAAGTTATGAAGGAATTCAAAGTTACTCGTATTATAGTAAAGGCTAATTTTGTAACAGTAGATGAAAAGTATCTTTTTTTAGAGAATTTCATGATGCAAAGTTCAACAGAGTTTTGCCATGATGGAAACTAGCTATGGAAAACCTTAGGTGGCATTTGAAGATTAGATAGATGATCTTGAGCAATTATTTGATTAGAGAATGTAATTGATAGCTTTTTTGTGTTTGCAAAGTACATAATTAATGCAAGTTCAAGTTGATGGAATAAATGAAGTACATAATTGATTTTTACTCTATTGCAAATTAATCCAAAGTGAAGAGCACTCAAAAGTGACTTGTTAGAGAAATTTCGAAGAAAACTCTATTTTTGAAAAGAGGTATTTTATAGTTTTTTTTGCAAATTTGTTTGGTAAAAGTTCATAACTGATAAAACCATGGCTATGTTAGTAGTGCGCAATGTTGAGAATGAGGATAGACCTAAGTTGAAGGTTGTTTCTATAAAACCTACTAAAGGAAACCCTAACACAACATTGTCTATCACTTTGAACAATGCAGTATATCTTGAAGATGTAGGAAGTTATCTAAATAGTAAGTTTGAGTCTATTGGTAGTGGATTCATGAAAAAAGATATGGAATTGGTTTTCAATCACGACATGAGTATGAAGCTTGAATTTGAAATCTAAAGGAATTAGACTTATTTAAATATTACCTCTATTGTGAGTTAGACACAAATGAGTGAACACAAATTATATTGAGTGGGATACATGATGGTAAACTATGGATGCAAGATAATGTAATTGATATTTCTGCTGACCTTATTCATGAGGTAACTAGTCTTAAGAAAATGGTCAAGAAGAAAGTGGAACATTATACCAAAGTAGTGTATAATCACTAGTACATTTGCCTCCATTTTTAGACCAAAATTTTTGACCATCTATTAAAATGTTTTAGATTGATCAGAATATGGAAGGAAAAATATGTTTTTTTTAAAAAATCCATGCCCATGTTGGTTGAAATTTTGACCAATACAAGCCCGTGTTGGTCAAAATTTTGACCAACACGAGCTTAACATGTTAAAATTAAAAAGGGTTTCGAATATTTCATTGTTTTGTTTAACATGTGTGCGCGAGAGCTCTTTTGAAGCAATATGAGAGGCTACATAGGCCAATAAACCTGGTCCAAACTTTCCATGACTGTCAAATCAAAGAAGTTCCTACTCGATATATTATTCCATCTGATCAAAGGCCATCTCTTGCTCTTCAAGCTCCTTAATCTATTCCTGTCATCGATTTAGCAGGTGAACACTTTGAGATAGTAACACAATTGACCCAAGTAGGCCAAGACTGGGGATTCTTCTAGGTATCTACCCTAACACCATTAAGACATACATACCCAAATTAGGTATTTTAAATATTTTCTATCTGGGTCAATGATTACAGGGGTTTGGCTTCTACTTTTGAAGATAATAAATCACGAGATAGATCTTTCATTGTTGGAGAGGGTTAAAGGTGTGTCGAAAGATTTTTTTGATCTTCCTTTGGAAGAAAAAAGAAGATAGTGCCCAATAAGACCCAATACTCATATGCTTGAAGGCTACGGTCACTTCTTTGACATATCCGATGAAATAGTCTTGGATTGGGTTGATGCCTTTGTTCATTTTATCTCCCCACCCTCTGTAAAGGCAGTTGAATATTGGCCAAAAACACCCCTCTTATACAAGTAAGTAAATTTAATTACAACATGCATAAGCAATTTGCAATTTGGAGTATAAATTGGTGTTGATTGATTGGTGGTGGACAATGAAGGGAAACCTATGAAAAATATGGAGAAGAGGTACTCAATCTTATAGATAAGTTGCTTGGTATGATTTCTAAGGGTTTGGGGTTAGATACTAATTATGTTCAAACCCTTATCAAGGAACCATAGCTTCACCTCGGAATCAATTATTATCCTCCTTGCCCTTAGCCAAATTTGGTGAATGGACTGAGACCCCATTCAAATGGGAGTGTGATCACTACCCTACTAGATGATCAGGTTGAGGGTCTTTAAGTTAAGAAAGATGGAGAATGGTTTACTGTATCCCTTGTTCTTGAATCACTCATTGTCAACATTGGTGATCTCTTGTAGGTAAGTAAAATTTAGTGAATTTTATCATGTCTTAATCATCTTGTTTATATGCAATTGGTGTTTTATGTAAAGACAATCTTCGTAACCCATTGCTCAATGCTCATGAGCTTAAACAGTACACACTTAAACGCTGATTCCATTTAGTAGATTACCATTTTTTTTACCAATTCTATACTGCTCTAGAGTAGGTTGTTCATACTGACCATCATGTTAGCTCAAGTTCCTAGAAAAACAAGGCCTATCATGGTTGAAGTAATTGCATAAATAATAATTGCAAATTTGGCTCCATTTCCATTTCCAGCCCCCAGCTCGTTGGCTACCCTCACACTGCATTCACAAGCATACAAATTTATATAACAATCAATACACACTAGAATATAACACATAATGCATATGATATTAACTCATTTTTAGTAGAATTTGTGACTGCTTAACATATGAATTGGATCATACAAAGGATAGAGATGATAGTTACTTTCTGATTCCATAGAGTAGAGGCGGATAGACTTATATAATACATTTTAAGTTTTAAAATGTTTAGATGGTTTATTTAAAAATACAGTAGTTTTTCAATTATGTCTGTCTATTAGCATGATTTTAGATCATCTTAACAAATTAGAGCTTGAATATGCTGTTTAAGCCAAACCAAAAAAGAAGAAGTATAATCTAAGATTGAATGTAGTTATAAAAAGAAGTCGCCATTGGAAAAGTGGACAATGATAGAATTTGGATATAATAAGAAGAAGGTGGAGAATGTTTTTTGGTTATTATTTTAGATAATCATCATATTTCATTTCCTTGTGTGGAGCCAAAACTACCAAAGAAAACACAAAACTAAGATAAGCATGCAAGTGATTCAAAGAGTCCAGCATAACAAGAAAAATAGTACTGAAATGGCTGACTTGTCCATAATAATGCTGAAATGAGAATTTTATTAAATCAATGTAATTTCAAAATCATGGGAGACTTTGAATGACAATTAGATTTTATTATCGAAAAATACATGGGATGAGAATAGGATGATGCTTCTTGTCCTTGGAGCAAGATGAGCATGTCTTCAAAATAGTAAAGTAGTTGTATTCAAATTTTGAAATATGTAATAGAATTCAAGAATATGACATAAACTAGTTGTGGTAATTTTTTTTTTGCATGCATAAACTATCGTACTTAGAAATATTGGTCTAGGAAAGTTGTCAACAATTGAATTGTGCTAACATTTGTTTTGTGTGGATAAACATCTATACTTAGAAATATTGGTCTAGGTAAATTTTTGACTCCTTAAATCTCTATAGGTTTTTTGGTCCATATTTTTCTTTTAAAGGTGGGGGAAGTGTTGAGTTTAACATAGGTTCTTGTGTTTCGTTGATCAACTTATATGGATGGTTGATTTAACATCTGTGTTCACCTTGCTTCTTGTTTATTAGTATTAGTTAGTGCTTTTGGTCTACATGTCTTGAATTAAATTTGGTTATTAGCAATTTTCTTATTGTTGATATAAAGTAAATGACCTTTTACTAGAATCAACAATTTAGGTCCTTAGATCACACAGTTAGCTCAATTTTTTTTTTCACTTGTTGCTATCGAGGCAACAAGGAAGGCTACTAAATATCTTGCATTGTGTGCTTCCATGTATCCATATAAGTAAAAACACTTGAAATATTTCTATGGTTAAAATACTAGAGGAATTAGTTTACTAACCTTCTTTTAATGTTATTTATTCTGTTGCTATGATATCACTTTAAGGGCTTGTCCTCTAAATATCTCTACAATGTATTAACAAAACTAAAATATCTCTAGTTGTAGGTACACAACTTACTTGAATCCTAAATTTATAGGCTATTATGGCAGAAAAAACTAATATTTTGCACATCTAATTGCCTACCCAAACTAACAAATCCACCTTATATTTTGGGTTTCAGTAGAATTCAACCAAGACCTTCAATCTTCCTTCACATTTATACATTAACACTTGTACCCACTATACAAAACACATTTTTTTGCATTAATAATGAACATGCAGTTTAGGAATTGGGTCCAAAAGATTGCTAAATCACAGAGATTTTCTATATTATACGAGTTTGAAAACACTTCAACAAAATGTTGTAACAACAATGGATGCAATGGTATCAATTGTTAATGAGGTTACATTGAACTTGCAATGCCAAACATGGTAAGGCTGGGTTCACAAAATGAATAAAACAGTGGAGTCAGCTATTAAAACAAGGGGGTCTATGTAAAAATTAGATTGCATTGCTTCAATAGCTATTATAAATTGAAATTCAAATGCTTACAATCATGGCTATTGTGATAGTACATTAATGCAAAATCAGTACACATAAGATCTATGACCCCAAAGTTCAAACAAAAATTACAAATGAACTTGTCTTTTGGCTAAAGGGATTTTATCTTCTATTTTACATGATCGAGGAGGGTTTTTACTCTGTGATTCTTAATAGATAATTTCTCAGAACTGGGTTTTCTATATAGAAGATAGCATATTAATCCTTCTATTTTAATTCTGAATTTTTGATACTTCAAGAGGAAATTTCAAGTATTACATTAAATCTCAAAGCTAATAGTAAAGTTGCAATATTCAAAGATAGCATAATATTCTTTGGTGGCCTATTCTCCACCTATGTAGATGTATATTTAGAGAAACTATAAGAAGCTGTGGAACATTTGATTTTCATAAGCAACATGATGTGGGACTAGGAACCACTGATTAGTGGGAAACTAAAGGCATGTTTGTTAGATCATTGAACTGTGTAGGGTAGGAATGATATCATTGTATCTCTCTTACATTAATCTTATTGTCTATAGATTTTTGAGGATACATAGGATTAAGGAGTAAGTTCAAATTTTTATTTCTTGTATTGATACCTGTAATCATATTGGATTTAATTTGTGGGGTTAAATTAATATGATATACCTATTTAAGTAGTTATCATGTTGTGAATGTCCCAGTATGCTTCTATGCAAAAAAAAAAAAAATTTGTATTTCAAAGTTATGGCAGCCTATAATTAGCTTCAAAGATGAATTTCATAAGTGTTCTACAATGTAACATTAGAAAAAAATCAATACCAATGCTTGATAGAAGTGAGGAGGTCATAGATGCTTGATGTTAAATGTTTACTTGAAAAACATTAACTTGATTTTTGGATTATGATCTAAACATTAGACAAACAATTTTGTTTCATTTATGACTAATTTGAAATTCTCAATCATTGACGTCAAGTAATTAAGATAAAGTTTGTTGAGTCTCGATAGACTTTCTTTTTATATTGATCAAATTCGATAACAAGGTGATAACATTAGGCAATTAAACTATTTTATTGTGTGTCATCCAAGGCACCATCCTCAGCTCACCCAATATGTTTCATGGTTTCTAGGGCTTAATCTCTGCCATTGTTATATATGTACTATCCATTTTAAGTACCCAAAAAAAACCTAAGAGTTGGGTATAGGAGTTTAACAACACATTAAAAAAAACTAGCAGTGTTATACCATGACCACACTTTGTTCGTCAATTCTGTCAAAAAATTCACATGCCTTGTCTATGCTTCCATTTTTCAAACATGTCTACCATGGCAATTGTGACTGCAACATCTGACAAAAATTCTCTATGCTTTAATGCATGTCCATAGCTTATTCCAAAGCTCTTGTTTTGGCACAGGCATCAATAATGCTGGCAAAGGTTGTGTGATTTAGCTTTTTACTGGCCAATTGCATTTGCTTGAATATAAACACACATGTTATATATGTGTTTAAACATATATAAACACACAGTTTTCTTAGCAAATTGAGCCACTTTCTTTCTTAGTTTCAATTTTGTGAGCTCTTTATTTTCTTCTTAGTCTATGGACTGTAGAACTTTGAGCTCAATGGGCAACCCATGGCAATCCCAACCAGGCACATAGTGCACCTTATACCCTTCAAGTAGCATATTAATAAAATTTGATAGTATCTTGTTCAAGGCATGCCCAATATACAAATCTCCTGACACAAATCCTACTCATGATTATGAAGGCACATATCCTACACATGATGAAGGCCCTCATGTGCATCATAGTGATAGAGGTACATATTCAATTTTTATTGAAAATTAATTATGTAATTATTAATAAAATTTGGCATCTTAAAGTGCAATTAGTGTAACCTTATGTGATATTTTTTTAGTATGGAGAACATCATGGTAATGGAGTCAAGCATGATGTTAGTGTTGAGCATGTTGAGGTTGGGGTTGAACAAAATGTGGTAGATGATGTGGCACTATCAAGTAAAGAAAAATCCCTGTTATGTTCTTTAGATTAATGAAATACTTATAACATTAAAAAAAATGTTCAGAATTAAACCCATTTATTTCTTATCACAAGGGCGCATCATCCTTATGCTCGAAAAAAGAAGAGGAAGCCTCATGTTATAATATTACAACCACAAGAACCATAGGAGAATGGTGAAGATAGTCGCGATGTGCCTATTAGCCTTCATAATCATGAGTAGGATCTATGCCGAGAGTAGAAGGATACAATAAAATGTCATGCACATTGTTATCATTGTTCGAAATTTACATCAAATAGATTATTTCTCATGAAGTTCTCAATTTTAGTTATTATTGATTAGGCCTATTTACCTTTGTGTGAACCAACACACCAAAATATTCTACATTTCTTTGGCCACTAGAATCTATGTCGTGGTGGGAAACCATTGCTTTATAGCCTTGCTTGAAGCCAATTTGTTTGTCCTCTTCTGTGGGTGCTAGATTAAATTTATATATTATAGAGACAAACAACAATTTATTATTCTCCTTAGCATAAATTGTTGTTTTTCATCTAGAATTATACATACATACATACATACATACATACATATATATATATATATATATATATATATATATATATATATATATATATATATAGAGAGAGAGAGAGAGAGAGAGAGAGAGAGAGATTTATATATGCATATATGTATAGATAAATGTGTGTGTGTGTGTGTGTATTTACATTTTTATTTATGTAGATATATATGTTTAAATGTATATTTCCATATATCTATATATGTATGTATGTCTATATATATATATATATATATATATATATATATAAACTATCTCCCATAAGTATATATACATGTATATGTATACATATGTAGATCGAAATCATTCATACACTCTCCTCTATATATGTATATTTCTATTTGTGACCAAAGCTAGAAGTGTAAGGTGCTAAATAGTTTTATAGATTCCTATTTTGAGAACAGGTGACTTGTCAGATATTTGTTTTAGGGGGGTAAGACCTATTAACTCCTTACCCTTTTATTTTCATTACCATGGAATATTATTTTTTTATTGTAATTTATTCAAGGATTGCAACGTATACCTCTAGTGTCCACCATTTCTTTAACCAGACAAGAGATCTCCTCAAAATTTTGTCGCTCCAATTTCCTCCAACATTAATATTTGTAAACCTCTCAACCATTCTTATTTGTAATCCCCAATATGTTGGGAAGGGAATTTGGTTGAGACAAATTTTGATCCAACCTTGCATTTTTTTTTGGAGGTTCTTCTATCAGAAATCCTCCCCTTGTATAAAAGGAGGTATGCCTTCTTAAAGACCCTTATAAAGGGAATCTGTAATGTATACAAGACTCCGGTCCCAAGCTATACCGGGGGTTTTCTTTGCCCTGTTCTTTTTCCACTGGTGCCTATAGTTGAACAAGGCAAAACTTTTGTAAAATCTTTTGATAATATAATATAAAGTCTTGATTACTATTGCATATTAATGAATTTTATATCATATTAATGAATGTTATGTGATTGTATTGATTGAATGTTATAGTTCATAAATGGATGAATAAAGTATGTAATTAGATGTTAATGGGGAATTTAGATTGATGTTAGGGGGAGGGGGGGTGAGGCCAGATGAGTTTCCACCTTCACGTGGTTGCCCTTGTTAAGTAGAGAATATTATAATATTCTTGAAACCAAGTGAAACTCAAACTAACATACCAAGAAATCATAAAACCAAAATCCATCTACCTCTCATCTTCTCATCCGAATAAGTCATCTTTTCTACCACTTTTATTTGGAAGGGTCTAAAGCCCGATCAATTCATCATTTGCATATCCTGAAATCACAACGCTCCAAATAAAAGAATGGTGTTCTTGAATAATGTACACTATTTATTTCGCCCACTTTATTTGGATGCCAATTGCTTGCATCACCAAGTTGAGGTAGTGAGATTGTAAGCTACCCAAAATATGTGCTCATATCTCGCCTCAACTGATGTAGAGTCTACTGCCTTAATCCACCAAAATCTTCTTAAGTGCCTAGTGGCACCCAACCCAGTGCAAGATGCCAAGCAAGGTTACCAGCCTTTACCCAATGTTGACCTATGTCTCTCCAAGTGGACTCCACTTCTCTAAGGTCTTACCCACTTTCTATGGCTCTTAGCAAACTTGGGTCAAATTAAGACTTTAGGGATAGTAGCCTCAATTAGGCCAAATATGGAAAATTAGGCAAAATTCTTTCAAGACTTCAAACAATGACTGGTTTTGTTATTCCTAGTCCTATATACCTTAGTTTTTATTAAATACAAATACAAGAACTCTACCACTTAACCTTTGATTCAAATATGACCCCATTTTCCAACAAGATTATCTAATATGAATCTTGAAATCTCTTCCCACAATAGTGGTTGGCTTTGACATGATTTTTGCTAAGTTCATTTTAGTGTATACAGGTTGGAATGGAGCATTGGGCTTGCTGGGTTCACTAAAAATTCTGGCATGGTGCTCTTTGAAATATCCACGAGGTATGAAATTAATGCTATTGTAGTTTGAGCTAAAGTGGACTCATATTTTGTTGTTATGTATGACACTGGTAAATAGAGTGGAAAGTGATAGTATCTTACAAGACGGATAAAAAATGTTTAAAAGGTTTGGTAGACTGTGGAGACCATAAGGAAACTTCTTTGTAAGTTACTATACTTTTGTTTCCAATTTAAATCTATATGTAGCGTAATATGATCCGTGAAGCAACATCATTTTTGTTGGATGTTTTGAAGCCTAATTTGCCAAAACATGTGCATCTTCAAACTAAGGCAAGTTGTTAATATGATCATGAATCAACTAGCTTTTAAACCTAGTTTAAAAGTACACTAATCTGCAAAGTATGGAAAGAGTGAAAATGTAACTATTTATACATTGTTGGTTGTAGAAATTATTGTGGTTTTGTCTTTTCTAATTTTATTTTCCTTGCAAGTTCTTGAGATTAATTTGGTCACTTTCCCTAATGTTGTTGATGCTATCTTGGCAAATGGATTTTTCAATCAGTATGACCATCCTTGTATAACATAGTTGTGTGAGAAAGCTGGTTTATATATGCGCGCACTTCAGGTAGGTGATCCGTTGGGAGTACACTTGAGCTTTAATATAGATTGAATATTTTGTATGAAATATTGTCTAAATGAATTTTTGTGGAAATATTTTTTAGGTTTACTCAATTTTTCCTTATGTCAAATGGGTTTTTAGGAAATATTTATGCATCATAATATTGTAAGTTTGGTTACAACACTATACAAAGTTGCTTGCTATCAAACGTGTCATTGTCAACACCCACACTATTGAGCTACAGGTCTATGAAACATCTCAAGTGCTCTTGAAATTTAATAGAAACTATCAATTCCCTTATTGATTCCAAAACTTTTCAGGCCCTTGTCGAGTTCTTTGGGACCCTTTCTAGAGAGTAGGCATTGGAGTGCATGAAAGATCTCCTCCTTGGTAAAGTGGTGGATAGTGGCCCCAATGACCACATTTTCATCTATTACTCTAACCATGGAGGACTTGGAGTACTTGGTGAGTAACTATATTTGTTTAAAATTCTAATTACTATCTTTAATTGTCTCTAGTGGAATTTCCAAATTGCCAATGAATACTCAAACTGAAGAGAATCTAAAAGCTGAACATTTTTGCATTATTTTTCAGAATAGATTTCATCACTTCTCTAGGTTGTATAACCCTCCATATACTAAATTGAATTTTTATTTAAAGAAGTTTTGATTGACATTGTCCCATTTATGATAGATACATATCCAATTGTTTCTAAAATTGTCACAGTGGTGAATTTTAACTTCACTTTTTTTAGATTCTCTACTGGACTGATCAGATTTATTGGGCTTGTTTCTAGAAAAATAGTATTCCTACCCTAAAAGAATCTATGCATATTCTTGACAATACTCTAATATGTTCCTCCATATGCTTTTGCAGTCATTTGGAATAGCTTAAAACTCATGCAAGAATGGAATTAGGCTTAAGTCATTTCATGTCACTTGTTTAGTAGGCTTAATATGGTTGATTATTCATTTATTGTCTTTTGCAGAACAAGATGCATTTTCAACCATCTTAGACAAGGAAAACTATGAATATTCCTCCCAATGCCCTAATGCATTCTCTCATATAACATGCATTTTTAGATATTTGCAACATGTTAGTCATAAAAGAATGGAATTGGTCTTAAGCCATTCCATGTTACATACTTTGTCAACTTAATGTGTAATCATTTAGGCTTTGATCTGTGATCCATTAGACTGATTAGTCTCATGGATGTCATTAAAAATCTTCATTCATTCATTCATTTTTCATTTTTCATCTATAGCTATAGCTTGGAGAATCACCAAATGAGGCAGCTTTTGTTGTGGCTGCTAAGATGCTAGGTTTTTTTCTTTACAAATGGTTAGCATCTTCACTGTTTATTCAATTTTATCAATCAATTGGGAGGTACCATGAGTTTGAATATGAGGTGCTTAACATAATTGATTTTAGTAGTACAAGGTAACACGGTTCGTTGATATAAATTACGTGTCACAGTTTATTTGTTTACAATATACATGTAACAGGTTTTGAGTGAAATTTACTTAGAAATTAATAGCATATACTTATTTTTCTCAATTGGGTTTCAGGAAGCGTATGTCTATGAATGTCCATGATCCACATGGTGAGATTTTACTTTTATGCAAAGGTGCTGATAATGTCATTTTTGAGAGACTTTCTTCAGAAGTAGAGGAGTGGAGATACTAAACACTGGAGAATTTGAAGGACTATGGAGAAGCAGGCCTTAGAATGATGGCTTTGGCATATTCAAAACTTAATGAAGAATCCTACTTGGATTGGGAGGCAAGTGCATATAGATGCAGGTTTTGTTGTCTGTTGGCATATTCTTGAACATTGAATTCAAGTAATAGAGATGAAAACGTGAATTCATTCATTGGGATCTATTTCTATTTCATTTAATCATAATCATTTTTAACATGTATAGAAGAGATGGATCAAAGAAAAATAAGATATTATAAATTTTGATGAACAAAGTCAAAGTCTGGAATAGTTAGCTAAATAAATTGAAAGAAATTTAACTCTTATTAGAGCCACTACCATTGAGGACAAGCTATAGGTGCAAAACATTGAGAAATTTTGAATTTTCAATAAATTAGAAATTTTACAGATTACACTCAGAGAGTTTTCATTTACTCATTATAGTATGATTCCTTTGGATTATTGCTACAAGTTTAAAAGAGATAAGTAGGGATTATTGAGTCAATGAGTTTGACTTAAAAACTACATTGTTGAATCCTAATAGCAATATCACAATTTAGTAGAGATGTGCATGTTTTATTCTGCTAAGATTTCCAACACCATAAGTCTCACAAATTCCTCTTAAATAGTGTTTTTCCCTATATTCAAGTCTTAAATAATATCTTTAGAACACTTATATGAATGTTGCATGCATACAAATATATAGATGTATAGAACTTGGTATAAATCCCTCACTTGGTTTTAATGGGGATATTATTGTGCATTTCTATGTATGCATTGCACATACAAGGCATTGGCTCCATACAGTGAGGCTCACACCTTATTAATATGTTATTTATCCATCTAGAAAGTAGTCTTGTTTATGTGTACAGGTTGCTCTCCTATATATGCATATGTATGTAGTATGTACCATACATGTGTGTGTGCACACACATATGTATATTATTGCACATATACGTGCATCTATCACTCTCTTTTTCTATAGATATTTGTCTAGCTAGAATTTTACAACTTGCTACCTACCATATCTATGTTCTCACCACTCCAATTTTTTCTATCACAAATAATAGCATCAAACACCACCAAATTGTTATGCCACAAACTAGCCAATTGTCCATTCAAATTGCAGTCCCACTTAGGATTTAATGGCCTTTTGGAAAAGGTTTACACCACAAACCACAAGCCAAATTTTCATATATCTCATATTGAAAAATGCATTATAAGTTTGTAAAGAAGAAACATAAATTCTTTGCAAAAGCATGGCAAGAACTTCAATTTGTAGGTATATAATAGGTTTTCTTGGACCCAAAATTAACTGTTGCTTTAAGTGTACTGTCAGTTATTGCAATCTCAAAAATAAAATCCAATTACTCATGTGACAATTTTGAAGACTTAGACAAAATCTCAAATGGTGATTCATGTAGTGTTCAACTTACTAAATAACTCCTTGACATAGACTAGAACTCTCTTAGCTGACTAGGTTGCTCCCAAAATTAGTCTCAAATCCTTAATAATGTCCTCAACCCCCAATAATGTAAAGGAACTACCCAATGCAAGGTATTTAACTCTCCACAAACTAACTATTAATTGATGGTTGCACAAATCTTCAAACAACTTGATCACAAATGTACATCACTAAGAACTTTGTAGGTTGTGGCTTAGAATATAAATTTTCATGCATTTCTTTTTTAGGTCCTGTTTGTTAAGTTTAAAACTAGAATAGCATAAAATGAACAACAAATATCTAAAAGAAAATGAACACCAGAGACGCCTTGGGAAAGCCCTCCTTGCGGGAAATATCCGACCACACTAAGAAAAGTCACTTTACTAAATAATGGATGAATCTAAATACAAATTTCACAAATGCTAAGCCTACAAGCTTTAATGAACACTATATTGATTTCCTTTTACAATAATGCAGACTTGGACATATCCTTTTCTCAGACATTGCTTACGAAATGCATGCCAATACTCATCTACAAATGACTCTTGATAAAACAACACATACATAAAACCAGTAGAATACTTCTCACAATTTATAACCAATAAAAATAGGAGACCTGCAATGATCACATCTCCAACATGATACATGGCAGATAGAATTTACAATGACATTGTCCTCAATCCTTCCCCCAACCTCAATGCCAGCAAAATAATCTCAAAACCATGACTAAAGAAATGTTCAACGATGAGGCACAAATACCTAACCTAAGTAAAACACCCGTCAGTTACACAAATGCTAACATAAACATGAATTATCGGTATTATTGTTCGTTTGAATATTACATTAGAGATCTATAGTTGCTATTCTTGTCAGAGTTTTTAAGATGTCTATAGTTGTTGGCTATCAACTTACAAAGGTTCAAATGGTTATTTGAATGAAGTTTGGTTACTGGTGCTATAGTGTTCTTAAGTCTAGAGGATGTGTATTTGGTTCAGTATGAATTAGTTTTGATGATTTAGAGGTTGTGATGCTAGAATTACTCTCATATCTTATCTTTATGTTAGTAGTTGTTATTCATGATTCTAAGTACCACAATCTATCTTTTGATTTTTTTTGAGTTCAGTAGTTTTAGTGTTCTTATGTTTGGTGTTGAAGATGAGTCAACTTTCGTGTTGGAGATGTTCTGAAGGTTCTTGATAGTATTCGTGCAGCTTGGTGGTGTTATTTGATTGTGTGATGACTATGTTGGTGGTCCACATCGATTGAGAAGGATCAAAATTGCTTGATTTCTAGTGTCCCTCTGGATACTCCAACTTAGCCTTAGCCAAAGCTGTGCTAGATAAGGAACTCCAATGAATCAATTTCTAGCCTCTATAAATGTGGTTCTAAAAAAACATTTGCCCAAATACTTCAATCTGTGCAGCTTCATACTCTGGAGCAAGTGTCAGATAGGGATTGTCCCACTCTCCCCATATTTTGTATGTCCTAAATGATTTCCTTTTAGCATATAACTTGTTGTGCATAGTTGTAGAGTTTTCTTATTGTATCAAGCATATTAATGAAGAAGCATATTAGTTACTGTCAGTGTTTAAGATAGTTTGATTAGTTACTATTAGTGTTTTTCAAGCATTCTATAAAATAGTTCACATGCCTTACGTAGATTTGACATTTTGCATGTGCAAGGCATTCACAAGATGTCAAATCATATGCAAGGCATGTGAGCTATTTTATAGAATGCTTGAAAAAAATTTACACCTAGGCGTTGGTCAAAATTTTGACCAATGCCTAGAAGTTTTCAACGAAACATTGGTCAAAATTTTGACTAATGCGTGGAAATTTTTTACCAAGCATTGGTCAAAATTTTGACCAATGCTTGAAAGTTTTCCACCAAGCATTGGTCAAGATTTTGACCAATGCCTGATAGTTTTCAACCAATGCCTGGTAGAAATTACACCAGGGCTCTGGGAAATGTTTGACCAACTAGTAAGTTGGTTAAAATTTTGACAAGAAAAAATTTGACCAATTGGTTGGTCCAAACTTCAACCAACTTGGGTCAAAATTTAGATCAATATTGGTCGAAAAATAAGGTCAAATGTACTAGTGAATGAAAAGGCTATGGTGATAAACACCATCAAGCAAGATGATGTAAGATTTTTTAGTATAATTATTACCTATTCTATTTGTGCAAGTTCAAAGATTGATGAACTTTCAGCAGTATTCATCTATGTAGCATATAAGATATGTATAGAGAAGAAGCAAGTGAATCTTAGTTAAATTCTAAGAATGCAACTCTTAGAGAACCTAGAAAAGATCAAGAGGACAAAGAATGGTATGTTTAGATTCCAGTCATTAATCAATCACATATTCTTTCATGTACTTAAAAGATTTCCTTACTTATCAGTCATAGAAATAATGAGTAGTGATAGATGTACAATGGAGAAGATTATAGAGGTATGTAGAAGGCATCCTGCTAATAAGATATTAAACAGTGGCAACCTAATAATGAGAACATTTCAGAATGAAATGAAACTATTGGTGTGAATAAGTATTTAATATTTACACTTACTTAAGTTTACTTGTGTTAATGCATTTTATTATTATTTTATTATTAGTCACCTAGGAGTATGTGTACTCTTGTGAGTTGTCATATTGACAACATAGGATTTCACACCTATTTTATGCACATGGTGTCTACAACATAGGAGTTAGCACACTAATTAAGCACATGGTGTCTACAACTTTGTCATTCTTATCCACTCATCTAGAATGATGGATAAGGCATGTACTTAGTTGTCATGATGCTTATCTTATCTCCTGGTTCTTTCTAGAGACATTATAGGTGCTTCCTAAGAGGCTTTTATATATAGGCACTCCTAGTGTGTTTTTATATACTGAACAAAGCAATGTATTAGGACATACTCTGATTAATTGATCATATCCATTTTTGGTCTATAGTTGTGCTTGTGCTTGAGTTCTTAGTTCTTAGGTGAATTTTTCCCTAAGGAAAATTTTTATATGGTATCAGAGCTTGGAAATTTTCTCATCACATAGTCATTCGAGACCATTGTTGCTTCAATACCTTAGCCCAAATCTAGAGTACTGCAGAAATTGGAAGCATCTAAAGCTAGATCCGACGTTGCCATTATGTCTAAATTTAGCTACCTTGGCCCAAAGTCGACCGTGAGACAAATTTTTTTTGCAAATTGGCCCTTAGAGGCCCCAGTTTGCAATTCAGGTATGATCATTTGTAGCTCTCATTGATTTACTTTCAAATCTATAATCTTATTTCTTTGTAATTATTTGCTCTCATTGATTTACTTTCAAATCTATAATCTTATTTCTTTGTAATTATTTTCGTCAGGAATGTTCTATATCTAGTGTAGTAGGCACGACACTAAATTTTCAAATCTATAATCTTATTTCTTTGTAATTATTTGCTCTCATTGATTTACTTTCAAATCTATAATCTTATTTCTTTGTAATTATTTTCGTCAGGAATGTTCTATATCTAGTGTAGTAGGCACGACACTAAATTTTCAGCCACGTGACAGACCGGAATTATTCAACTGGTGGCATATTTTACAACAAATCCGGTGGCATCTTATTTTCTTGGCTTACAAACCTTAGTCGAGCCCCAACCAAAGGCTTCCTGTGTTAAGCGTCTGCGGGTTCGTAGTTTTATGTTGTAGTGGGCTCCCCAAACACCAAATGTGGGATAAGTCCTTTAAAAACTACTGCCTTGTGTATTGCATTTTCTGGCCCATGCATTAGAAAAGTCGGCCAACATGATGTCAACTCCTCCCATCAGCATTTTTTAAACTCTTTAGTTGCCGCCTGCCCGCGAAGTTGTGATTTCTCAGTGACGTTGGTTTTTGTCGGCACCTATAGTATTTAAATCAGACAGCCATTTTTTTAAAACCTCCAATCTCGTTTTGACAAGGTTTTTAGTCATTTTCTGGCCATGGCTTGTTGAAATCTCTGACAACCTCTATGACTTTCGGCATCACTATTTACTCCTCGACACCATTTGCAAGTTGTCGACAGAGCTTCCAGCCCATACCCTTTTCAATTTACGGTGACTGTTAAACCAAAACTTTGGCACCCACGTAGAGTTTTTTGACAATGTTTTTGTAGTGGATTGCGCCATGCATCACGAGACACTCACACCACGTGACACCCTATGCTGAGGACCCCATACAGATTTTGCCAGATCCACCCATGTAAGCTCTAACTGTACTTGCACATGTGGAGCTACATCATTTGACATGCGTCCTCCAGCCTATAGTAATACGTAGTAGCTATAGCATGAAGGACACACAGACACGTCCTTCGCAAGACACGTGGACAACCCAGCAAGTAGCCACCTGGATTGTTCTCCTCCCACCAAGAAGCTGAGTTAGTAGTCCATGTCTACACATTCTGTATAGTGACACACTAGCATATGGATGCCTAGTCAGCCTGACATGCCATCTAGCTATGCTTTTTTTGCTGATGTCATCATTTCACTGGATTAAATTTGATGACCATTTGAATGTCAAAATTAGGCCATTTATAAATATTGTGATAACTATTTAACTGTCAAATTTAAAATCGCAAATTCCCTGCTAGACCCCTCTCCAGATTACTTTTCGATTTGGCAACTTGACTTTGCGAGCCCATAACTTGGACATCTAGACTCTGATTCAAGTTCAATGTTTTTTGAATTTGGGTAGAATTTCCTAAACTTTCTAGTGGTGATGTTCGTTTTTGGTTTTGGTGCACAATTTTTTTAGAAATTGCATTTTTTGGCAATTATACCTACATAATCACTTTTTTAGGTTCTATTTTTTTTGAAAGTGCATTTTTTTGTCTACTTTCCAGATCTCTAGTCATTTTCTAGAGTTGTGTGGACAAAATTCTCACTTTTAGAACTAGGGCTTTTTCTGCATTGTAAAGCTTTGATTACTTTTCAGAATTATTGCACATCTGGGTTATAGTGCTTAGTGTTGGATTTGGGTCTCAAAAGGTGGTTGTAAAAGAAAAATCAAAAACACCACTTTGTTCATTCTGACAAGTGGCGCATTGTACACACACTACTTATAAAGTGCCAAAGCATCTATTTTGGAGGGGTTCTTTGATTCTTTGGAGGTTACATTGATTGGTCCATCATGGAAGAAGTAGATTTGATTTGTTTGACCCCAGAAAACTATCAAGAATGGAGTCAATTGGCTATCAAATTTTTCAATCAACACAATGCACTACCATATGCGAGAGGACTTGATTACGATCTTGAGACTTCTTCCCTCATTGGTATTGTTCTCTTTCTATATAAAAATTATGAGGTTTTGGATTCACTTATTGACCTTAAGAAATTTGATCATTATGATAATTGGATGTATCTTTGGGAGACATATGGAGATCTAAACATTCCTCCATTCTCAAAAGATCTCATACCTCCAGTTGCAATTGACTCCTCTTCAGATGAGATTACACCTATAGCTCATGTTTCTCCTACTGATCTTGTTCCAGCCACAAATGCTTCAAATTCAGTGCAACATGACCCTTTATGTCTTCCTACTATACCTTCATGTGATGACTTCCAATCTGCCCTTGCAAGCCTATTCATGGAGTCTCACATTGAAGATGTGGAAGACACTATTGATGATATTTGTCTTCTCTTTGAGGCAAATGATTCATTCATTGCCACAGTGAAAAATTCATGTACTTCAACATAGTAGGGTACACTTTTTCTTCCAGGTGATGACTTCTTTCCAGATGCCATTTTAGCTCTATTCATGGAGTCACACACAATAGATTTGAAAGACTTCTTTGATGATCTACCACTTCTTTTTGCAGAGGATGGTCCTTCTACAGTTGTTGCGAGGGCTTACTCTGACCCTCATCTCTATTCTCTACATGATCAATCTATCAAGGTTGGCATGATTGTGGATACTTATGTACAACAATTGTCAGAGGTCTCTTTGTCATTTGAGAAGATTGTTGGTTTTTTGAAATAGGTTCTACATCACTCCTTGTCTGATATACACTTCTTCTCAACAATATTGGAGGAAGCCATCATTAGCATCGACACAGGTACACTTGAACAGGTTTCAAAGACAGGTCATTCATCTTAGAGATTCCTTCTCCATATAGGGGACACATCTCCTTTGTACCATTGCATTTGTTTCTTCAAAAGGGGAGGAACATCATTCAAAGGTCATGGATCAACTTCTACATTGGAGCATTTTTCACTGGTCAACACAGTACTTTTGGGGGGGGACTACCTTGTCTCCTTCTCCTCTTAGGGGGTTTTGTCCTTCTCCGTTTTTCTCTTTTATATACTTGATGTATGTTGTAATGGAGGGGGTCTTGATTACTCCATCCATCCATGCATCCCTTTTCATCTCTCTTTTTGGGGGAGGGTTTTTCCCATGCAATTTTCCCTCTTTCTCTGCTTTATGAGAGATTTGCATATCATTATGTACATGGGTACCTAACATGGCCTAATAGCTGGGATCCATAATGCACTTCAGTTTGCATTACTTCCTAGTTTTCTTAAGCTAAAGGGCATTCCCCTAAGTTTCACTTAAGGGGGGGTGTTGGTGTAAATAAGTAATTACTATTTACACTTACTTAAGTTTACTTAGGTTAATGCATATTTTTTGTTAGAATTGCTTTAGAATAACTAAGAGGGGGGTGGGCGAGGCGGGTGAATCAATTATTCAAGGTCCAAATGTCCTATTCAAAATTTTCACTAAGTGTAGTGAACCAATTCAACCATTCATTCATCCAAGCTTTAACTTATCTAATTAACAAGTTACTGTAAATCAACATGTATGTATAACACACAAGAAGTCAACACATGACACAATGATTTACGTGGAAACCCAATTTGGGAAAAACCACTAGTAACATGGTACTCAATTCTCACCCTTCTGAAGTGATGCCTTGTGAAAGGCTTGCCCTATTAAAGGCTTACAACACACTATTAAATGTGACCATGTTAGAGGATTTAACCACCTTGTTAGAAGTGGGTTTGGTTAAAGGACTTTAGAAAATTCACTTGGAATGTCACCCTATTAAAGGATTTACAAATAGCTAGTAGGCCAACCTAAGTCCATAGGATTTTTAGATCTAATACAATTACTAGAGAGTATTAGAAAATCCTGACCTAACTACAACATACAACTTATCTTGTAGATCTCAGATCACTTCTCAGCTCATACCTTTGTTTGGCCTTCAATCTTTGCAACTCTTGACAGCTTGCCCTCCTTTCAAGCTTTGTCCCCTTGAGTCTCCATACTCAATGTACTAGTGTAATCATCTCTTCATGACCACTTATAGAAGTAGAGCCTCTGTGCTCTTCCTTCTCCTAGATGTCACCTCCTTGACACCCTTTCAATCACTTCATAGATTTGGCTCTTTAGTAGCAACAGTATCAACAGCTCTTTGCTTCTTGGTCTATTACCTTTTTTTTCTCGATTCTTCCATTTTTCAATTTCAATTCACATGGATTAGGTAGGATTCATTGCATCTAACCCATATTCTATTTCCTCTAGAAACTTCTTGATTAATCCTTTAGAATTTGCCCAAAAATGGTTTACATAGGATTCTGTGCCAACAACTCATCATCCTTATCCTCCAACTCATTAACAAAATTCAATGCAACCACTATGTTGACTTAGATTTCGCAAATCTTCATCTTTTGAAATAATGTAGTAGCTCAAGACTATTGAAATACTAGTGCTTGGCACATACTGTGTTACTCGACATCAACTAAGTTTTTTTTTTTGATGCTCGGCACCTGAAGATCACTCGACACCAACTGAAAATTTTCTGATGCTCGACACTTGATCTTTACTCGGCACTTGAAGTTCACTTGGCACACATTAGAAATGTTTTTTACTTGACTTCTACTAAGAATTTGCTCAGCTTCAACTAACTTGCTCAACACCCACTAAAGATCTTAGTTTAAGCTTTGTAGTTAACATTGTTATAACTTCTTTCTCCAATGTTTCTAAGTGTGACCAACCTCTGTATCTTTGAGTATGTCATCAATATATTACTTGACCATTGTCTTAATTGATCCTTGCACTTCATTAGAATATCATAACTCAACCTTTCCCTCAGGTGCTTTTGTTACATCTTTTTGATCAAATCCTCTTCATCAATCAACTAAGTGATAGTACTTGGATCTTATAAGTAAATATCATCCCTACAAATAGCAAGTTTGACATCAATGACAAAAAAAGGATTGAAAACATTCTTTTACAACAATCTCCCTCTTTAATCTTCAACAACAATGAGCTTTTCAATCAAATTTCCAACAATCTCCCTCTTTGGCACTGATGGCAAACCAAACTGATCAACCATCAAACTAAACCATTCAACCACAAGCTTACTAGGTTAGAATAGTAAGTCAAATGCCAAAAAGTGAATTGTAACATCACATCCCCTTCTTCTATTCTCATTTCACTTCTCCCTCTTTGCTATTGTATCCTTGTTCCATGGCTTTCTCCCTCTGTATTGCTCATCTTCTGCTATTTTGATCAACCTTTGAAATTTCCCTCTATATTTATTTTAGTTGACTACTTCTCCCTTCTTTTTTGATCCTTTATCTTCAACCATTGTTAATTAGTTGTTTACTTTTCCCTCTTTGACAACAATGCCAAAGACATATTAGCATCTTAATATGTAGATGCAGCTCTTATAGGTTCATTTAATGTCTCCCTCTGTCACCTTGCTTGTGACTAATTTGAAATTTTAACACTTCTACTACTTTAGGCATGGATCCCAAAGTAAACATCTTCTGCATCAATGTGTAAAATCTTCAAATTCAGCTTATTTGATGCAGGGCATACTTTCTTTTTGGTTCAAGTAGCCTTAGCTAGGGGTATCACACCTAACTTACCTCTAAGATACTCAAAAGCATCTTTTGGCAGTGCTTTCATGAAGATATCAGCAATTTGTTCTTTTGAGCTAACATATTCCATCTTCACTTGTTTGTCTTCCACCAACTCTCTTACATAGTGATACTTGATTGCAATATGCTTGGTTTTAGCATGCATTATTGGATTCTTTGATATGTTAATGGCACTTGTATTATCACAATAAAGTATCACAGGCTCAATTACCTCTTCCTTCATACCTTGCAGCAAGTGTTTGATCCATACAATATTAGGGCAGTTTATAGCAGCTGCCACATATTAAGCTTCAGCAGTAGATTGTGAGGTGCAACTTTGCTTTTTGCTTTTCCATGTAATCAACCTCTTTCCTAAGAAAAGTGCTCCTCCACTGGTGCTTTTTCTATCATCAATGTTATCTCCCCAATCTGCATCAGTGTAAGCTTTCAACTCAAACTTCTCATTTCTCTTGTAGTACAAACTAAAGTCATCAGTTCCTTTCAGGTATCTCAATATTCGCTTCACTGCCATTAAATGATTTTCTCTTGAATTTGCAAAAAATCTTGCTACTATTCCAACAACTAATGCAATTTCTGGTCTACTATGTACAACATATTGCAGCTTACCAATCATTGACCTATACAATGTCTGATTTACTTCAGCTAATTCATCATTCTTGGATAACTTATGACCTGTTGTCATTGGTGTGCTGACTAGTTTTTAGTCTTCTAACCCAAATTTCTTGACTACTTCCTTGATGTATTTGGATTGGGTCACAAATATGCCATGCTTCAACAAATGTACTTGTAATCCAACAAAAAATTTGATTTCTCCAAACATTGACATCTCAAATTCATGCTTCATTTGATCAACAAAATCTTTGCATAAAACATCTTTTCCTTCAAATATTATATCATCAACAAAGATTTCTGATATCAAAATGTCTTTACCTTCTTCAACTTTGATGTACAAGTTTGTGTTATCATCTATTCTTTCAAATCCTATTTTCACAAGATATTTGTACAACCTTTCATACCATGCTCTTGGTGCTTGCTTCAATCCATAAGTGCTTTGTGTAGCTTGTAGACCATATCCTTGTTCTTCTCATCAACAAATCCCTCTAGTTTTTCTATGTAGACTTCCTCATCCAGTATACCATTCATAAAAGTAGACTTCACATCCATTTGGTAGACTTTGAAACCTTTGTATGCAACATATGCAAGTAATGTTCTTACTCCTTCCATTCTTGCAACAGGGGAAAATGTTTCTCCATAATCCAGTCCTTCTTCTTGTGCATAGCCTTAGCAAACTGGTTTGGCTTTGTTTCTTGTTATCTCACCATTCTCATCAAGTTTGTTTCTAAACAACCATTTTGTACCAATCACATTCTTATCAGCTGGTCTAGAAACTAGAGACCATGTTTTGTTCTTCTCAATCTGATCTATCTCTTCTTTCATAGCTTTATACTAGTCATCATCTTATAATGCATCTTTTACTGATTTCAGTTTAACCTTTCTTAGTAGACATGATTAATTTCTGAGCTTATTCCTTGTCATTGGTCTAGCATCCTTGTCACCAATGATTTGATATGTAGGGTGATGTCTTCTTACATACTTGGCTAATCTGGGTTCAGTCCTTCTTTCCATGTTTGATCCTTCAGCTTCAGTGTCATTTCGTTCTTCTTCTTCTGGCATTTCATTATTCCTTTCTTGCATACTATTTTTAGAATCAGAGTGTGCATTTTCTACATTCTGCAACTTGGCTTCTAAATGCAGGTTGACATTCATTGGTTGAGACTCGACATATGTTGAAGTTTATTGTTAATTTCCAACTTTATTTGCAGCATTATCTTCAACTATCATTCCTTCATATAAGTATACAAAGGATCTATAATCCTCTATTTTCTTTGACTCATCAACCTAAACTTATGCATGCTCATCAAAATTTACATTTGCACTCCCCACAACTTTGTTAGTGTTAGCATTGAAACACTTATATACCTTACTGAACTAGTTGAGTATCCAAGAAATATGCCTTCATCACTTTTTGCATCAAACTTTCCATTTCTAGTATCTTTCAGAAAATAACATTTACAACCAAATACTTTGAAATGTTTAACATTAGGTGAATGACCATACCATAATTCAAAAGGTTTTGCATTTGTACCTTTCTTGACTTGAACTCTATTTAGTGTGTAGACAACAGTACTTATAGCTTCTCTCCAGTAATTTAGTGCAACATTTTTCTCCATCATCAAGGTTCTAGCACTATCAATCACTGACCTATTTTTGCTTTCAGCAATGCCATTTTGTGGTGGATTCTTGGTGCTGACATTTGCCTTTTAATACCTTTGTCATTGCAGAATAGTTCAAACTCTCTTGATGTGAACTCACCTCCTCTATCTGACCTTAGGCATTTCAAGTTCTTTCCTATTTCTTTCTCAACTCTAGCCAAATACCACTTGAATATTTGGAATGCATCAAATTTTTTCTTTAAGAACATAGTAGTCATCATCCTAGAATAATCATCTACAAATAGCATTATGTATATGTCTCCTAGGTAGCTTTGCACTTCTATTGGACCACATAAGTATGTATGAACTAACTCTAGTACATCATTGGAAGTGTATGTTTTGATTTTGAAACTAGACTTAGTCATCTTCCCTAGTTGACATTGTTTGCACATTGTGTTTTCGGGTTTCTTCAACTTGGGCAACCCTCTGACTTTGTTCTTCTTGCTAATGCTGATTAGATTATCAAAATTAACATGACATGACCTTTTGTGCCACAATCAAACATCATCAAGTCTAACAACAAGACATGTTTCATCTTCCATATCTAGGTAAAACAGATTACTCCTAGTTTGTTCACCCTTTCCTATCAAATTTCGATCAGTGTCATAGATCTTGGTTGGTTATGCTCCTTCTTTATCAAATTTCCATATCTCTAACATTGCTTGGTTATGCTCCTTCTTTATGTTCAAATCATCTGCAATGAGAGGTCATGTTGGAGTTACATATTCTATTCCAATTGAAGTTTGTGTATAGTCACCTATTGATCCAAGGTGCAATTTCATCAGACTCTACCATGCAACAAAGTTGTCTTTGGTAAGATTGGGAACTTCTCTCTTGGACATTTTGATCTTCCTGCTTCTAGAACTTTGAAACTAAATCAATAGAAGGCTCTGATACAAATTGTTAGAATTTCTTTAGAATAACTAAGAGGGGGGGTGAATTAGTTATTCAAGGTCCAAATGTCCTATTCAAATTTTTCACTAAGTGTAGTGAACCAATTCGACCATCCATTCATCCAAGCTTTAACTTATCTAATCAGCAAGTTATTGTAAATCAACATGTAGGTATAACACACAAGAAATCAACACATGACACAGTGATTTATGTGGAAACCCAATTTGGGAAAAACCACCAGTAACATGCTACTCAATTCTCACCCTTTTGAAGTGATGCCCTGTGAAAGGCATGTCTTGTTAAAGGATTAGAAAATCTTGACCTGACTACAACATACAACTTATCTTGCAAATCTCAGATCGCTTCTCAGCTCATACCCTTGCCTAGGTTTCAATCTCTGCAACTCTTGACAACTTGCCCTCCTTTCAAGATTTGTCCCCTTAAATCTCCATACTCAATGTACCAGTGCAATCATCTCTTCATGACCACTTGTAAAAGCAATGCCTCTGTGCTCTTCCTTCTCCTAGATGTCACCTCCTTGACACCCTTTCAATCACTTTATAGATTTGGCTCTTTAGCAGCAATAGTATCAGCAACTCTTTGCTTCTTAGTCTATTACTTCTTAAATAGAAGTCTTGGAGTACCTTTTTCCGCTCGATTCTTCCATGTTTCAATTTTAATTCACATGGGTTAGGTAGGTTCGTTGCATCTAACCCATTTTTCGTTTCCTCTAGAAACTTCTTGATTAATCCTTTAGAATTCGCCCAAAAATGGTTTACATAGGATTATGTGCCAACAACTCATCATTTGTATCCTCCAACTCATTCATAAAATTCAATGCAACCACTATGTCGACTTAGATTTGGCGAATCTTCATGTTTTGAAATAATGCAATAGCTCAACACTATTGAAATACTGGTGCTCGACACCTAAAGATCACTTGGCACCAACTAAATTTTTTTTGATGCTCAGCACTTGATCTTTACTCGGCACTTGAAATTCACTCAGCACACACTAGAAATGTCTATTACTTGGCTTCTACTAAGAATTTTCTCGGCACCCACTAAAGATCTTAGTTTAAGCTTTGCAATCAACCTTGTTACAACTTCTTCCTCCAATGTTTCTAAGTGTGACCAACCTTTATATCTCCGAGTATGTCATCAATACATTACTTGACCATTGTCTTAACTGATCCTTACACTTCATTACAACATCATAACTCAACCTTTCCCTTAGGTGCTTTTGTTACATCTTGTTGATCAACTCCTCTTCATCAATCAACTAAGTGATAGTACTTGGATCTTATAAGCAAATATCATCCCTACAAATAATAGGTTTGACATCAATGACAAAAAAATGATTGAAAACATTCCTTTACAAAAATCTCCCTCTTTGATCTTCAACAACAATGAGCTTTTCAATCAAATTTCCAACATTTATTATTATTTATTTATTAGCCACCTAGGAGTATGTGTACTCTTGTGAGTTTTCATGGTGGTAATACAAGAGTTCGCACCTCTTTTATGCACATGGTGTCTACAACATAGGAGTTAGAATACCAATTAAGCACATGGTGTCTACAACCTTGTCATTCTTATCTACTCATCTAGAATTATGGATAAGGCATGTGCTTAGTTGTCATGATACTTTTCTTATCTCCTGGTTCTTTCTAGAGACATTCTAGGTGCTTCCTTAGAGGCCTTTATATACAGGCACTCCTAGTGTGTTTGTATATACTGAATAGAGCAATGTATTAGGACATATTCTAATTAACTGATCATATCCATTTTTGGTCTACAGTTGTGCTTGTGTTGAGTTCTTAGTTCTTGGGTGAATTTTTCCCTCGGGCAAATTCTACAAAAATAAAGATTTAGAATTGCACTTGCAATTGTTGACATATTTAAGGAAGACATTTGTATTTTGGTTGATATAGATTATACCTATATTCAAGCAATGGAACCATAGGAAACATTTCTTGATCCCTTGAGTTATGAATTAAACGATGCTATAGCAGTTGGATATATTGATTTGTTGTTGAATTCAAATAAAGACAAAGTAGAATATAGATTTGGTACTTATGATGAGATTACATAGTCAGCTCATCAAGCAACCTTGGAGAAAACATCACACAAGAAAATAGAATCTATAATGAAGAAGGCACTATCAGAGGCCGAAATGACAAAGAGTGAATCTGAGGCTGTAAGGAAAATGATGAAGCAAGGAATACTGAATATTCAACCTTTGTCAGTATTTGTTGTAGAGACATCTTCATAACAGAGCATTTTGTATGTAGCCGTGTCAGATGTTTAGCCAAGTGAACCTAAAAGAAAATTTGAAAGATTGGTGGAAGCAATTGTTAACCTCATAATGGTTTTTGACAATTGAGGGCCAACACACTTAATTACATTCTACATTGGAGCCAAGTACATCATGTATGCCGAGCCACAACATGAGCTGAGTCAAAAAAGGCATCAGGTGTCGAGTAATCTTCAGGTGCCGAGCAGCTTTCAGGTGTTGAGTGAGTACAGGTACCGAGCATGATCCAAGTACCAAGCATCATTCAGGTGCCAAATCTTAAAGGATGTTGAGCAAGATAGGAGCATGTACAGATGCCAAGTTACAGAAGGTGTCGAGCATTAGGAAGCAGTAAGTGCTGAGTAATTCAAAATCATCATATGAGTTTGCAACTTCACAAACTCAAATGTAAAATGTTTTCATAGCCGACATAAGACAAATCTCGAAGGATCTAAGTGATAAGATCAAAATCATTTATATTTCCTATGCAATCTACATGCAGCCAATAAGAAAAATGGAGAAGGCATGCAACCAATAAGAGATGTGCAAGGAATAAGCAAAAATCAAAGATTAAATATGGATCGTAGATCCATATCTAACCCTAAGTCTTCGAGTGTCTTTATAAGGAAGAAAAAATCAGATCAAGATTAGAGATGAGAGGCAAATGAAAAAGGTGTGTAAAGAAAACTATTTCACAAAAAAGAGTATCAGATCTCAAAAAGGATCAAGATCACAAAAGAGTAGATCAAGTGCCTGTATTCAGCAATCGAAGGATTGTAATCCATCAGGTTTATCATACCTGATACTCTTTAGCCATTATATTAGAAATTAAACCCTATGATGATAGGTTAGGTTAGCAGCTATTTTGTAAATCCTTTCAATAGGTGATTAAATTCTTTAACAGGGTAACACTTCATGTAAAGTGTTTGAAATCCTTTAACCAGGTCACTGTTGATACAGTGTAAAGCCTTTGACAGGGCAGGCCTTTAACAGCGCAGACCATCAGAAGTGGTTAAACATTATTATTGCAGTGATTTTGTGGGTATCATCCCCACCCCAGTTTTACCTTCTTATTTCTGGAGGGTTTCTGGGTTACCAAATCTTAAGTGTTATGTGGTGATGCATATTTGTTTCTTATGATTGCTTAATTTTTACATGCATTCAATTTACTTTTAGTTAAGAAGTTTCAAAAGGTCAAAGCACAATACTTTTGATTCACCCCCCACTCTCAGAAGCACTCTTTCCAATAAGATATTCCAACAATTGGTATCGAAGCTTAGTTTCTCTCAAAGAGAAGCCTAACATCTTGGAGGAAAAGATCAAAGGATGGAAGTCTTCAAACTTGGAAAGATCATTGAAAACCAGATGATAGATGTGCATCTCACTCTACAAAAGGTAGAGGAAGCTAGAGTGGAATTAAGAAAATCTTTAAAAAGAAGAAAGGAGATAGCCATAGCTGAAAATGACATACACTACAAGGAGATTGATACCACACAAGTGTTTGCCAATGGAGACACTAAAGAATTTGATGCAACAATAGCGAAATTGATGGAGAAAAATAAAGATCAAGCAAATGAGATAAGATCTCTCAAAATGGAACATGAATCATAGGCCATAATGTTATGTGAAATCACTGAACAAAAGAAAAGAGCAGTTGAGGACAAAGTCATGATGGAAGATGACAAAAGAAATCTTGCAAACAAATTGGAAGAAAAGAGTACTAAATTAAAAAGGATCTCAAACATGCATACACTTGCTCAAATGATGAACCTTCATCATGAACTTAATATGAAAGACATTGAGATCTCTACTTGGAAGATACAGAATGAACTAAATAGAGAAAAGGAGATAGCAGAAAATCTCAACAAGTCAAGCAAAGCGATAAAGTACTTTGAACAGTTACTGAAATTCCCAAGATCAACCCATGATACATCAGGACTTGGATACAATAGCACTGAAGTTGGAGAATCATCAAAGAGTATTCAGCAAAGAAGTGACAAAGGTAAGGAGTCTAAACCCACTTGTCATTTCTGTAATAAAAGGGACCTACTACTAATATTTGTAGGAGTAGAAGAATCAATCAGTCAAACACACATAAAAGAAAGATTTACCATCACAAGTGCAAAATGCAAGGACATATGACACAAGACTGTAGATTCAAAATCCCAAGAACACAAAGATTTGATGGACATTGTCATAACTACAAGAAATATGGACATAGGGCATTTGAATGCAGATCAAAGCCCATGTGGACATCATATCAACCAGCAAAAGGGAATGAAAGTCACTATTATTGGGATTACAATACCAGGTAACGTTGTCACTATTGCCAGGAATATGGACATACACCCCAAAATTGCATAAGAACATATTTCAAGGGAAACTATAAAAGATGGTTGAGTCAAACTACATGTTTCAATTGCTTGAAAACTAGTCATACCAGAAAAAACTATCCAACAAGGTCCAAAGCACCAAATACTGGTGCCAACAAAGGAAAAGAAAAGATTGATGTCATAAGAGGACAAATGAGCAAGACTTGGAAGAAGAAAGATGAGTGCAGTACATCAAGCAAAGGGAACACTTCACCTAATGGGTCAAGTGATCACACTTCATCAAACTAAGCATAAGGGAGATGTATGGAACTGATATACAAAGTGATATCATACATTAGTTCCAAGACAAAGAAGCACTGAAAAGAAGAATTAAGCATAAGATAAGATGCTAAGACTAAACTCAAACAATGATGTCGAGTCATCTTTGGATACCGAGTGAAACTACTTTGAATGTCGAGTTATCAGCAAAGTTAGTAGATGCCGAGTAAGTATAACTGTCGAGTGGTTGCCGAGTTGAAGAACACTTGGGAACCGAGTGACAGGTGTAGGTACTAAAATGCATTAAATGCAAAAGTTTCTTATGTTGTTTAAAAGTAAAATTAAATTCATTGCTGAGTCATTCAAATGAAGAGCGATTATTTCGAGCACGTCTGAGCAATTTTCAAGCTTTCAACCAGTGATTTGCAGCAAATCAACATCCACCCAAGCGATCAAAGTATCTATTCAGGTATTTCCCACAAGTGCCAAGTTTTACAATTTGAAAAGTTTTCCTGTAAATTTTTTAAACCCTAGTTCAGATACAAATGGTGACAAGCTCAAAAACAACCAAAGAGAAAATGAGTCATGAAATTCAACTTGTCAGCAACAAAGTTAAGAAACCTGAGTTTAGACCAATACCAGAGGTTGCATACAAAAATGATCCCGTTGGTGCCCTATCTGCCATTCCTGAAAAAGTCGTTATGGTTCAGGATGTGCAAAAATGCTACAACTGTAAAATAGGAGCAATAGGAGATTTGGAAATCTTCAATGCCTATGAGAAACTCTATGAAAATGTTATTCTGAAAGATGAGTTTTCTATCATAGAAAAGAAGGGTTTAACTAAAGCCCTAGTTTTCCCAATTGTATTAAAAAATGAGTGGATATGCATTATACTCAGCAGAATCCATGATGGATCATTTTGGTTAGAACAAGGGCAAGTTAAGATTACAAAGAAAATGGTTCATAGAGTTACTGGTTTTCCAACCCTAGATCGGCCAAAAACATTGAGGAGCGAAAAGAAGGAAACAATTGAGAAAAATACAGGTGCAAAGTAGAATAACAGAGGAATGACCATAGATACTATTATTGATCCTCTTTTAGATTTTGTTGTAAGGATCATATCACATAAGTTCTACCAATCTAGCAGGTTAAATAGTGTACCCTACATAGCAATTGATCTAGCATACAAAATTGTAAAGGACCACACTTATGATCTTGCAGAACTCCTGTTGCAACAGATTAATGAAAATCTTGGAGCTATTAGAAAATTCAAGGGAGCACAGTGCAAATTTGGTTCAGTGTTTGTTTGCATGTTCTTCTATGTAATGAATGAATTCCCTTCATTTGGCAAAGTCAACTAGAGTCAAAATAAAACAATTGTTGATCAAATTAATGATTTCATTACACAAATGGGAGATAGCTTTGATGATCAAATGTCTATCTATTTTGAGGATTTCACAAATGCAATGAAGAGCAGAATGAGAATACTAGTCTCACTGGTAGAAAAGCATATAAATGACATATATTTTCTTGTTGATATTGATTACACTTACATAAAAGCAGTCCTTCCTAGAACAAGATGGCTAAGACCATTAGGATATGAGCTTGATGTTGACCAAGCTTCTGCAACCATCACAACTTTACTTACAGAAGAAATGGACAAATCTGCCAAGGAATTTGGGACATATGACACTGTAAAATCAAGATTTGTAACAAAACTCAAGACAACCTCTATAGTAAAGAAAAAGGACAAATTGGTAAAGCAAATAAAGAAGAAATTTTGTGTTAGAGAATCAAGTGCAGCAGATGAAGAAGAAGAGATCAGTGAAGGAGAAGAAGAAGGTGAGCCAGAACAAGAGCCACCTGAACTGACTCAAAAACAAGGTGAAGAGAAAGATGAGAGTGTCGAGGAAACAAAAACCAAGGAAGCACCTATTAGAGGCAAAGTCATTAAAAGGAAAAAAAAGACCTCTCCTGCCTCTCAGCCCCCACCAAAGAAAGCTGTTGTGAAAATGCCAAAGAAGCCAACAACCAGAGCTACAACGAGGGCCTCTAGCCAGAAGGCTAAAAAAGAAGCCACAAAGAAGAAAAACACAAAGTCACAGGAAGAGCCAAAGAAAAGGAAAAGATATGTGGCCCAACCTGATACTGATGAAGAAGATCAAATTCAAGAGGTAAGTCCTCCTAAATCTTCAATTGATATATTATGTAAGAAGATTAGGAATGGAGACATAAATTAAATGAAAAAGATTGATTTTAATAAGTTCAGTAAAGAGGAACAAAATAGCATAGAAGAATCAGTCTATGCATTTATGGCACAGTTCAAGTATACACCACTTGAACTAGATGGACAATTGCCAAAGGAATTGTCTAAAATTGTAGAAGACAGATGGCATTTCTACCTAATGATGGAGAAAGAAATGAGGGAATCAACCCTAGCAAACTTACTGCCTGATTTGACAAAAGAACAGGTAACTCAAGCAGTCAAAAGGCATAATAAAAGGTTTACACCCAAATATAGGGCATTCTCCATCCTACAAAACAAAATTGAAGAAGTTGTGCAGAGAACAACAAGAGTATGGAAAAACTTGTACAAAACATGTGAAGATGTTCTTGAAGAAATATACAAAGAAGAAGCTGTTGCTAAACTAGAAGAAAGAAGGAAGGGGAGAGGAGAAAACTGAAGAAGAGAAAAAGGTTGAAGAAGAGGAAAATAAGAAAGAAAGAGAGAAGGAAAGGAAAGATAAAGAAAAAGGAACTGAACAATAGCAAAGTGTGCAAGACACACATCCTTCACCTCCTAGCTCGCCTCACTCACCTACCACACCTGTAGAAATCATAAAGATTAAGGATATTGTTGACACTACTTGTCAAAACATCAATCCACTAACTACAACGGATCTTACCAAGATCGTTGACCAAACGAATCTACAAGCACAATTATGTACAAATCCCATATTGGTCAGTGTGGATAGTCTTCAAAAGTCAGTAGATAAACTTAAAGAGGTCAAGGTGCCATCACAACAACCACCTCAAATCACTCAAACTACTGGACTTACATTTCTACCACCTCCGTCACCACCAAGATTAGTCACTCAAACTCATCAGGAGCCAAGTGCAACAACAGAGGTTATCACAGGGACAACAGCTCAGATAGTGAGTACACCCCCAGCAGTAGTAACACATCAAGAAGAAGACAAGCAAGAAGAAGAGGAGAACGAAGAAACCCAAAATAAAGAGGAGTCTACAATACAAACTTTCATTAAATTACCAAAAACATCAACTCTCGCAAAACCCAGTCATGAGAAGAGTACTGAAAAGATAATTTTATATGCCAGTACACCAAGTTCAAGTTCTACAAGGGTAGCCAGGACCATACATTATGGTATTCCTAAGCTTGATGAAGAAATCAAAATACCCTATCATGATTCAAGCACTCTCAATGAGGAGAAGATGAATGAAATACAAAGTGCATTGGATAAAAGGAGGAGACAAGAGGCAATGAGAAGAGACTACAAATATAAGCAGGCAATGAATGAAATAAAAGATATATTCAAGGATGCTTTTAGTCTTCAACCTCCAGATGCCAACAGGCCAATACTTGAGCAATTATCTGATATAGTTGATCAAGTAAATAATGAAGATCATGATACTAATGCAAAACTATTGGAATGGTCAGAAAAGAAGTTTTTGGGCAAAGTCAACCAGAAAATAGCTAATAACATATTTTGGGACAGGTTGACCTAGCCAAGAAATTAGAAAATGTAAAAAGTGTATTAGGAAACATATTTTCCTTTTACAGTAAATTGTGTGATTTTTCCAGGTTCACACATGAAATAAATCAAAAAATTTTGAATCTTGAGAGTAAATTAAAACTCTCCAGCATGCAACTACCCTCAGATCCTGCACAGAGTGAAAAGCAATTTTTTCATACATTACACACTCAGAGGGAATTAGCTGCATTATCAGCAGAAGAGGCCACTATCAAAGAAAAGTTGATGCAAATTCAAGCCTCCATTACTCCTCACTTAGAAGTATTGCACAAGGAGAAATTGTATGCAGAAACAGTCTTGAAGAAGGATCCCAATATTTACACACATGAAGGACATGTTGATCTCGCAGCAAAGCTTGAAATCCAACAAAAGTCATCAGATATTGCCTTAAATAACTAGGATGCAGCTCTCCAAATACTCCTTGAGGTAAACAAGACATTTCTTACCAAACATGGCATTACTATTTAGGACCCTTTGACATAAGTGTCAAAAAGGGGGAGAAAAGATATAAAGGGGGAGATATAGATATTATGCACAGGGGGAGATAATGAGTCAATGGAGGAGCATAATACACAACACAAGATAGCACAGATACCGACACAATCAACTCAGGGGAGTTATACAAATTTTGAGGTATATATACATTTTGCAATTTTGAGTAAGGTTTTTCAACCTTTGTATATACCGAGTAAGTTTAGTACATGTACTCATAAGGTCAGTTAAGTGTTTTTATCACTCATGTCAAAGGGGGAGATTGTTAACCTCCTAATGGTTTTTGACAATTGAGTGCCAACACACTTAATTACATTCTACATTGGAGCTGATTACATCATGTATGCTGGGCCACAACATGAGCCGAGTCAGAAAAGACATCAGGTGCTGAGTAATCTTCAGGTGCCAAGTGAAGATTTGGTGCCAAGTGAGTATAGGTACCAAGCATGATCCAAGTACCGAGCATCATTTAGGTGCCAAATCTTAAAGGATGCCAAGCAAGATAGGAGCATGTACAGAAGCCGAGTTACAGAAGGTGCTGAGCATTAGGAAGCAGTAAGTGTCGAGTAACTCAAAATCAGCATATGAGTTTGTAACTTCACAAACTCAAATGTAAAACATTTTCATAGTCGACATAAGACAAATCTCGAAGGATCTAAGTGATAAGATCAAAATCATTTATATTTCCTATGCAATCTACATGTAGCCAATAAGAAAAATGGAGAAGGCATGCAACCAATAAGAGATGTGCAAGGAATAAGCAAAAATCAAAGATTAAATATGGATAGTAGATCCATACCTAACCCTAAGTCTTTGAGTGTCTTTATAAGGAAGACAAAATCAGATCAAGATTAGAGACGAGAGGCGAATGAAAAAGGTGTGTAAAGAAAACTATTTCATAGAAAAGAGTATCAGATCTCAAAAAGGATCAAGATCACAGAAGAGCAGATCAAGTGCCTGTATTCAGCAATCGAAGGATTGTAATCCATCAGGTTTATCATACCTAATACTCTTTAGCCATTGTATTAGAAAGTAAACCCTATGATGATAGGTTAGCTTAGCAGCTATTTGTAAATCCTTTCAATAGGTGATTAAATCCTTTAACAGGGTAACACTTCATGTAAAGTGTTTGAAATCCTTTAACTAGGTCACTATTGATATAGTGTAAAGCCTTTGACAGGGAAAGCCTTTAACAGGGCAGACCATCAGAAGTGGTTAAACATTATTACTGCAGTGATTTTGTGGGTATCATCCCCACCCTAGTTTTACCTTCTTATTTCTGGAGGGTTTCTGGGTTACCAAATCTTAAGTGTTATGTGGTGATGCATATTTGTTTCTTATGATTGCTTAATGTTTACATGCATGCAATTTACTTTCAGTTAAGAAGTTTTAAAAGGTCAAAGCACAATACTTCTGATTCACCCCCCCCCCCCCCCCCTCTCAGAAGCACTCTTTCCAATAAGATATTCCAACAGCAATGACTACTAAAACAAAGAGATTCAGACAAAAAGCCACTAGACCAGGAAAAAGACAGAAACCATTGTTGACAATTGAGTCCAGTGATGAAGATGAAGAATAATAAGAGATCAAGCATACAGAGAAAGTAACACCATCAAAGCAATCAATAAACAAAGCTCGACAACCTTGGAAGTTGAAGATAGAGAAGATCAACACTACTATTGCTAATGAATGTAACTCTATTTAGATGAACAAGTTTTATGATTTGTATAACAATTTTGAGAAGGATCAGATTGATATATCTATTATGAGATATATCATAGCAAACAATCTAAAATTGAAGGATCTTGAGAGCTTAATTAACCAAAAAGTCTATCAGAGACTCATTCAAAAGAAGGCTCCTACAAGGGAAGAAGATCTTGAACTTCAAAAGTCTATGCTTAGAGCTATTTGCAAGACTGGTGATGAAGAAGAAATCAAAATATTGTTGAATAACCTCACACCATATTTGAGGAATAAATTGAAACCATTTCTATTTATGGTTGGTGAAAATGATAAAATAAGAAATGAGACTACGACAGCAATTAGTCAAATGTTGTTAGAGTCAAAGGTAGTATCTCCTCCAACACCTAAAACGTTAGAAGTGTCAGTGAGCAGTGACACTATGCAAATTGATCAAACCAATGTTACCATTAACTTTGATGATACCAATCCATTTGGTGGCTTCAAACCTAATGAACCACCAAGGATATTGAGGACAAGTTGAGGCAGATTGAAGAGGAGAAGAGGCTACTTGAAGCAGAGAAAAAGAAAATAGAGGAAGCCAAGAAGAAATTGC
Organism: Cupressus sempervirens; assembly: GCA_028749045.1. NCBI lineage: Eukaryota > Viridiplantae > Streptophyta > Pinopsida > Cupressales > Cupressaceae > Cupressus > Cupressus sempervirens. Next base: position 667,908,225 of record CM053787.1, read on the forward strand.
TTGAGGAAGAAGAGAAAAGAAAGGAAGAGGAAGAAAAGAGAAGAATTGCAAAAGAAGAGATGAGAAAGAAAACTCGGGAAGATGAGAAGAAAAGGTTGGAAGAGAAGAGAGGAAAGGAAAGAGAGGAAAGAGAAAAGAAAGAGGAAGAAGAGAAAAGAGAAAATGAGGTAGCTAAGAAACAAATGGAGGATGATACTAAACCATCTAGTTCATCCACTCCACTCTCTCTTGCTAGTCTAGCTACTGATGATGATGATCAAACAGATATGATGTTGTCCCTGACAAAGCTTAATGAGAAGAACAGGAAAATGGAAAGCTTATAGAGAACTTTAATGGAAGTTACTAACAAACTGCACAGTACCTTGCTAGTACCACACACTAAATCAAATCCTAAATAGAGGGCACAAGAAGTGTTGAAATCATTTGATGAAGAGTTAACCAATTTGTTGAATGTTGCAAAGGCAAAGGCACAAATTTCACATGATGCTAACTTGTTTAGCACCATCTATCAAAACATCAAGAATGATTTGGTTAATCTTGATACTTGTATAAAGGAACTTCAGAAATGCCAATAGGATGGGAAAACTTTGTATGTTAAGTGTACGTTATCATAAAAACTAACTAAAGACATTGATAGTCAGATAGAAGTAAAGGTGAGTGAACTAGAGGCTTTATCTAGCTAGATCTAGCATCCATCTTGCAAAGTAGACAATTTTGAAGCACAAGTGGCCAGTATCCACAGTGATATCAAGAAATTGGAACTTTGAAAGGAACAAACTTTGAAGAGGATATTAGATTTAAAAGAGAATACATTTCTCTAAAATTATCTTTTGTTGAGAAACAATTAGAGGAGTGTTTCAAGGCCAAGGACACATATTCTAACTTTTTGTATTCAAATCTTAATGCAATTGAGATTGCATCATATGTTTTATGTGCAATTCTCACTTTAGCTAAATCTACCAAGGAAACATGGACTAAGGGTATGGATGATCTGAAGGAAAACTTTGATAATTGCATGAAGATCATATCAGCATAAGAAAAGATGACACTTTTGGATAGATTCTTGACATTTTGACCTTTGTCATTGATGTCAAAGGGGGAGTAGTAGTTGCAAAAATTTAGGAGCAGTAAATTGGGAGTAGTTGCAGAATATTGTAAAATATATTGTAAGGGGGGGCATATGTAAAAACTTAACACAAATAATAAATATAGTTTTTGGTTTTTGTCACTTAGCCAATTTTCCCTATTTTATTGCCATCAATGTTAAAGGGGGAGATTGTTGACAATTGGCTAATATTGATATGTAATTATTGTCATTAATGGCACCACGTGATGTACATGATCACAGAAAACCTCAGAATAAAGATACTTAGTGTTTGGTAATCAGAAAATTGTCTAAGTATAGAATTTGGTTTACAACAGTGTATTTTTTTGTTTATAACTTGTTGCTCACATCATATTATGACTAGCAAAATTATATGGAGATGGTATACATGTTGGATTATTTTGTTTACAAGATAATTACTTGTCCAAGTAGGGTCGACATCCTAGATGTTTACTCTAAGTTGGAAAAGTGGATTGTGGTCTTAGCCAAACCCACAACAATTTGTGTAAATGCATGGTATTTATGCAAAGGAATTCTTGCGATGACAATGAGAGGGATTGTGATTGCAAGTGCGATCTTGTAATCGTTATTATATGCGAACTTTTGTGAAAGTGATATATGCAGAGTTTTATATGAGCTATTTTATAATCCAAGATCAAGCTGAAGATCAAAGATCAATCAAGGACGAAGATATAGTACCTATTCCAGAAGTCTGATTACTTGTTTGGGCAATGAGCTCTTCTTGTAATCAAAAGTGCATGTTTGAGCAGTGGGCTCATCTTGTATCTACTGTACCACAACACCTAACAGGGTTGGAATCTCCTAACAAGGATTCAAAGTCTCCTAATAGGGCCTCCTTATACTGAATTTTCTTATTGACTCCTAACAGGGTTCATCCTCTAACAAGGAACTTATATATCAGTATATTATCTAGTGGGTATCATCCCCAGCAGGGTTTTCCTAGTTAACAAAATATGGTGTTATGAGTTATCTTTGTGCATTGTTATTGTTACTATTCAACATTACTTTATTGCTTTGTTATGCATGGTTTAAAGTAAGAAATAATATCTAGTTGGTGACTAAAGTTTGTAGATGAAGTATTCACACACCCCCCCCCCAACACACACTCTCAGTAATCCCTATTTCTAAAAATACCCACCCTTGAAAGGTGCAAGTGGTAGTATATATTTCTTGTTAACCATATAATGTAACATGATGATTTAATACTTCCTAAGTTTTGAGTTTAATTATTTCAAAAGTCCTCCTCCTTAATCTTTTTTTCTTGTAACAATACTAATTCTTGTCTTGTTTGATCAAGACATCTCTTGATCAAACACACTTTTTTGGAGGCCTTGCAACCCCTGACATTCAATGATAGAATCTTCATGGATCTAAGAAATAGGCATAACCTTTTTCTGATCTCAAAAAAATTCTTTCACTAGAGGCACTTGCTACAATAGCCAATCTGACTTAATTGTTTTTGCATCACCTTTTCTTCTTTTTACCAACTTTAAAGTTACCACCTTGAGGTGAAGTTTATTCTAGAGACCTTCTTTAATTCATCCCAATCTTACCCTCAATGCCTATGATGTCTCCATCCTTCTACTCATCCTCATTCTGATACTCCAGTCTAGAATCAACCACTTCTCCACTAGAGTCTTTTACTTCTTCAAAGGATTTACCCAAGTTTCTAATAGGAGAGATATGGGTATCTTTGAATGGCATCCCATTCTGTGCTATTTCTCTTTCCCCAAGAATAGACCTACTATCACCAATCTTAACCTTACCTTCCCTTAGCATCTAAGCACACTCCAACACCCTTGCTTTTGTTGCTCCATCTTTTAGAAATCTCTTCAACTAACTTTCTCTGTCCTTGATTAACTGTAGGGACAACTTTTCCTCTTCATCCCTAAGAACATCCTCGTCATCAACTCGCTAACCCAGGTTAGCGCTTAACTCATATTATTGGTTTTTTGCATCTTAAACTCACTAGGAATATTATAGGAAGCCAACCTTGGGCTTTGAATATCCACCATTTGGGTCTTGCCTCACCATCGCTATATTCAAGAATTTTATTGATAGCCATCTTCTGTTTTTTCTCCCAACTTAATTGTTCACTCTCTAGTATTGTTTGTAACATGTTCCATTGATCTTAACTCAACTATCATTCCTCTCAAGGAAAAAGGCTATAACCATTTTCTCCTTTAGTTATTCGAATGACTTCTTGAGCTAAAGCCTCCTTTGCCAATCTTTTTCCTTTTATAAAGGCCACACAACTATCCTCATGGTCATCACCAAAATATTCAAAACACATCATTAGCTCCTTGCCAACCACCAACTACTAACTCTAGGTTCCTCCATCTTAAAATTGTCTACTTCTAATCCATAAACCATGGTTGCATGCTTAATTGCATGTCTCCTCTTTGTTTTCATCTTTATACATATTGCATTTGGTTGGTTGTTTGTAATTTGAGTTGAATTTTTATAAAATATTTTTTAATAAATTATAATGTTCTACTAGTAACCACTAAATAATTCTATTCCATGAAGTAATAATCAGTTATATCATATTATTCATGCACCCTGTATGCATGTATATTGACAATTTAATAGTTACAATATGTACAACCCATCCACTTTTCTCCATCTTGCAAAATGCTTGTAATTTGAAGCATCCTACTCAAGTCTCTTACAATGATTGAAGACAATTAATTTCATTAAAACTACTTTGTGAATAACCTCTATGTATTTTTATGAAATGAAAAATGCAAAGACAAATTATATTAAAATTAATTTAATTTTAAATTATATTATTAAAATTTTTCTTGATAGGAATGGGTTGAAGCCTAGAGTATTTATTATTTTAATATTATTATTTGTTTAGATTAATTATTTTTATTACTTGTTAAGTTTGAGTAGACTCAAACCCAAGACTTCTAAGATGAAAGGCTCACAATTTACCATTGTGTAATAGGCACTTGCCTTATTTTATTAATATTTCAAGTAATGTAGATAATTTATATTTTTATAGATTTATTTATTTATTTTTACATTTGAGTTGTAGCTATAATTTCCTATTGGTTATCCCTTGAACCTTATTAGATGTAAGTGCTAGTTTTGGCTTCAAATTCCTAAAGCTATTTTATGAGTTGTATTTTTATCTTTTGTATAAAAGGTTTCCTTGATCATTCTGGTGGGTGGGTTATATAAGGAATGTTGCATAAAAAATTATGAATTATGATTTTTTAGGGCAACATATGATCATACATGCCTTGCATGCTGATGTTACTTACTATTCACTATGCAACACAAATATGCAATTATGGTGTAGAGTTCTAGGGTATGTCGTAATTGCTTAATAGAAACAAAGAATAATAATGGGGAAAATTTGATTGATAAAAGGTTATTATTACACTTAAGGATGTTCCCCCAATTATTTTTTTTAATTTTTAAAGATAATATAATATACTCTTTTAAAACTCTATTAAAATGAACTTGTAGATAATGCAAAATTTAATTTACTAATCTCAAAATTATATAAAAATATTCATAATACTACAATTTAAAAGATATCTAATAAATATAAACATTTTACATTGATTTAATTATTTTATTTATGATATTTACGCCGAGAGGCGTTCTATACAGCCACAGCACGGCAGTTACAATGTCAATAAAAAAGAAAATGCCAGTTGTGGGCTGCGGAGTAAGGCAGCAAGACCGCCTATCAGCGGCAGTTACTGCCGCCCCTGACATGCATGTTAGAGGTGGCAGTAACTGCCGCTGACAGGCAGTCTTGCAGCCACATAAAACAACGCCACATGGGGTGGCGGGGGTGATGGCCTGTCACCCCATTTTATTTTATTTTTTAATATTTTTTTTTCAACGAAACAGATAACGTGGCGGGTTAATGTATTTTTTTTTAAATATTTTTTTTTTGAAAAAAATAGATAACGACATGTAGACACACTTTTTTTTTTAATTTCGTTGTGTAATATTGTCTTATTGGCATTTTTTAGTAATTAATTTGAATTTTGTAGAGGAGTGGAGGAGTGGAGATGTGGAATTTGAAGAGTTCCTTTAGTGGAAATTGAATAGTTTTTTCGTGGGAGATGAAGAGTTTTTTCTCTGATTATAAAACACTCATATCCTCTCATTTTTGCTCTTCATTCGTAGAAGAACATATTTGCAGAAGACAGGGTTTGAGTAAAGCTTTCATTGCTCTTGAGAGGTAGAGCAAACTTTTTTGGGAAGAAGAAAGGGAGATACATCATTTAGAAAAGCATTTTACATTTGAAGATCAACAAGGAGATCCAAAAAGCAAAGTAAGCTTTTTGTTAAATTTTTTTTCCCTATTAAGTTTTATTTTGCATTTTGATTATTATCTCCATTTAGAATAGTAGTTAAACTATTTACATTTAGTTGTAATTTATTTGTTATATGACATTTCTTAATTTTTACATTGTTCTATACAAAATTACATTTGCATGTTTCATGCATTATTGTTTTTCATATTTTTCAATGTATTTTTTAGATTAATCTTGTATTTATTTTCCATAATATTTCATATGGATGGCAATGCCGCCATATCAATATATTTTATTTTTAAAAAAAGTGATTATAAATTTAATGATTACTATTTTCATTTGCAAAAGTAGTTTGATTTATAATAGTTTTTTATTAAGATTAGTATATTAATATTCTGAATTAGATTACTATTTTGCTTAAATAGTTTTGTACTTTACATTTAGATTATAATTAATCATAACATATTAATATTTGAAAAGTGGATGGCAATGCCGCCATTTTTCAAATATTTTATTAAAATGCCAGTTTATTTATTTTTAAATATAAAAACTTAATTTTATAATTTTAATTTTGTTACTTAAAAATTAGAGTAGCCATATATTTTATTTTAATTTATGCTTATTTTTTTCATGCAATTTTTAAATAATAAATATTAACTTTTAGGCATCAATCTTTAAAGAATGGAAGGCAATGCCGCCATTTTTTAAATATTATAATAGTAAGCAATTTATTATAATGTTAACTATATCTCAACATATTTCTAATGTTTTCATTAAGAGTAGTATATTGATTTAGAGTATCATTCTAAATTAGATTACTATTTCAATTATAACAGTTTTGTCATTTACATTTAGATTAAAATTAATCTTTACATATTAACATTTGAAAAGTGGATGGCAATGCCGCCATTTTCCAAATATTTTATTAAAATACCAATTTATTTATTTTTAAATAAGAAAAACGAGACTTATACTTTTAATTTTGTTGCATAACCATATATTTATTTTAATTTATGTTTCTTTTTTATCTGCAATTTTAAAAGAACAAATATTAAATTTTAGGCATTAATCTTTATACTGACACATTAGAATGTAAATCACTGATATTATTTTTATACTAGCTATGGTGAGACCTAGGTTAAATTTTGAATCAGAGGAGGCAAGAAGAGAATACCAAAGGCAATATCAAAGAGAATATCACAGAGAATATCGTAGACGTCAACAACAACAACAACAACAAACAGAAAATGAAAGAGAACAACAAAGAATAACATTAAATCAAAGAAACGAGCAAAGTTATGGTAGAAGAAGGTCTGAAGTGTCAGTTGCACAACTAGAGAATGATGAAAGAGAGTACATAAATGTACAAAGAAATAATCGTCAACGTACTTCTGAGAGGGTCCTTCGAGATGTACAAACATCTGAAGTACAACATGTTGAAGTGCAACCAAGTGACATACATGAACATCGTACAGAAGCAAACAATCAACTAAATGTTGAGTATGAAGGGTCTCCATCTATAGAACGTGTCCCAGAAACACCACAACATGGAAGTCAAATCCATGTGAATCATGAATTAGAAGCTGAGAGAGAAAACATGCCCAACCCAAATGGTATGCTTCAATCTGAATTTAGAAGATTCCAAATGCAGTTTAGATATCAGATAGATAGTTTGAAAACACCAAAAATGTGTTATGTTTGCCAGGAGTCATATGCAGGAATGAAAGTATATCGCACCAGTGAGGGTCCAATATGTAATAGGTGTCGTCAAGAGACAGGAATTCATAGGTTTTCATCTTCAAATAATATGGATCCGGGATGTCAACCACTAGAGCTTGCAAATTTAACTCAGGTTGAAGAGATGTTGATTGCACGTGTAAATCCTATATTGCAAGTTACACATGCAACTGGCGGTCAGTATAAGTATAAAGGACATACCATTAGTTTTCCCCAGCACATTGAACAGTTATCAAAAGTCTTGCCACACACAATTGATCATTTACCAATCATTATTGTTCGAAGAAGGGATCAATGTGGTACACGATATAACTTTACTGTGAATAGAGATCGTGTGTATAGAGCATTAAAATACAAAGTTGAAAATGATAAATTCTATGCAGATGTTAGGATAGATGAAAGCGCTCTTAATGACCTTCCTACAAATACAGATGAGAATATTTTTCATAGATTAAAGACAGTGCACATGGAGTTTGATTCTGATGCAAATGAAGTTGTATTCCAAGGTCCTCTCATGGAGATAGACGAAGGTAATATAATTGAGCACACAAACTCTATGGCTTCAAGGCCACCTAATGCTCAAAGGGAAATGAAATTAATTCATGCTTGGGTTAATAATCCTGATGCAGTTTCATCTGCTTTAATTGAGTGGCCATCTATAGGTGCATCACCTATCAATGAGTATGTCACAGCTGGGTTGTTGGATATGGCTTTCCCAACATTATTTCCAGATGGAAGTTGTGACTGGTTAGAGCCTAGAATGAGACGAGTATACTTGCATGAATTTGTAAAGCATTTGATCAAATACAGGGATCACCGCTTTGGAAAACATCCACGGTTTAGGTATTTTGTGCAAAACATGGTGATGAGACATCGTGCACAAAGTTCAGCATCTATTTTTGCAAAAAGGAGCTTTCATGAAATGCCAATAACTATTAATGAATTACGTGAACATATGGAGAATATTCCATGTAATAATCTTGCAGATAGGCTAATGCGGTTCGGAACAACTCTAAGAGGAACAAGGTCATATTGGGCAAAAAATAAAGCAGAATTAACTAACTTGCTTGACCAGATTGGGACACCTACAATTTTCTTCACATTAAGTGCAGCTGATATGCAATGGCCTGATTTGCATGCACTAATGCCTGGTACACCACCTACTGATCCACGAGAGGCTCAAAAATGGAGAAGGCAGAATATCATCGACTATCCACATATAGTCACTTATTACATGCACTTAAGGAATACAATGTTCAGGAAAGAAATACTTCAAAAAGGTATGAAAGTAAAGGAATTTTGGTGTAGATATGAGTGGCAACATCGTGGTTCACCTCATGTTCATGGCTTCTTATGGCTCGAAGGGGCACCAAATATGGACACTATTAATTGGTCAAATGAGGATGAACGAAAAACTGCAGAGAGATATTTTGACTCCATTATTCATGCATGGAATCCTAGACATGATCCACATCAAAGAAATATACAAGTAAGTTTCATATTATAAATCAGTTAAATATTAATATATGTTTCTCGCCTCAATCCAATAGAATAATATATAAATTTTCATTTTTAGGTCTTCCAGAATTTTGGTCAGCATCCATGCCTCAAGAATACAACACAACTTGCTGAGATGGATATAGATCAAGATTATGAACAGATACTCAATTGTGTTGAAAGACACACGGTTTGTAAGGAGGGAGCATGCCTTCGTAAAAAAAGAGGACACATGGTTTGCAGGTTAATCAGTTTTTTTTAAAAATTATATCTAAATTATTTATTTCACCTTTTTCAACAAGTTGGATTGACAAGATATGTATTCACCAATGTTTTAGGTATAATGCTCCTTGGCAATTGAATTTGGAGGGATCAAAGTTATATACCGATGCACATTCAGGTGAGAAAAAATTTGAACCAGCAAGAAATGATGATAGAGTTAATACACATAATCGGTACATACTACAATTGTGGAGGGCGAATGTTGATTGGCAACCTGTCCTTTCAAGACATGCAGTTATCAAATATATTGGAAAGTATGCAGCAAAATCAGAGAGAAGCTCTGAAACATATCAACAAATGTTGATGCGAATTTCAAATCTTGAAAATCCTGATGATTTAGCATCACAGGCATATAGAAAGCTTCTAACAGAGAAAGTTATAGAAAGAGATATTGGAGCTCAAGAAACATGCCATATGTTATTAGAACTTCCATTGGTGGAGTGTAGTAGAAAGTTTGTCAATCTAAATGTCTCACGTGAAGTTTTCAAACCGGTGGTAATCAATAATGACAGAAATGAGGAAGAACTCACAAAATCTTTTGTTGATGGTTATAAAACAAGACCACTTTGTATGGAAGGTATTAGTTTGATTGATGTAGCAAGGTCTTGGTTATATAATCCTAAAAGAAGAGGAGATAATAAATGGGGGCCAAGAAACAAAGCAGCTATTGTTAGAGTTTTTCCTAGGTATTTTTCTATTCCTCCACGAGATTCTGATAAGTGGGTAGACTTTTGTTTGTCTGAGTTGTTACTATACAAACCTTTTCGTAATGTCGAGAGAGACATTGGTCATGATAATGATACTATAGTAGAAAATTGGTCCTCACTCAATTATAATCCTTGGCCTGTCCAAAGGCAAGAACATGCACAAAATAATGAACCTTCAAGTGATTCAGAGACAAAAGATAATGGAGCCATTCAAGAAAATACTACAGAACATGAGTGGGAAATAATATCTAGGTTACATCGTGGTCAACATATGCCAATTTCTGAAATTGACATGTTGGGAAGAAGAGATATTGATAGAAATACAAATTGGTGTAGTGCATATCAAAGTGAAGAGGAGACAATCTGAGCAATAAATTTCATACCTAAAATGAAAAAGCATGGATGTCTTATGTATGATGATATTCCACAGTGTATCAATTTTACAACTCTTAGTGACAAGCAACAAAAGGCAGTTGACATTATTCTGAAGCACTACCATAGCAATCAAGTGGGAAATCCTTTATTTATGATAATTCAAGGAACAGCAGGAATAGGAAAGTCTCATCTAATTGGCGCCATCAATCAATCTTTTCAGATGGCATCGATGGCAAATCCTTCTCCTCTTCTATTGCTTGCACCAACTGGAGTTGCAGCTTTCAATATAGGAGCATCTACGATTCATTCAAAGTTGCGGATTCCAATTACAAATTTTTTCCAACTACAAGGGACAAGACTTACAAGCTTTCAACAAGAGATGGAAAATATCAAATATATATTGATTGATGAAATGAGCTTCATTGGCCAAAACATGCTGGAAAATATAGATAGTCGACTTAGAGAAGCCTTCCCGCATAAAGCACACATAAGCTTTGGAGGTATCCCTTTCCATACATCACATGGTGTTATTAATGTCTTCTAATTTCTGATTCTTATTAAGATTAGCCATATAGAATGTATACCTTTTGATTTCACTCTATGTGCATAACTAAAAATTTTGCAACTATCTTTCAGGTGTATCTATTATTTTAGTTGGTGATTTGGGGCAATTACCTCCTGTTAATGATAAACCAGCATATGATAGCAATAGGCGGGCAAAGTTATTATGGTAGGAATTCAAGATAGTGGTTACACTAGATAAAGTATTTAGGCAAGATGGAGAAAATATCCAACAACAAAGATTTCGTCAGCTTCTCACAAATGTCAGAGATGCAAATCCACAAATAGATGACTGGAACTTGCTTATGACACGAACACCTATAAGGTTAGATGTTGTAAGCAATGATGATTTTGATAAGGTAGTGCATTTATTCTCTACAATGACAATTTTCATAACCATAACATGAGGATGTTGTATTCTTTAAGACATCCAGTTGCACGTAGCCTTGCAACCAAGTCAAGCAATGGTAATCGAAATGAAGAATTATCAAGCGAAGAACTTGATATTGAGTTATTGATTAGTAACAATGCAAGATTAATGTTGACTACAAATCTATGGATAGAAGCTGGTCTTGTGAATGGATCATTGGGATATATCAGAAATATTGTCTACAAACCAGGAACTACTCCACCTGAGCCACCAGCATATGTTACAGTTCAATTTGATAATTACTCTGGAGTACCATTTGATGATCACCATCCAAACATAATACCAATAGCACCACTGCAGAGGGGTAGGACCTTCCAACTACCACTAAGGTTGGCATGGGCGTTGACTATTCACAAATCTCAAGGGCTCACTCTTTCAAAAGCCACAATTGACATAGGTCCAAGAGAAAGAGTGGGATTGACATTTGTGGCCATATCTCGTGTTAAGTCACTCGAAGGTTTGAGGATAATGCCACCTTTTACATATGACCGCTATGAGAAAATGAAAAGTGGGAAACAACTTTCAAAGAGAAAAGCAGAAGAATGTAGACTGAAAAATCTTGAAAATCATTGATGCTTTTAGACATATTATTTAATAATAAAGATTTATTTGTTCTACTACATTATGTGATCATCATCGTCAACTATTATGCTGTTATTCTTATTATGCACATTGATACTCCATATTCCACAGTTAATCAAAACTATAGTTGGATATGCTCAATCTGACATGAAAACCTTATTAGTTGTACATTTTAATGGTTGCAAGTTCCATTAGGCTGATATTTCATTTTACTAATTCTCTAATTTGTAAATTTAACTATGATCATCACTTGGGTCCTCAAATTAAGGTTATAATATTAATTCTAATCATAAAGACATTGTCCAATTGAAATAAATCATAATGTTTTTGCTTCATGACTTTCAACCAATACATTGCTACTCGATATTCAAATCTATGTTTGTCTATTCTTCAGTATCCATGAATGGTCATAATATTACCATGTTTCAATACTCAAAGTTTCATTACAAATTTTAGTACAATTTGGTTTTTATATTCATTTTCTCCATACTTGATTGTACTAAGTGACCTGTTCTATTTTTTCAAAACCATTATTCATTTAAAATTTATATACCTCTCATTAAGTATACATTTGTTCTTCTTTTTTTATTCGTGATGATGTTATCTAAATTGTTTTCCATCATTTTTTCAGGCATGGAAGCCTCTAATACACAATCAAGCATTGTCGACACTAGCCCAACTTCTTCTGTACAGTCAAATCATTTTTTTATACAGAGTTTCAGAAGTGTGCATGCATAATTAAACAATGTTGTACAACTATGGTAGACGCACTTCAGAATGCAACTTTATCTATTGATCATGTACAAGAGATAGAGATAATGGAGATGGAAGATGTTGCCAAATATGTACGCAACACATCTACAAAAGTAGATGTGTTTCCATCCATGATGAAAGAGGTCTATGATGATCATATTACAAACAAAGGTCGTAATACAATTTTAATATCTGAAGAATATGTGATGTACTTACATCATTATGGAGAGCTATACACATGGTCCATATGATGATTTCACATTTTTCAAATCTTCACTTATTACTTTATCCAGATAATTGTACTAGGAGATATTATTCTCCTTCCATCTATGTATCGAAATAATAAATAAACGATTTAACTTTTTATCTCAAATTCTTCTCAACTATACTTCCAAATATTTGAAATGCTTTTTGTTGACCTTTGTTTTTGTATTATTAAAGATTTTACATGAGATATATCATTAATATGTTGATCATTAAATTATGTATAAAATTGATGTGTTATTTCTAACTATTAACCCACTCTAAAGCATAATATTCATTTTATACTCATTTTAAGTGTAATCATTACCTCAATAATGTTTAGTACTCCTTCATTGTACACTATTCATGCTAAGCATAATTAACATTAATTAATTGTATATTTATAAATGTAACTAATAAAGTTATAAAACTACATAAGGAACATTTTAATCCTTATATTGTTCTATTATGCTAATAGGCATGTGTAAGGAGAACGAGCTACCCTCCTAAATGTAATTCTAAACATAACAATAACCGTAACTTTGACCGTGGTCCTACTTCTCCCCTAACTCTAATCCTAACCATAATTCTAATGCTTTGTCTACCCCTAACTCAAACTATAACCCTAACTCAGATTCTAACCATAAACCTAATCCTAACCCTAACCCCTACCCTAACCTTTTATGTACCCTTATCTCTAACCCTAATTGTAATGCTAAACTTAACCTTGACCCTATCTCTAACCCTAACCCTAACCCTAACCCCAATCCTAACCCTAACCTTAACCCTAACTCTAATCCTAACACTAATACTAACTGTAAAGCCCATTTTCTGTTGCACCAAAAGCCATGACTGTTAGTGAACATGGAACACCACATAATTAACCACCTGTGGGCAGGGGAGCGCATCGCATCACCCAACAATCTCCCCCTCGACGCGCATACCAGGTGCTTACGCGGGTCGAGAAGGCACCGGGGAGATTTGAACCCATGACCAGGCCAAAACCAGGCTCTGATACCAATTGTAGGGCCCATTTTCCGTTGCACCAAAAGCCATGACTGTTAGTGAACATGGAACACCACATAATTAACCACCTGTGGGAAGGGGAGCGCGTCGCATCACCCAACACTAACCCTACCCCTACCCCTAACTCTAACTCTAAATATAACTCTACCATAATTATAATATAACCCTAACCCTAACCCTAACTTTAATGCTGACTAAAACCCTAACCCTAACCCTAACCTTAATTCTAAACTTAACCTTGACTCAAACTCGTATTTTAACCTTAACCCTAATGTAACTCTATACATATCCCTAACTCAATATGTAAAACTAACACTAACCATAACCCTAAATCTAATCCTTTCTCTACCCCTTTCTCTAACTCCAACCATAATCATAACCATAACCGAAACCCTACCGTACCCCAAACTCTAACCGCGAATCTAACTCTACCATAATTGTACTTTAATATTAGCCCTAGCCCTAACCCTAAATCTATCCTTAAAGTTGACTCAAAACTCTAACGTTAACCCTAACTCTAACATTAACCCTAATCATAAAATTTAATCTTTTTGAAACTCTAACCCTAACCCTAACCCTGACTGTAACCCTCCCCCTACCTCTAATTGTAGCCCTAAATCTAACTCTACCATAATTGGACTTTAACTCTAACCCTAGCAATTATTTTAACCCTAATCATAATATTAAATGTCTTTGTAACTCCAACCCTAACCCTAACCCTAATTATAAGCCTACCTCTACCTCTAATTGTGGTCCTAAATCTAACTCTACCATAATTGGACTTTAACTCTACCCCTAAAAATTATTTTAACCCTAAAGCTAACTCTAACCCTAACCCTTTCTATACACCTATCTCCAACCCTGATCCTAACTCTAATTCCAACCCTAACACTAACACTGACCCTAATCCTTAACCCAATCATACCCCTAACTCTAATTCTAACTATAAATCTAACTCTACCATAATTAGACTCTAATCCTAACCATATCCCTTTGTTTAATCTTCACTAAAACCCTAACTCTAACCTTAACCCTGACTCAAAACTCTAACTCTAACCTTAACCCTAACTCAAAACTCTAACTTTAACCTTAACGCTTACTTTAATCTTGACAAAAATCCTAACCCTAACTCTAACCTTAACCCTAATTCAAAACTCTAATTCTAAACCTAACCCTAACTCTAACCCTAACAATAGTCATAATCCTAAAATAACCCTAACCACAACTCTAACTCTATTTGTAACTCTAATCCTGACCCTAACTCTGGCTCTAATTGTAACCCTAACCCTAATTCTAATTAAAATCCTAACCCTAACCCTAATTTAAATATTAATGCTAACCCTAACCTTTACTTTAGTCTTCATTAAAACCTTAACCCTAACTCTAATCTTAACCCTGATTCAAAACTCTAATTCTAAACCTAACCATAACTCTAACCCTAAAAATAGTCATAATCCTAAAATAGCCCTTGCCCTAGTCCTAACCATAACTCTAACTCTAATTGTAACTCTAATCCTGACCCTAGCTCTAGCTCTAATTGTAAACCTAACCCTAATTTAAATCTTAATGCTAACCCTAACCCTATTTCTAACCCTAACCATAACCATAACTCTACTCTTAAATATAACAATTTACCTAATAATATCCTTAAAATAAGATTGAATCAAAGTGATGCAAATAAACAATATATATAGAATTTTTTTTAAAAATGTTAAAGAATGATTTTATACTAAGTTTATATGACTACAATTTTATAGTAAGTTTATACAACTAAATTTAAAAAGAAAAAAATAAATCAATACTAACCAGATCACAAAAAGAAAAATTAAAAAATAATTTATCTGTTGTGCCGCAACTGCTACTAGCTTATATATATATATATATATATATATATAATGCCGAGAGTAATCGTTCTCGAGGCGCCTATTTTTTTTTCATAAATCCCAATTATAAAATAACCTTGGGATTAAATAAAAATAGGCGCCTCGAGAACGATTACTCTCGGCGTAATATATATATATATATAGGGGTATATAAGCTAGTCTTAATACTATTGCAAGTATTGGCTTAGTGTCATATCATTTTTAAGTTTTGGTGTTGCAATTCTTGTCACTAAAGTTTAAATTTCAATCAAATATTATTGTAGAATGTTTATGTTAAAAATGAAGTGTCAAGATCTCCAAATCAGAAATATTTATCCATTTATATAAATACCTTAAACTGAATAATACATATAATCAAAATACATTAAAAAATTTAACAATTTTTTTTGTGGACCTTTTTTCCTCTAAATTTTCAATTTAAGAGGAATTATAGCTCTTTAATAGAAACACTGAATCATCTTTCAACGGCCTAAACATCACAAACTAAGTATGATTTTTAGACTAAAAGTATTAAATAGTCAAAGTTAACTTATTTTTTTCAACCTTAAATTTTCTCTTAGTGCGTGATGTTTAAGGATGACCAATGATCTCAAACAAGACCTGCTAAAAGACATATAAGAATTGTGTGATGTCTAATAATGACCAATGATCTCAAACAAAATCTGCTAAAAGACATGTAAGGATTGAAATTGAAATCGTTCCTTCACATGAACCCGTAATCTGAATGCCCTACAATACTGTTTTAGACAACTAGGTAACTAAGTTGTTTAATCCCTGATAATTCCGCCAACCACAATATCTTATCGAAAAAACAAAAGTAATGATAAGGTTTAAATCAGCCCTCGTAGTCTTTGAGAGGAGAGATATCTAGAAGACCGACTCTTTGCTTGCCTCACCACTTCGCTTGTTGAAGACGCGTGACACAAAGTCTGCGGGAATCCGTAAGCGGTTTAACATCGCTGGCTCCCACAAGAGAGGAAAAAATGAAATCGAAGATCGATGGAAACAATGGTCCCGGCACACAGATGGGACGTTAAGTGGGGCACGCGGCCCCCGCTTATTTCTAGAAGCCAACGAATATCCCACTGATTTGTATGCCCTTCCTATCCTTCTGCAAAACCCCAATTCGATTTCCATCTCTCTATATATATGTGCTCTAAATTGTTTATTCTCACCATCAAACCAAGTCTTGTTTTTTGATCCAATCAATCAATTTGAATTTAAGGTGCAATACTGAATTTCCGGCAAAATTGTAATTTCTGGCCAATTCGAAGCTCTGTGTAACAGATCAATGGAGTACACTGCATCAATCACGGGTTTACAGGCATCCCGTCTTACGAGCAACTCTGCTTCTTCTTCTGGATTTTCACGGCTCAGATTTGGAGCGAAGCCGAAGCATTCGACAAGTATTAGGGCTTTTCACTCTCAAAAAGCTTCCTTTCCTTCTCCCCCTTCTTCATCTTCGTTGTATGATGTGCTCTGTGTCTCTCCAGACGTGAGTGCTCGTGATATAGAGAACGCATACCGTAAAATGGCTCTGAAATATCATCCTGACGTCTGCCCTGCTGAAGATAAAGAAGAGTGCAGCAAATTGTTTGTGAAAGCTCAGGAGGCGTATGAGACTCTGTCAGATCCCCTGCTCCGTCAGGATTATGACTGGAGGCTGCAGAACATGTTCACAGTAGGCGATTATGAAGGCGGATTAGGGAGCAGTCAAGTGTGGGAAGCTCAGCTGATGGAATTAATTAGGAGGAGATCGGGAAGTAACTTGTCCTCATGGGGCAGCAGAATGAGAAGACGACATCAACAGGAAGCGTATACTTGCTGATGATTACAGTCGATTATCTGAGATGAGATTTTTTTGGTAAATTGGATTGTAAAATTTATATTGATTTATTACCTTTTTTTAATTGGTCCGTTGCATTTTTGGTGGGGTTTATTTTATTTTCCCACTTCAAAAAATACAATATCTTATAACATGCATTAATGAATTCATTCATTCCAACTCTATCTTTTTCATATTTTTGACAAGTTCATTATTAATTACAACTTTATCTTTTGCATATTTGTCACAAGTTCATTAGATTTATAAAATAATTACAACTTTATCTTTTACATATTTGTCATTTATTAGATTTCTTAAAAAGTCATGTTTTTATCTTCCACAATAATGTTTTATCAATATTAATATCACAATTTTTAGTTTTAAAAATAGTTTTTAAAAATGTTAATATATTTTAAATTATTTTAAAAATTAGTTTTATATAAATAAATAATTATTAAATTTAATTTTTTATTAATATATATTATTGCTATTAAGAGTTGTATTGCTATATTAATTTAAAAAATAAAAAACAATTAATTTCTAAATTTAATTTATGTAATAAAATTCTAAAAAAATTAAATTTCTTGGTTAAAAATCTATTAATTCAAATCTCATGATTTTACAATGCATTACATTAAGTTGTATATTTTTAGACAATGGCTAGTTGCCACATTATGCTATAAAACTAAAATTTAAAATATTAATTAAAAATTTAAATTAAATTTGCTAAAATTTATAACTTCTCTTTTCAAAACAATAATGTTAAATATTACGTCCAATTTGTTTCTCTAGAGGTAGGGACTCTAGCTCTCAAAGAGCTCTTGTTTAATTAAATTATAACAATTAAATTTCTTATTTTCCATTAGTCAGGGACCAATTTTCTGGGATTAAATCTCTTTATCAAATTGAAAAAGAAAATATAGAAGAGATAAGGATGTATTTAATACTTGGGAGTTTATGCTTGTCATTTTTGATTATCATCAACTATCATGTGTGACACCATTGAGGAATATTTACCCAACAAATTCAGATTGGAAAAGATTCACATATTGGTAACTTTGCATTGGATCCTAGAAGGCAAATTATATTGCGACATTTGGTGCTGATTTGACCTACAAAGTTTGTGTTGTTTTTGTAATGCATTCTTAAACCTATTTCCTCTTTCTCTATGATCCCTGCCAACGGAAAATTTGTTTTGACAGTCCATTTTCTAAAATGCACGTTGCTTGAAACACCCAATCAACTTTATTTGTTTTGTACTATTTATTATATTTGATTTTGTACAAGGAAAAAGGTGGATTTGAATTGTTTCTATTATGGAAATATTTTAAATTTCTTAGGATGTTTTGCAGATTTATAACACCTTACTATTCCTTTATCAGTCAGTATTCTTTTCTTTTTGCAAAACTGTCCTATTTAATCACCATTCAAGCAATTTTAAGTGACAAAAAATGCATCCTCTGGCTTCTTTCATTTCATTTTTAATCTGGTTGCAAAACTTAAAAACTAAAAGATGATCCAAAAAAGACATGCATTGACATTTTCTCTATACATATGTCTGATGTCACACATTGAATTCCGAGGACATACTTGCTATAAATATAAATACACAATTTGAAAAATTAAAATAAAATAAATAAAACAAATTATATATTATTATATTTATATCTGCAGATATTTATGAAACAAATTATTTATAGTATCTATATTTTTATAAATTTTCTAAGTTCATTCTATTTCCAACTTTCTTTTTTTTTGGAGGGTTGCATTAAACTTGATATTCTTTAATAGTTTACCTCTAGCATATAAATCATGAAGTTATATGCGTTATGTGAATAAGTATAATACATTAATACTTGATCGAAATTGAAGCATTTCATGTTTTGTCCTTTCTAGATTAACCATAATTACGATCACGATATAGAGATGATGGATGGGTCATACAGTGTGCTTCTATGGTTAGGTTGTAAGTCCATCCACAATGCCAAGAGCAACCCACTTCCACTTGCTTGTGGCTTCTATGAGGTTGGTTCAATATTATTTTTATTTTGTTCTATGTACTTAAGGTGTTTTATGAATTGTTAGTTCAATTGATTTCTTATTTTCCTTTTTCATTTGAATGAGATTGACATGTTTGATTGCTCATGTAATGCCTTGCCCAGAGATCTTTGGAAACAAGGATGAAATAAAAGCAACATAATTTCTTTTTTTAAAACAAGTGTAAGTGTACATGACAACAACATACACAGATCACTAAGATCGCAACGGAAGACTGACAATCATCCATCACCAATGGATCTCTAAGCATCACCACTGACCAAAACATAACAAGAAAACATAAGAGATCCACCAAGATGAAAGACAAAAGCTGACTCCTAAAAATTGGCTAAGTCTGAAATCTTGACGCCCTGAAATTTCCTAGAATCTTTATCTTAGCTCGTAGAGGTCCGAATCTATCTCAAAAGATTCGTCGCATTTATTAAAATATATCTTAAGTATATACGTCAACTTATACTTAAACAATATATTTTAAACCCCTTAGAAAGTCTGTTAAAAACTATGAAGGTGGAAAACCAAAAAGGGTATCCAAAACCAACTTTCAAACTTTTCTCGACAAACCTAGATAGCCCCTATTTTCTGTGTGAAGCCAATAGAGTGCCAATTTTTGCGTGAAGATGTGTTGCATGCCTTGCAAAGAAGTACACTTTCGTGTGAGAAAGTGCATTTTCGAGCGAGGAAGCACTTTTCCAACAGCACAAACTGATGTTGGGTTTCACACAAATAAGTGAAAAGCTATGCGAAGAAACCCAACATGCCACATGAGGACTTACATTCTCATGTGAGAAAGTACAATCTCACGCGAGATCTCAAATTAGCATGCAAGAACAAAAAGCAATAAAATGGTAAGGAAACTACAAAATAAAGTTCATCCACACCGAGGAGTACCAGATCCACATTTCAAGGCAAGAACACTCAAACCATAACTGAAGAATGGAAATCTAGAAATAACATTTACCCATCTAATCAAACAGTAAAAGAGTACAGAAAACAACATCGCAGTGAATGGAAAGAAACGTTATAACAACACAATTAACATTGCAATGAACAAGATAACTAACTAAGTATGTGGTTCCTCCCAACCATCAATAACATCATAAGACCATCATGGGCCCTAGCCATCCCTTGCGTGTAACATCCCAAGCCATCGATTAGATCGTTGGTACTATCATAATAGGGACACCACTACTAAAACATGCTACAATCATAAGCATAAGGAAATCTAACATGCTAGTGGAAAGCATAAGATAATCCTACAAAGTAGATAAAATCACCTATCACATGCTAATCATCAAAGTAAGGAAATGTGTCAGTAAATAACATCATCAAAACATGATATACAAGAATTCCAATGACAACATAAAAACCATAAGAAAACATACTCTGGAACCCGAAGTACCAAGTGTCGACATCTAGCAATGGTCACCCTAGAACAAAGACTGACTCTATACACTGGTCCCTAGCAGTGCTGAAGGTAGCTATGCCTCCCAACCACGTGGCACCCATAGGTCCACACCTACCATGTTGATGAAGATAATGATCCAACCACAAACATGCACAAAACAAACATCCATGGCTAACACACATGCCAAGAAGTATGATGACTGAATCCAAGACATAGGCAATGCATAAACTATAGGTCCTAGTCAGACATCTCAATGGGCTACTATGTAGGGACTAACATCATGGAGAGTCACTTGGCATCAAAAAGCCCAAGCTCGGATCATGCAAATACAACATCCCTCAATGGAAAAGCTCTCACACATACATTTTATTATCTTTAATTTTATTACCACCCAATATTTTCTTTAGTCATCACTTAATTAAAACTCCCTCTACCATACCTGTGGGGTCATGATCGCTAGGCTGCGAGATAGAAGCCCCCTCCATATGCTACCCTACCCTACCCATGCTCATCCAACGATGAGTGCCCGTAGGCATGCAAACTCCCAACCCAACCCCAATGATCATAACTTCTGGAAGTAACACAAAAGATCAAGCCCTACAGATCACCCAACAAATGTATGTGTACGTACTCATGTGTGGCACACCACCATCATGAAGATCATAACACAAGGACTAGTTGAGAACACAAGCATAAAGTCACTCAGCTGAAATAGACTTGGGAGGACAGACACAACACATATCCCAATGCAACAGAAAGATGCAATAGTGGTATGATTGATATCCAAATGGATCATCCAGGTCCACGAACCACATTATGTCAAAAAAAAATTGAGAAAATAGGGTGGCACACAAAACGAGGTAAAAATCTCAAATTTTGGAAGAATTTCAAAATTAAAACCCATTTGGCCTTTGGGTGCAAAAACCCTAAAAATCCAAAAATAAATAAAATCAGACACTGTATGCAAAAACAGCCAGCACAACAACTCAAAATCCCAAACCCCCATTTCAAAACACAAAGAAAGTGTTCATACCCGACCAACCAGGCAGAACTAGCACATAAAAACAAAGGTGAACACTAGTTCTCAACCTCCTAACATACTGCTACAAGAAACAGAATCTAAAATGAAGTAAAAACATTAAATGGGAAGGTCCTACCTAACAGCAAAAGGGGCAGAAACCAAAACCTGCATAGTAAAATAAATAGCCCATCAAATCTGCTAAAAGTGACAGCAAAGTATAAACTCCCCAATCCAAATCCAATGAGAGTGACTTCACAAAAAATCCATGCTCATAGCTCCTAGAATGAATAGAAATCAAATCCTTCGAAAAAGGATTCTCAAAAAGCTCTCCAATTTTCTATTTCAAAAGTGAGAAGTGAATAATGCATTCACTTTTTCAATACTTATTCACTTTTCAAGTGAATAGTCGATTAGGAAAAATAGTCAACTAGAGTAGCTAGATTCCAAATTGACCCAAAGGAAAATAGGTTATTCTCTGTAATGAAAATTCACCTAAGGCAAAGTTGCCATAAATTAAATCTGAAAAGATTAAAAGTCTGAAAACCCAAAATCACAAAAAATCACTTAACACTTTCGCAACAATGTGAACTTCTAAATGCACAAACACGCTCACTGGTCTGATCACATAATGTAGATGAGTTTAGATTTACTAATCACCAAAAGGTTTTAATTAAAACAATTAAAATAAGGATATGTTGACCATATAGGGACGAGATTGGTAAAATATGAACAACTGAATCACTAACTCCATGTGCCACTACCAGGGATATAATTCCTGCACATTAAAATACATGATCAAGTGCAATTGCATAATAATATCACAGTCAAAGCAACATGTATTAAAAATACCTATTTAATCCATTTACATCACTCACATTCACAAAAAGTGTAAAGATACAAGAATGAAGTAAATAACCATGGCATAAAATTCATCTCATAACATAACCAACAAATATGTCCAATAAACCATATAACCCTATATCGTCATAGATCTACTATCATCTCAAAATAGCATCAACATGCAAATATGATAAACTGAATAGTATAGTAGTAAAGCATCTATGGTACTAAATCAAAGTATAAAATCTAACCCTCGGGTCATCATAAGGTACAAAATAAGAGTATCAAGTATCTCTTGAATCAAAATAGACAACAAGGTATAGACTACAAACACGAGAGGCAATACACTTCAATTGATTTCTTCTTTTCTTTTTTATTACCTTCTCAAGCCTTCATTATAAGTTCAATTTAATTTATGATGCCTTCCAACTTTAGCCTTGCTCCGATTTCTTCTAAGGCAAGGACTCTAGCTCACCAAGAGCTCTTGTTTATATTAGAGATTCAAATTCTAGATTCTACAATTAGAAGGTAGCCGCCTTCTAGATGGAATAGAAGCATTGGATAGGGAAAGATAAATGATATAGCGCTTGAGTCATCGTGATGAAAATTTGTAGTATAATATTAAAAAATAAAATGATACGCCTGTTTCATTACTTTTCTTCAAGAATGTTTTTTCATTGACTACCATGAGACTTGACAAGACTACCTTTATGTAATGTCCCCACTTTAGCAGTTGTCTAGTTGTGTGACAGTTAGCCTTTTATTTTATTTTATTTTATTTTATTTTATTTATCTCACATTGCTTGTGAAAAGTGGTCAACCCTATGAAGCAGGAATAAAAGGAGAGCTTGTGGCTATTGTTAGGTAGGTTGAATATAAGAAGAAATTGGATGCGAGGGTTATAGATCTATTCTTGGCATTAGAGCACATCTATCCTCTCTTGTGACATTCTAGATGTCATTCTCTTGGGGTTTGGCCTTTGAAATTCATTGCTATCAGCTTTATTAATAGGAAGTTTGGGTGCATTTCTAGCTACAAGTAGATTGGGTGTTTGCTCATATCATTCCCACTCCTTGTTTGATACTTATGCCATTGTAAGTGATGATTTTACATGTTATAATGTTGGAGTAATTAGTGAGTAGAAAAGTTTGCTATGTATCTAATTTTATTAGTTTGAAAACTAATATTATTTTAGCAGTAGTTCAATTTCTAGTTTGCATAAATTCCTTCTTATTCATGTTATGTGGTTTCAAATCTATGCAAAGACATTAAAATCTCTATTAGTCATTAGTTCAGTTTTTGGGCATTTCTAGGGTGCCCATTATAGTGGTATCAGAGCTATAAGTCTTTCCATCCTATGGAGGCCTTATAGGGAATTTGGAATAGTTGGATAGAGGGAAAAGTGTTTGACAAAATGTCAAAACACTAAAATCAGAAATTAAAAATGCTAAGCATTTGTGTTTGAGCATGCGATACGGGCTTTATAATTTCTACAATACCAGAGCAAGACAAAGTAGGAGTTCAGACTTGCAGAGTGAATCGTCTAGTTCATTTGTGTAGAGGGACATACGATCTAGTCATGCAATAGAGAAGATATTCTTTGAACAAGATAGTGGTATGGGTGACCAAGATGACAGGAATACAGGATTAGGTAGAGGCAGGAATACCAGTCAAGATCAGGAGGAGGTAATGTTTAGGTGGTTACTAGGTACATTAGAGGAGGGGCGACGTATGTAACAGGAGCAGAATAGGTGAATGGATATGATGTTGCAACTTATGGCTAGACAAATGGGTGTTAATATTAATCTAGGTGATGCCAACAATGAAAACATTAACAATGGGGGAAATGATAATGTTCAATGGGGGCAATGATAATAATAGAGGTCGAGGCAACATCAATAGTTTTGAGAATAACATTAATGGTAATAATGGACATGGCAACAATGGGAATGAGGCTAATAACTTTAGACATGTTGCATGCCTAGCTCGAATAGTGAGCTCAAGACCTCTTCTAACCACCTTCCCACTCAGAGATTCGGTTCAACCAGTATATGAACTGTAGATTACCAAGATATAGGATTAGTTTAGGAGGGATTGGGAGGCTAGTGGACTAGAGTTTTAGGTGGATATTTCCTGTAGAGATTATATGGACTTGAGGATGAGACACATGCCCAAATCAAGAGGGAGAAGTCAAAAATTTGAGCTGGCCCATACCTTATTATGATGCTTTAGGAAAGATGACTACATGAGCTTGGGTGCAGAAGGTAGATACATAGTTCTAGATGAATCATATGCCTAAGGAGGAGGCTATCAAGTATGTGGCTATTCATTTGGATGCTCCAACACATGAGTCATGGCACCATGGCATGGTAACCCTGGGACATAATAAGATCACATCTTATGAGGAGTTCACTAAGAGACTCATAAAGAGATTTGATACCAAAGATCCTAAGTTATAGTTTAAGGAGTTGGCACAACTCAAGCAATGGGGATCATTTGAGATGTATATTAGTGAATTTTAGAGGTTAGTTTTGTTGGTCATAGATATTTCAGAAAGGAGGTTAGTAGTGTTGTTTATGGATGGACTCTCAGATCCCTTGAGGGGTTGGGTCAAGGGGCATGTTCTAGCTACATTAAGGAGGCCACCAAAAAGGATCGTGACCTAGCACCTTGTTCTTTTATGAAAAAATTTCAACACAAGGATTCATATATGAAGAAGGACAAGGAGAAGGGAAAAAAATATTTTCACAAGGATGCTCAGCCAAAATGGGATAATAAGTTGGATAATGACACCTTGAATGAGTTGAGGAGGAAGAAGTTATGTTTTCATTGTAGAGAGCCTTGGGACTTATCTCATAAGTGTCCTCTCAAGGCTAAAGTAAATCAAATGGAGTATTTCTCAATAGAGGAGTCATAGTTAGAGAGGGGGGATCAACACTCTAATTTAGACGAGGATAGCACTACAGAGGAGAGCAACATTCCTAAGGATAAGAAATCATTGGCACAATTAACAGGGGCTTAGAAGGAAATCACATTTAAGGTTAGGGGTATTATCCAAGGGAAAAAAGTGATCTCACTCATTGACACTAGGGCTACACATAATTTCATAGATGCACAATTGGTAGCCAAGAGAGGTTTACAGACCGAGGAACACGCCAGGTTTAGAGTCATGGTAGGTAATGGTGACAAATTATTATGCACTCAAAAGATATCTAATCTTCACATCAAGTTTGGAGATGGCTATGTCTTGGAGGATGAGTTCTATGTAGTAGAAATGGAAGACTATGATGTCATCCTCAACATGACATGGATGGAATCGCTAATTGAGTTCACACTGAACCTAGAAAAATTGGAGATGAGGTTCCAACATGGGGGCAGAACTGTTGTACTTAGATGACTTTTAGATGGGAGATGTAGAGTAATCTCCTTTAGGAGAATGTAGAGACTGTTTCGGCATGATGATGTAGAGTGGGTGGAAAATGTTTCCCTATGCTAGCCTCATAGAACCCACAGGTATCCAGAAGATACTTGATAGGCCTGCCAAAGTTTTTGGCGAGATTTTGCATGGTGTTCCTCCTGACAGAGGGATAGAGCATGTTATTGAGCTTAAGGAGGGAGCCAAACTAGTTATGAGTCATGCTAAGAAACATAAGGCAATTAAGGATTTGTTGGAGATGGGACATATTAGGCCTAATAAGAGTCCCTTTACTTTAGCAGTAGTATTGGTAAAGAAGAAGGATGGGATGATGTGCATGTGCATCAATTACAGGACATTAAATAAGAAAACCATTAAGAATAGATATCCCATCTCATGAATAGATGAGCTAATTGATAAGTTGTATGGTGCATGCTTCCTTATGAAGATTGATTTATGGTCAAGGTATCATCAAATTAGGATGAGGGTGGAGGACATTGAGAAGACAATATTTCAATGTCACTATGGCCACTTCAAGTTTTTGGTTATGCTATTTAGGCTAACCAATGCCCCTCCTATGTCCCAAAGTTACATGAATCAAGTATTCAGGGGGTAGCTTAGGAGATTTATCCTGATTTTCTTTGATGACATTTTGGTCTTCAGTAAGACTTGGGAGGAGCATTTACAACATCTTGAGATGGTGTTGTCCATTTTCTAGAAAGAGTTACTATATGCCAAGAAGTCTAAGTACGAATTTGGGTTGATTGAGTTACTATACCTTGGGCATATCATCAGCGCAAATGGAGTTCGAGTAGATCTTGAAAAGATTAGAGCTATTTTTGATTGACCTACTCCTACGAACCTCACATAGCTTAAGGGGTTCTTTGGTCTCTACAGGTTTTATAGGAGATTTGTTAAGGGATTTTCACAAACCACTACACCCTTGATAGACCTTACCAAGAAAGGAGCCTTCGTATGGATAGGGGAAGCTCAGAGATGCTTCAATCTCTTCAAGAAAGTGATGTCATCATGTTCATTATTATCTCTTCCAGACTTCATGAAGCCATTTGAGCTTCATTGTGATGTGTCGGGTGATGGGATTGGGGCAGTCTTGATGCAAAAGAAGCATCCCATTGCTTTTGAGAGTAGGAAGATCCGTGGAGTGGAGAGGAGCTATTCCATCTATGATTAGGAGATGTTGGCTATTATGCATGCATTGGCCAAGTTTTGGTCCTACCTAGTTAGGGGGAAGTTTTTTATCAAGACTAATCACAAAAACATCAAATACTTTATGAGTCAGGGAGATTTGAATGATAGACAATAGAAGTGGATTATGAAGTTGCAAACTTATGACTTTGACATTGAGTTTGTCAAGGGGAAGAATAATGTGGTGGTAGATGCTTTATCCAGGAGACCTCATATTTGTGCTCTAGCTGAGATTATAGGAGATTGGAGAAATAAGATTACAACAAAGTATGTGAGGGACACTTGGGCTTTTGGAGTGATTGCAGGAACCATACAGGATGATAATTATGTAGTGATGGACAGATTGATCAAGTTCTAGGGTAGGATATATTTGATTCCTTCATCATAGTTTAGGGAGGTAATACTGAAGGCACTTCATGATGCACCTATAACTAGACATCTAGGGGTCTTTAAGACCTACACAAAATTTTTTGAGTGGTTCACATGGAAAGGGCTTAAGGATGATTTTCAAAAGCATGTTAGGAAGTGTGCAGTTTATTAGCAGAATAAGGGAGAGCACACATATCCTGCAGGGTTGTTACAACCTTTGTCTATTTTGGATAGGAAATGGGAAAGTATTTCTATGGACTTCATCATTGGGTTACCATGAGTATAGGGGAGAGATTGCATCTATGTGGTAGTTGACTGGCTAAAAAGTTTGCTAACTTTTTTTCTATTCCATCCACCTACACATTAGCATAGGTAGCTAATCTTTTCTTCAGAGAGATATTTAGGTTACATGGGCTACCTAGTTTCATTTTCAATGACCAGGATAGTAAATTTATGAGTGTTTTTTGGTAGGAATTGTTTGGATTGTGTGGCATAGTTCTTACACCTAACACTAGTTATCATCGGCAAACAGATGGGCAGATAGAGATTGTGAATAAATGGGTGGAACGATATCTAAGGAGCTATGTGACTACACAATGGAGAGCTTGGGTCAAATTGCTACATATGGGAGAGTATTGTTATAACACCACTTATCATATGTCCATCAAACTCCATTCATGGCACTATATGGTTATGAAGCACCTAGCTTTATGGATCTAGTCTTGGGGAATAGTAAAGTGCCGAAAGCCAAAGACTTCTTATAGGATAGTCAGGATATTTTGAGGGTACTCATGGAGAATATACAGCAGGCCCAAAATCAATAAAAATTGTATGCTGATTAACACCGGATAAAGCGTAGTTTTAAGGTTGGGGATATGGTTTACTTGAGGCTACAACCATATAGACAGTCATCACTCAAGAAGAGCAAAGCAGAGAAGTTGAAGCCTAGGTTTTATGGTCCCTACAGAGTGACTCACAGGGTGGACAAGGTTGCCTATGAGATTGAGCTTCTAGAGGGCAGTCGGGTGCATAATGTGTTCCATGTGTCAAGGCTTAAGAACGCCATCGGTTAGAGAGTTGCGCTTTCTATAGATTTGCCACCATTAGATGAGGAGGTGAAACTCATATTGATTCTTGAGGCTATTTTAGATACTAGGGAGAGGACTCTATAGAATAGGGTGATTAAAGAATATTTAGTCAGGTAGAGAGACCTGCCAGAAGAAGATGCTACTTCGAAGAGTGAGTAGGTGTTATAGAAAATAGGACTAAGATTTCTTGAGGACAAGCAATTTCGAGTGGGGTAGACTGAAATGTTCCCAATTTAGTAGCTGTCTAGTTGTGTGACCATTAGCCATCTATTTTATTTTATTTTATTTATCCCACATTGCTTGTGAAAAGTGATCAACCCTATGAAGTAGGAATAAAAGGAGAGCTTGTGGCTATTGTTAGGCAGGTTGAATATGAGAAGAAATTGGATGCGAGAGTTATGGATTTATTCTTGGCATTATAGGACATCTATCCTCTCTTGTGGCATTCTAGATGTCATTCTCTTGGGTTTTGGCCTTTGGAATTCATTGCTATCAGCTTCATTAACAAGCAGCTTGAGCACATTTCTAGCTACAGGCAGATTGGGTGTTTTCTCATATCGTTTCTAGTCCTTGTCTGATACTCATGCCATTGTGAAGGGATGATTCTACATGTTATAATGATGGAGTAATTAGTGAGTAGAAAATTTTCCTATGTATTTGATTTTATTAGTTTGAAAACTAATATTATTTCAATAGTAGTTCAATCTTTAGTTTGCATAAATTCCTTCTTTTCCATGTTATGTGGTTTCAAATCTATGCAAAGACATTAAAATCTCTATCAGCAGTTGGTTTAGTTTTTGGGAATTTCCAAGGTGCACAATACACTTTATCTCCACACTACATTTCCCTCAACCTCATAACAAAAGAAGAACCATGTTTTAGTTTTAAAATATAAAATTATCTATCACACTCCTCAAGCCTAGAACTCATTAATGCCACGACATTTCCCACAAAGTTTCCAATGAGTCTTCTATGATATGGATATTGAAAGTACCTAATATGTAGATGATAGATTATTATATTGGAGAATTAGTCACATCAATAAATTTCTTGCTTCTAGATTTTATTATTTTTTATTAAGGAAAACAAGTTTTAATGGGGTCCTGAAACATTTACACGTCTAAAAGTAAAACATAGATAAAGTGATTAAAGTATCAAACAAACTCAAAGCAACATTGTGAAATAGTCCCCCATAGGGAAACATGATAAAAAGTAGACAAAAATAGAGGAGCTAAACAAAAAACTAGGAGAGGCCAAAAAGCCAAGAGAGTTGCTCAGGTAATTTCTTTGAGTATTTTTGCAGCTCAAATTTTCAGCTCAGACATTCTTCTATCCACCTATTTCATATCAAATAGATATTTATCAAGTTCTTGGATGTCCTTATTCTTTGTGTTGGATATGGTTATCTTCCTTGAGCCATCCTTGAAAGACCTATCTTTGGCATTATTAGGAGAATGATCATCCTCCTTGCTGACCCTGTGTTCTTTAATTTTGTTGATGAGCACCTTTATGTTCTCATTTTCCTCTTTGAGGATGTTGTAGCTTTACTCGGTAATATTTTTCATAGAGCCCTTCATGGTTTGAACTCTACTCTTTAGTTCCTCCACTCTGCTATCCATGTCCTTATCCTCCTCTTTTTTCATGTTCTAGAAACTACAATTATCCCTCTCCAATCTGCTCACTCTATATTTGAGCTCCTGAATTTCATGGAAAGTCCATTTAGTGGTTTGATAGCTATCCACAACACTATTTTTTGCACTGTTAAGCACATCTATTTGAGGGTTTTCCTTTGTGATATCACTTAAAATCACAAGGGTCAGGTCAATCAGCTCCTCCATTTGAATTTTGCCCTCTTTATTCTCCTTGACCATTGTTCTATTCATTTCTTTATTGATCCCCATCCTTGTGAAAATAGTATCAAATTCCTCTACACCACATTACTATCTTTTCTTGAAATCATGTATTTGTAATGGTTGGATCCGAGTTACTCATAATCCTGTTTATGCTCTTCCCCACATCCCTGCTTCTTATCATCATCATTGCTATTTGTCCCTGCCTCCTGATTTTCCTCTTTGGATTCAAAATCTCTCCCTCTTTTCAAACCCTTGAAAGTCTTGCCCTCATAATCCTCCTCCTAGTTGGTAGGCATTTTTATGGTAGTGTTTCTCTTACCACCCATCCTCTTCTTATCCTCCTCCTCTCTAAGATTGGTTTCCTCTTCTCTATCAGTGCCATCACCCTCCATATCCATGCCCTCCACCCTTTCATTGTAGTCCCTATCAAACAAAATCTCAAAGCCCTATCTAGTTTTGGTATCCTATTTTTTCTCCTCTCTCCATTTTGATTTTCATTTTTCCAATTTTATACTGTGGGGTAGCATCCTCCTCTATGTCTGAGTGCATCTCTTGGTTGTCCTCAGTTTTAGAAGGAGTATAGTCCTCTCCCAACTCATTTTATTCATCTTTACCCTTCTTCGCCACCTTCCTATTCTTAATTTCTTTCCCCATAGATCTAGACTTAAAAAAATTATAGATTAACAGTAAGAGCCCCTCATGGAAGGATGGACTACTTAAGTTCTTCTCCTTATAGTCATTAATATTTTTATTAAAAGATGAGTACAAAAAAAAGGAATAGATATCTTTGCCCCATACCTAAAATTCTTAAGAAGCACAAAATGGTGGATGTAGAGGCAGTCAAATCTCATGTCAAGGGAAATGTACTTGATTATAACCCTCAACACAAACCTCCACAATGACTTAATAGAGCTCATCAAGTAGTAGGTACCTTTCTTCACTAAGGCCTTCTTTTACTCCAAATCTTTGGTGAATTCAACCACAACCTGCCTAGAAGTCCTTCTATCTCTATAGAATTTCTTCCCCATGATGGGTATACCTGTCACCGCAAAGATAACATCCTCTATCACTATGAAATTCCCTCCATCAATATTTACAATCCCCTCATTCGAGCTCTTAACCATGCTTCGTGCAATAGATGGTTTCCACCCATGAAGTCATTCAATGAAAGTGGTAACGTCACTTTTTTTTCAAAATGCTCCACACCTTAGAGCTTTTATGCCACTTTTGAGCTTCATCCTCAGGTTCACTCCTACGTCTTTCCCCCACCATGATTTATTCCTCTCAGTTCTTTTGGTATTGATAAACTTCAAAGGCTAATTATCATAAACACTAATCATTTTCGTAAAACTCTTTTTCACCTTATGTACTTGATGCCCAAAATCGATCCTCAAAGTGAGATAATGGATATAATTAATGTGAATCATACAATTGTTGTCATACTTACACATCATATTTTGGAACATTTTCCATAACTCATAAACTTTCATAATGCACCTTTAATGATTCCCAATCTACTCGAGGTCCTTTCCCTTTCTATCAACTCAAGGATTTCCATCGAAAAAGTATTCCCATTCATCCACTTTACCACTTTATTATTCTTGACTGCCTAGTTGGCTAAACTGTTAGCCACTTGGTTGTCTTCCCTATACTTGTGATCCACAAAATTATTATCAAAAGTCTTAAGGTGTTGAATGCAATCTTCAATGATATTCATAATCATCCACATAGGTTCATTCTTCTCATTAAGATAGTCTATAATATTCTTTGAGTCTCCTTCCAGCCAAAGTTTTTGACTCCCATGTCCTGATCCAGTTTGATAGTGTGATGAGCCACAATCACCTGCTCATAATGGTTAGTTTGCATACCCAGAGGTGTTGAGACAATGACAATCCCTTTTCCATGTACATTTCTGATGATACCTCCCACCCCAACCTTTACCAAGTTGCCTTTGGCCACCGATTAAAAAATTTCTTTATACCAACCCTCAGGTGGGAGAGTTCATCTATAGTCTTCTCTCTTATTAGTATCCATATCCATTGTGTTGAGAAGAGGGTTATGACCATTATTAGTAGAGTAGTTTTCTAACAAAGGATTAAGGCTTTTGTGGAAGACTATTTTAGCATTTTTTTCTCTCCCTAAAAGTTATGTTATTTCGGTCTTTCCACACTCCCCAAGAGACATGAGACAAAGTACATTCCAAAAGCCCTTGTTCCCATCCCCATACACCCCATGGTGCCATTTTTCAAAGATATTAGTAGTTTTGTTAGGAAAACACCAAGTCATTTTGAAAAAAGACAAGAAATAAGACCAGATATATCTAGCGAAGTGGCAATGGATAAATATATGATCCACACTCTCACTGCAATTTTTACACACAATGCATCTATTGGGCATCATATTTCCCCTCTTGGTGAGGTTGTCTACCATAAAAATATAGGTTTGGAGCATTGTGTAGAAAAAATGTTAATTTTGGGAATAAGACCTAGATACCAGACATTAGCCCACACATGGACAATTTATTTGTTTTGCATGGTCTCGTAGCTAGAGGCTATGGTGTAGTTTCCATCCTTTGTCTCCTCCCATATAATGGCATCCTTGTTGTGGGACAAAGCTATATGCCTTACCATGTCCATCAATAGCTTTATATCCTAGGATATCTCAGTCAAATTAACCCAATCATTATTATCCCTTTAGTCACTCACTTTGCACCCAAATCGTTCCATACAAGAGTTTGCCCATCTATTAAATGGCTTTATGTTCCATAATGGCTCTTGTCTTAGCCAATCATCATGCTAGAAATTAATGTTTTCACCATTACCCAATTTCCATTTTGCTTTCTCAAATTTTGTACTCTTTGTCCTCATAATGCTATTCCAGATGTTAGATACCCTTGGGTCAAGTCCCTACTAATGAAATATCTAAAATTGATATTAGCTGCATACTTGTCCTTCAAAATATCCTTCCATTCCCTTGTGGTGTTGAAAATCCTCCATATCTATTTAGCTTGAAGGGCTCTGTTGAACTATTTCAAATTCCTAATCCCTAACCCCCCTACTTTTTGGGTCTACAAATGGTCTCCCAAGCTACCAATAGATACTTCTTATTTCCATCAGTACTAGTCCACATGAAATTCTTCTGAATGGATTCCAAAGTATTAGCCACCTTTGAAGGAATAGAGAAGAGTCTTAAAGCATAAGTTGGCAAGTTCTATAGAGTAGATTTGATCAAAAGCACTTTGCCTGCCTAACTCAAGGTGATGCCTTTCCAACCCACTAGCTTTCTATTGAATCTATCGATGAGATTATTCCAAAAGAGGTCAGGAGGTTTTTTCCACAAAGGAAGCCCCAATTAAGTGGAAGGAAGAGAACCAATATTACAACCCAAAATGCCTGCAATTTTCCTTTGTCTATCCACTGGGGTGTTTATAAAGAAGACCAAACTCTTGCTCTAGTAAATGAGTTGGCATGTGGCATTAGAATAAGTATTGAGGATGCTCTTCACATTTCTAGCTTCTTTCACAAAAACCTCTCCCCCTAAATGGTGTCATCCATGAATTATTGATGAGAGAAGGTTAGGGGACTGGAGGAAGGTTTTAAGCCAAGAATTTCCCCTCTTCTCCTTTTGTCATCAATAAGTCTTCCTAGGCCTTCTACCAGAACGATAAAGAGGATCAGTGAAAGAGGGTTACCTTTCCTAAGACCACTGGAAGATTTAAAGAAATCAGAGGGGATCCCATTAATCATAATCACAAAGGAGGGGGTGGATATAAATTGAGATATAATCTTTCTAGTTTTGTCATTGAAACCAAAAGCTTCCAGAATTTTATCCAAGAACCCCCAATCCACCCTATCATAAGCCTTTGAAAGATCAAGTTCTAGATATTATTAGTTTCTATCATGAAGTGATACTAAATTTTAGTCAATCATATTTAAGTATTTTTCACATCTATCAATTTGTTCTATAATTTAGAAAATCTGATATATATTAATAAATTATATGTAATATTATTTATCAATGTTTTCATTGGCTTCTAATAATAAACATAAAGAGAAAAAATATTTTTCAAAATTTAAAATTAAGGAAATTCCTATGGACTAAATTAAACATAACAAGTATAATATTTTTAAATACAACCTAATAGTGCAGCTGGAGTGATTATGTTAAGTTGCATTAATACAAATGGGTAAAAGCACAAACTTGTGTCACCTTTTATAAAGGAGAAGTGATATCAGAATTTAAAGTCTTCAACTTTAATGACATAAAAGTGGCATTTGTGCTTAGAATTTGAAGATAATGTAAACTAATGAAATGTGTAAAATTAGATGAAGTTTATGTCTGTAATTTTTTTTAAAAAAATTGAGTGAAAATTTTATCTTATTTTTAATTTTTAAAGTCTATTTTTATTTATTTTTAAATGCTAAAAATATAGATTTTTTTTCCTATCAAACAAATATATAAAAATGTTCATATTTTGATCTGATTTTGGAATATGTTAGAGTCAAAATGTATACCTAGTGCACCAAAAAAGAAAAATTGAAATTTGGTTAATATTTTTCAAGTTATAACTGGTCAAAGTCAAAGTAATAAAAAATTGATAGTTTTTTTCTCCCGTCAAACTTTTTCTATCAAATCTACATATTTTTTAAAACAAATTACATATTCTTGAAGAAGACTCTCTCCTCTAGTGCAGCATTAAAAAATAATAATTTTTAAATATGATTTACTATTTTTTTCTTATTTTTGAATAGACATCTTCCTAAATCTTAAAATACCTATTTGTACTATTTTCAAATTATAACATATTATCCATAATCAAAATTTTAAAAAAATTATATAATCATAATCTTGACTCCGAGACCTACAAAACTATATTTTTGGTTTTAAAATAAACTTCAATTTAGTAAGTCAAATTGGCCTTCAAAGTGAAAAGTTTGCAGAAGTTCTTATTTGTGCTTGTGTGGCTGCCATCTAGGATGCCACATAGGTAGTTCTGGCCGAAACTATTTATAAAATTATCGTCAATCACTTTTTGGCTATTTTTATGAAATTTTGAGTCATTTGAAACATGAGGGTTATGGCCAGAAGTGTTTCGGCCGAAAATGTTCCGGCCGTAACCTTGCATGCCACGTCGACAGGGAAACTTGACATGTATGTACGGTCAAAACTTGTTCGGCCATAACCATTACAGTCGAAACAATTTTGGCCATAACCACTCCAAATATCACAAATGGTGACATAGGTTTGTGCTTTCACCCAAATTTAATTCTACTTCATTATTTTGCATACACATTAAGCTTTTTTATTTGTAGATATTATGGGGTCTTTGGGTTTCCTTGCACAAAGTGAATGTAATCTTCATAGATTTTATTTTTCGATAACGGATTACAATTTTTGAATATGGTTTAATGGATTTTTCACCCATTTTGGCTCTATGTTGGAATTAGTTGATACTGTTTTGTGGGCTTTAGCATTCAAGACTTTTATAAGAACAAATGCATTCCACTAAAACAATATTTACAATATTTTGTTTCCTAATCTATGTTCCTCCATCTTTTTGCAATGATTTCTTTTTCATTTGTTAGGGTGATGAGTTTCTTTTTAATTTTTTATGGATTTTTCCTTTTATATTCTTTTTGACAACGAAAAACTTGTTAGCGATGTGCTTTTTACAAATTTGTCTGGCTTTACAGCAATAATAAACGATGTTTAAGAACAAGGACAAAGACACATGAAAGTAAAAAGTTCAAGATGTTCTTTATTTTTGGCAAAATTCTAGTGCAATTTAGAGAATAAGGTGCTTTGCCTTTAATCTCATTATAATGCTCAAGAGACTAGAAATCTATGTTTTTTCTTCTTCTCTTTTTTCAATATCAAATTAATTAATTCAAAATTGGGAAGCATCCTTCTCTGTAATGAACCCATTAATATTATGCATGAGACTTTCATAGGCATTAGTTTTTCAAATTATTTATATTAGGGTTTATTACAAAGATTTTGTGCAAGATACGTTTAATGACATTCATTGAAAATATGTTTTTAGTTTATATTTGATTTATTTAATCAATTTTGGCTCCTTCTTGCACAAATTTTACAATGGAGGAATCATTATTTTGCAAAGCTCTTGCGATTTTCATTCTCAGATGTATTTTCTTCATAAAAAGTTGATTCTTTTGCAAGGGATATGTACTTGCATTTGAGGGTTTGATTTAGGATTAGGATGTATACTATTTTTGACGATATTTATGACCATCTAACATTCATTTTTCTATCTTAGGGATTTCCCTCATGATTCTTGGTTAGCTTCGATGGAAAGTCCATCTCTCCACTCTAGCATCTACATAGGGTAAACAAGCTTCACAATCTGTATCAAGGTAGATTTCTTCAATTTTCATCTTGAGAAATTAGTTATCTTTTATTTTTTTCTTCTTTGAGAGTGTCTTGGTGTAGCAATTACCATTCTTGTAACTGTCATTCTAAGTTCTGAAAATCTTTTCTATTTCTATGTTTCTATTGTTGCCTTCTCTATATACCTTGATAAAGAAAATAAATATTATTTAATACTATACAAGTGGCACGTTGTCTACATTTTTAAGGGTTTTGAAATGCCCCACCAAGGGATCCAAAGAATTAACCTAGAATTTTCACAAAGTTTAGTAGCATTTTTTTTCTTTTTTAACATAAAAGTAAATACCACACATAACTTATGCATAATAACAGAAGCAATAGTAATGTCCATCTGAAATTAAACATAACATACATATCAGATTACATTCTTTAAGATCCCTTAATGTTGGATTACATCTAAAAATATCCACATGAAATAATAATGATAAGTCCAATGTTTATACATTACATTTCAAATACTCAATCATCCACTGTATATGTCACAGGGTATGACAAGCTCAAAAGAATATATGTACATAAAATAAGGTACATCAACCTATTCTAAACCATGATACATCAAAGTAAAGATAATCACATGATATACATGATACATCATCATAGAAGATTAAACATAATAAACTAAGTGCATGGTTCCTCCCAACCGTTAATAGCATCATTAGACCATCGTGGATCCTAACCATCCCTCCGTGCGTAACATTCCAAATTACTGAAGAGATCATCGGTATTAACATAGTAGGAATGTCACTCCTAACATATACAACATCATATGTAGAAAGTAATCTAACATGCAAATAAAAGCATAAGATAACATCATCTAACATATGCTAATCATCAATGAAAAAGGATACATATCCACCATCATGAAGGATGCATCAGCCACGATGTCTCAATGAATCTCAAAATGATAAGAGTGGAAAATACACTACCACCTGACCGCGTGGTACCTAAGTGGTCCACTCCCACTGTGCTAAGGAGATAATCTCAAGTCCCAAACAGGCTAACAAAATCACATAGCACAAATCTCTATAAGTCCAGGAATCCTAAAAGTATACTAACTCAAAGGTTCCAAACACAAAATCGACATCTAATCCCAGAGGCACACAATGACATGTAGGAACCTACTATGCAAGCGGGAAAGTGTCATCGCAATTATCACGTACAAGTTACCCTGGCAGTTAGCTAAACTCCATGGGTCCATACTGATTTCATGCAGCCACTAGTATCCTCTCATACTGACGAGGCATACTACGGAATGCAAGGTCGCAACCATGCATCTCACTACTCCCATCCTAGCCTGTACAAGCGCTCAAGGCATGGGCGAGAACAAAACTCTTATCTTTTTAGGTTCATTTAGTTAGTATTAGGTGTGAATGTTATCACTTATTAATCCAACTTACAATGAGTTACCCCGGTAGCCTCTTAGGGCCCCGGCCCCTATTGCAAGCCACTTACCGTCACTACATGCAGATATCCTACCCTAATGCTCATGGAATCATAAATCAAAAAAGATAATCCATAATAAAATCATCAAATATGCATAAAAGAATCAAATCTCCATGAGCAAACATCCATAGAAAATCATGATCATAACAACTCTCTATTGGCAACTGAGGTATCACTAATAATCAAAGTATCCAATGGTTCTCAATAACCAAAATATATCTCATCATACTGATCGAAGACTCCAAAAATGGTTGAGTCAAACATGTCGCAACATGACATCATCAAGAATAAATCCACATCACAGTCCCATCATGGCGACTAGAAAATAACCAAGGATAATTGATTGATGACCAAAAATAATGGTTAAGTCAAGTGTCTCATACATAAGAATCTCAACTATAACAATCAGTAATCACATCCAATACATAGAGCATTCCATCACATAACCATGGTTGGGTTTATAAAGATCGAGATTAAAACATCATCATGACATCAAAATCACATAACTCCCAAGCCTTTGGTAGACGTCCTATAACTAGTCAACACTAGTCAACCCAAAACCCAAAACAATAGCATAAAGAATACACAATGCAAACACATGATTTGGTTTTGCTAAATTTTACAATGCAAATACATGATTTGGTTTTGCTAAATTTTACAATGCAAATACATGATTTAGTTTAGAGAAAGAATTTGGAGGAACATTTATACGTTTTGAATGAATACAAATCCATTCTTTTATTATAATTTTAATCTAAACGTCCCCCATCAATCTACAATCAAATTTAATATACTTATTAAAACAATTAATTTAAATCATGAACCTTTGATATAAATCAATTATCAATTTTACAATTATAAAACAAATAATCATATTTACATATTATATATACATATAAATACATATATGAATATATAGATTATTTTACCATTAAACAAAATCGAATTAAAAAATTCGATTAATGCCAAAAAATTTAATAACAATTAAAATCGAATATGGCAACCATTTTAAAAATAACATTATAAAATCGGATGCAATTTTTTATATAAACAAACGTTGCATCAAACAATATTTAAGCTGTGGCACGCACGCAAGTACCCTGCGGTTGCAGGCCTACGACGGCAGTAGGTACATGGTACCTGCTGACATCGCAGTTCTTGCGACTGCAGGTACCCTGCTTTAAACAAGCGCGGGTGCACGGGCATCCGACCCCACTGCGCATACGTTTTAATTATATATTTTTTAAAAACATTTTTTCATAAAAACGTTTCCATGCGATATGGCATTTTATTAATATGAAACCTCTATCGCAATTTGGCTTTCGATTATTAAATAAAAAAATACATATATGTATATATATGTATATATATATAAGGATATATTTGTATATATATATATATATATATATATATATATATATTTATATATACACGCAGAGTTTTCTAATGTTACAGCACATGAACATATATACTTATATATATATGTGTGTGTGTGTGTGTGTGTGTGTGTGTGTGTGTGTATATGTGTATGCAGATTCGAAAATATAAACAATTTATTTAGAAATTCTAATTCTCAAAATTTTCCTATAAACTTTTGATCTCAAATTTATCCAATAAATAATGGGTTTGGCTATGAATTTAAACCCTAGCCCCATGTTCTTTTCAGATCTATGCATATAGAATTCAAATAAATTGAACTACCCACATAAAGAATGCATACAATAAAAAAGATATGAAATTCTTCAGAAGACATATGGAAGACACGAAGAAGACAGGGAATGCATGATGCGGAAATAGCATAAGTAAAATCACAAGAATCTACCCAGATTTTGATGCTATAACGCTCTTCCTCAGATAAACCGCAGAGCAAGTTCCTCCCTTCTTCAGAGTTCTCGAGTCCTCCAATGCTCCAATTGCACTCCCAACTCTATGTCTAAGCTTCTAGGAATGCCTGAATATAAAGAGCTTTGAGGAAACATCTAGAATTCTTCTAGAAACAGCTGGAAGGTGTCACCAACTAAGCATGGGTCTTTTCCAACCTTCAAGATGAGCCATAGGGTTGTAGACACCATGTGCTTAATTGATACACTAACCCCCGTGTTGTTGACACTTTGAGAAATAGAAAAGTGTGTTACTCCCATGCAAGCTTATAACTCCAATTCACTTTTTATATAATTTCTATTTAAATATTTATAACTTTTATTTTAATTTTTATAACTTTTATTATTATTATTTATTTATTACTTTATTATTATTTTATTATTATTATTAATTTTAATTTCTAATTTTCTTTTATTTATTTCTTTTTCTTCAATTAATTCCCATTTAATTAATTATAATCAAAATATCAAATAACATGATATTTTATATTAATTTTTTCAAATAATTAATTTATTAATTAAATCTATTTATTAAGACTTAATTAATAGGAAATTCACCATAGACCTCCAAAATAAAATATGAAAACCCATCATAGAGAAAATCACTCAAAATTAGTCTAAAGGGTTAAAAATCATGAATTATGTCATCCGACACATTCAGTTGGTAAAATATCCAGATACTTGTCCTACCTCACTAGGACAATTGGCTTAAGGGTTTAGGATTTGGACTTGAGAATTTATCTCCCTTCTCTTATCATTGAGATAGTATAATAGGGTACGCTCATCCTGGCAATTCAGGGAAGTCAATACCCGATACCTACAACCTACAGAAAAAACCATGCATGTACATACAATATATAATGCTAAGCTAAATAGACAATGGCAGGAAGTGGTGCATCATGTAGATCCCGACTAAGAAGGTGACTACGACTCCCTTCCTTAACCACATCAGAAATGCCATACAATAAGAAAACACACACACCATACACATGCAAGTATGGGGTAAGTATCCATAATAAAACACATGAGATAATAAACCCTCCAACTAATCATCAATAATATCTGAAAACAATATAATGATCATCATGTATGCATGAAATGTAAAGTCTAAATGATCTCATCACACAACCACTTAATCCATAACCTAATGTCTGATAGTCTCAAAAAAATTCCACTAATCCATCAACATAAAACTAGTCCATCATAGTCTGATACTAATAGCAACAATATGTCCAGAAAAGATGTGAATGAGGGTAGGCACTACAGGTTTATTTTCATAGGTATTAATTAATGTGTACTT
Source organism: Cupressus sempervirens (assembly GCA_028749045.1). NCBI lineage: Eukaryota > Viridiplantae > Streptophyta > Pinopsida > Cupressales > Cupressaceae > Cupressus > Cupressus sempervirens. Next base: position 667,949,824 of record CM053787.1, read on the forward strand.
TTATGTCTATTCAGGAGAAGCATATATGAATGTTTCTTTGAGTGCCCAATTCACTGTAAATTGGAATGCTCATTTACCCAAATGTGTAAATTTATATTGGACAATTTTGGAGTTCAAGTTTCTTTACATTTTTAATTATTAATTAATTTGATTGTGTGTAATTTTAAAGGCCAAATAATATATCTATTCTATGTAGTTTAGTTCTTTGGAGGTTGTTTCTTTAGCATGGAAAGTGAAGTTATACTCCAACCATGAGATTGAAGAATTTGAAATAGGGAAAAACAAAATATAAAGTGGACAAGTAATTGACACAAACTATACAGACAAATAGGCAAAACTTTATTCACCTCTCAAGATGATTACACATTGCAGGCTTTCTTTATGCAACTTAATTAAACAATGTAAATTACATCTCTCTTATATTGTCTACACTCTTTGTAGACTCATCCATACTAATAGATTTATTTATTAACTAATTGGCTAACTACTAATAAAAAATCTCTAAAAGTAGTATGCATGATCAATGTATTTAATATGGACTCTCCAAATACTAAACTACAAACATGCAATGCATGAACATCATGCTAAGTTATTATGAATAATAAATAGATTTTCTAATCAAACTAAAATTATGCATAATAAAGGTATATGTGTGTATTCCTCCATGCATGCAACTAAATATAATGGACTCATAAGAATCAATTTTTCTATATACTCCCCCTTGATGCTAAGAGGACTTACAATAGAACTCAACTTTATCCATGTACCGTATAGTGCAACTCTTCATAACTAGAGTCTGATAGAATCACATAGCACTTATCGTAGAAGTTGACTATCAAAAGACTCATTCTTCCCCTCATTTCTCTAACATGAGAGAGAGAGAGAGAAGAGGGGTGGAAGAGGGGTGCAAGAGGTGGATAAGAAATAACAAGAGAGGGCATGAGGGGGAGATGAAGAGATAGAATGATACTGATAGTTAAGATGATTGCAAAAAGATAGATATATAGAATACATCATATAAAAATAGAGAAATTGGGATACACACACACACACACACACACACACACACACACACACACACACACACACACACACACACACACACACATAGAGAGAGAGAGAGAGAGGGGGGGGGGGGGGGGTAAAGGGAGGGAAAAGATAGAGATAGGAAGGGAGAAAGGAGTGTCTTTGTGCGTGATAAACAAGATACAAAGGAAGAGAAAGGGATATAGATACAAAGTGTATGAATTAAAAATAGACATATGAATTTAGAAATAAAGAGGGATAGAGATCCATAAATATACCATAATATCATTGGTTAATAAATATTTAACTATCAGTGTAACCATCTCATGACTTTGAATTAGAGCACATTGAAATGTTTTGTTGGAGGGAGCTACTCATATATAAGTACTTTTGTAATATAGAAGCAGAGATAGGCCTTACAAAAGAAAATAATAATCACAAATTGGTTACAAATGAACACAATTGAATATGATGTTTGGCACATTGATTCCACAATTGATAAGTAAACCAAGTTTAAAGAAGAAGATGAAAATGAAGAAAAAAATATAATTGATAGAGGGATCAATGAGATGATGGGCACCAACAAATTAGAACTTTTTCTACAAATGGGACTATTAAGTACTTTAGTACTCAATGAGCTTCATATGTTTGGAATGCATGAACTTGTCACAAGAAATGAATGGGACCATATTATAATCCTTCCATATTTACATGGAAATGCTTCACAAATTTTATGTGAAAAAAATGTAGCAGTTGTAATAATAGCATACAAACATTTTCCAAGCATCCTCACTACACATTATACTCAAAGAAAAAGTCGGTACTCTATATAATTAAGGGTCATAGTTAGTACTAATCATAGGAACCCCTATACATAATCATGCTAGAAACAATGGGAACAAGAAAATTTTATTTAATTACATTTGTAAGAGAGGCACTTAATAGTAAAGGACCCAAAAAAAAATGACAATTATTAATACTAACCCCAACAGGGATTGGTACATTCAACATACATGTGTAACCATGATACATTCAAATCTTAGAATCTCTATCAAAGAAATCCAACCATTATAAGGCTAGGCATTAATAACATTCCAAGCAGAACTAAAACATGTCAAGTACATCCTTATTGATGAATTAAGCTTCATATGTCATCTACGAGAAGCCTTTCCCCATTGACAACATGTAGACTTTGGAACTGTGTAGCATTTTTTGACTAGAACATGAGAATAACATACAAGCGAAATTCTACCAACTACTGTATAACATACGAGATGCAAAACCAATGTAATATGATTGGAGGATTCTAATGACCCATACATACATACACTAAACTATGGAATACATCATAGGACTTGATAGGTCTATGCATTTATTTTCTACTAACAACATAATAAAGCTACGCAATAAAAAGATGTTAAAATTATTAAATCATCTAGTCATAATAAGTACAATGATTTAAATTGCATAAGCAAATATAACAATCAAGTGCATGATGAAGAACTAAAGAAATGGGTACTCCTTTGTTAGAGAAAAACACATTATGCATATAACAAAAAATTGGATATCTAGGTAGGACTTGTCAATAGAGCTATTGGTGAGATTACTAGTATCATTTACAGACTAGGTTGTAGGCCACCAAATGCACCCATATATCTTGTAGCATATTTTGAGAATTATAATTGGCCACCATGGAACCATTAATATCTTAAATGTGTGCCAATATTACCTACTACTTTGGGCGGTCAGAGACAACTCCCAATCACCGTGTCATGGTATATCACTACACATAAATCCCAAGGGCTCATGCTACAAAAAAATATGATGGATATTGGCATAGTCAAGAAAAGGGCTTGACTTTTACAACTATATCTATAACAAAATAAATAGATGAGCTTCATATTCAATCCACTTTCACCTTTGATAAATACTTCAAAATGCAAAGTAATCCATATACAATTACAGGGGAAAAAAAGGAAGCTCGCCTGAATCATGTTGCACTTAAAACAAAATGAAATTATTTTGACCACATTAAGCAATAAAAATGGAAATGCTCTATCAAATGTTTTACTGGAACTACAAATATAACTAGAAATATGGTAATAACTATTCAAGAAAATCATCAAAAGTATACAAGAAAAATGATTTAATCCTTACACCTGGGTATGTGTAGGATCATGGTGAGCCAAACTATGGCCTTAAGTGGTAATGAAAAATTAGGACATCAGTGTTAGTCAACTTGATATGAAATCTTGAACTACTATGAACCTTGTATCAAAAATTTGTGACAATAGAATCTGCAGTAAATTGAATTTAGTTTCTAAAATACCATCCCTTTTCTAATAAACAAATAATTTAATTTGTTAAAATTTAGAAATTCAATGCAAAAGTACCCAAAAAATTAGGAAAAAATAGAAGTAGGTGTATGTCTGACCACCTTAATCCCAATCAAATGATAATTTTTTTAAAAGATTCTAGGTACAAGTAGACTCGTACTTGGATGTGATACATTTTTTTTGTATTTTAATTTTGAGTAAATAATTAAATTTGAATTTTCTACTAAAATAGTTTTTGGAATTAAAGACCTCTTGTCTCTGACCACTTTAACTCACTCAGAACTATACAAAATTATAATTTATTTTAATTTTCCTCATAGTAGGAAAATCATAGAATGTGACACATCTTTCAAATTTTAAGTAGGTCATATCGTTTTAAAGTTATAACTTTTTTCAATCAGTACGTAAATCAACACTTTATAAGTAATTTCATTAGAAAATAAGTAATAATTACTTACTGAACTCATAATTTGGAAATAATTATATCAATGGAAAGTTGATCATTTCCTTAAGAAACCCTTTTCATTTCATTAAATTCAGATGAAAAGTGATTTTTTTCATATCACCACTTTTTGGCACATCATGACCTAGCACATACCTGTTGACAATTGGCTAATAGTGATATGTAATTGTTGTCATTTATGGCAACACATGATGTACATGATTATAGGAAACCTCAAAAATAAAGATACTTAGTGTTTGGTAATCAGAAAATTGTCTAAGTATAGAATTTGGTTTACAGTAGTGTATTGTTTTGTTTATAACTTGTTGCTGATGTCATATTATGACTAGCAAAGTTAGATGGAGATAGTATATATGTTGGTGATGATGTGTATAACCTCAAAAGTCATTATGAGCTGTACAAAATAGAGATAATCATGTTTGAAGTGAAACAAGACAGTAGAATTGAAGGAAAGGATCATTTTGTTTACAAGATAATTACTTGTCCAATTAGGGTTGACATCCTAGATGTTTACTCTAAGTTGGAAAAGTGGATTATGGTCTTAGCCAACCTCACAAAAAAATTTTTAAAGCATAAATAGCATGGTATTTATGCAAAGGACTTCTTGCGATGAGAATGAGAGTGATTGTGATTGTAAGTGCTATCTTGTAATTGTGATTATGGGCAAACTTTTGTGAAAGCAATATATGTGAAGTTTTATATGACCTATTTTATGATCTAAGATTGAGCTAAAGATCAAAAATTAGACAAGGAAGAAGATACAATACCTATTCCAGAAGTCTGATTACTTGTTTGGGCAGTGAGCTCTTCTTGTAATTAGAAGTGCATGTTTGGGTAGTGGGCTCATCTTGCATCTACTGTACCACAACTCCTAACAAGGTTGGAATCTCCTAATAGGGATTCAAAGTCTCCTAACAAGGACTCCTTATACTTAATTTTCTCATTGACTCCTAACAGGGTCCATCCTCTAACAAGGAACTTATATATCAATATATTATCTAGTGGGTATCATCCCCACCAGGGTTTTCCCTTGGCCAAGGTTTCCCTAGTTAACAAAATATGGTGTTATGAGTTATCTTTGTGCATTGTTACTGTTATTTTTCAGCATTACATTATTGCTTTGTTACGCATGTTTTAAAGTAAGAAATAATATCCAGTTGGCAACTAAAGTTTGTAGATTACTAATTCACCCCCCCTAGTAATCCCTATTTTTAACAATTGGTATCAAGCGACAATTACTTTGAAGAGACTTAACAGCTTGAGTAAGATCCCTATGGATATGGAATAGTTGATGAAGAACCTTGAAGAAGCTCTTGAACAAATTTATCTCCTTACTGAAGAAAGAGATAAGCTGAAAGACATATATGAAGACTCTAAAGTATACATTGGTCAATTGAAGGAAAATATTGATCTCAAATCCAAGCCTGAATCTACTGAATCTGGAACTAGTGATGATGATTATTCAAAATTGAAGACAGAGTACAAAATCTTGAAGCATGAATTGAAGATTACAAATCTAAAGTTGACTTTGAGAAATGATCCTAGCAAAGTTGAATCTAATTTGAAGATTGAAAATGCAGATCTGAGAGCAAGTCTGGCAAAGAAAAGATCTAAGTTTGAATATTGAAAGATGATCATGGAGAACTTCATAAGTACGATACTATTGTGAATGGAAAATTAACACAATGCAAGCAACAACTTGAGAAGCTTTATTCTAGTAGAGGAAAGCTTGATGATTCAATGTCAATATTGAGGCCTACTTATGATAAGACTAGTCTTGGTTATCTAATTAACATGTCTGCGAAGAAACCTAAGATTAGATTAGATTTGAAAGAAAAAGATAAATCTAATGATAAGATTGAATCCAGTCAATCTTCTAATAAATCTAAATAAATTGAGCAAAACAAGGAAGTTGAAGTTTTGGATGAAAGTCATTTAATCATGTTAAGGACTTTTATTGTCATAATTGTCATGGTATGGGTCATAATGCAATTGATTGTAGAAAACCTAAGTATGATAATGATAGAAGAAATAATAGAATGTCTAGAAATATTAACCCTACAGATAGAAGAAGATCTAATGAATGGAAATAAAGAGAAGGAAGATCCTATGAAGATAGAAGACAGATCATGTGTTATAAGTGTAACAACTTAGGACACATTGCTTGGAATTGTCATGCACTTGATGATCAACAGAATCCTAGAAGCAGAGCATCAGCATGTCAGTTATGCAACAACTTCAAACACATAGTGAAGTACTACAAAATGGATGGAAACTTCAAAGATAGAAGGAACAATGGAAGGAACTTCGAGAATAGAAGGAATGATGGAAATAACTTTAGAAATGATAGAAGGAAACATGAAAGGAACTCCAAAACCAATAGAGATAATGAGGGAAAAAGAAACTTTGTTAGTGAACTTTGAGAAGAAGCTAATGAGGCATTTATGAAGGGAGTAGATATCTTAAAGGAAAAGTTAGATGATGATAAGAAAAGAGCATTAAAGTCTGTTGTTGAGTTTGATTCAATTAAGTTGAATTAAGCTTGTTCACAGGATTAGAATTTAAGAACTTCATCGAAAAGCCGAATCAGAGATAGTGATGTTGGAAAAAGTTGTATCAAGATAAGTTTAGATGGTACCTAAGCTTTCTTGTTTGGTACTCGTCTAAGAAAGTTATGAAGGAATTAGGAGTTATTGGTATTATAGTAAAAGCTAATTTTGTAATAGTAGATGAAAAATATGTTTTCTCAAAGAATTTCATGATGCAAAGTTCAGCAGAGTTTTTCCATGACAGAAACTAGCTATGCAAAACCTCGGGTGGCATTTGAAGATCAGATAGATGATCTTGAGCAATTATTTGATTAAAGAATGTAATTGACAACTTTTCATGTTTGAAAAGTACACAATTAATGCAAGTTCAAGTTGATGGAATAAATGGAGTACAAAATTGATTTTTACTTCATTGCAAATTCATCCAAAGTGAAGAGCACTTAGAAGCAACTTTTTAGAGTGATTTTGAAGCAAACCCTATTTTTGGAAAGAGGTATTTTATTATTTTTCCAAAAATTTGTTTAGTAAAAGTTCATAATTGATAAAATCATGGATATGCTAGTAGTGCACAATGTTAAGAATGAGGATAGACCTAAGTTGAAGGTTGTTTTTGTAAAACCTACTGAAGGAAACCCTAATGTAGTGTTGTCTATCACTCTAAACAACATAGTATATCTTGAAGATGTTGGAAGTTATCTGAATAGTAAATTTGAGTCTATTGGTAGTGAACTCATGAATAAAGATATGGAATTGGTTTTCAATCACGACATGATTATGAAGCCCAAATTTAAACATCTAAAGGAATTAGACTTGTTTAAATATCACTTCTATCATGAATTAGACACAGATAAGTGGACACAAATTATATTTAGTAGGATGCATGAGGAGGGTGTGTGATGATAAACTATGGATGCAAGATAATGTAAGTGATATTTCTGTCAACCTTATTCATGAGGTAACTGGTCTTAGTAAATAAGGAAATGTACCTATAGATGAGAAACTGGTGAAAAAAAAAGTTGAAAGCTACACTAAAGTAGTATATAATGAAAAGACTATGGTGATCAACACCATCAAGTAAGATGATGTAAGATTTTTTAGTAGAATTATTGCCTATTCTATTTGTGCAAGTTCAAAGATTGATGAACTTTCAACGGTATTCATCTATGTAGCATATAAGATATGTATAGAGAAGGAACAAGTGAATCTTAGTGAAATTATGAGAATGCAACTCTTAGAGAACCTAGAAAAGATCAAGAGGAAAAATAATGTTGTGTTTAGATTCCAATCATTAATTAATCACATATTCTTTCATGTACTTAAAATATTTCCTTACTTATCAGTCACAGACATAATCGGTAGTGACAAATGTACAATGGAGAAGATTACAGAGGTATGTAGAAGGCATCCTACTGATAAGATATTAAATAGTGGCAACCTAATAATGAGAACATTTCTGAATGAAATAAAACAAAGATTCAAAATTGCACCTATAGTTGTTGATAGAGTTAAGGAAGACATTTGTATTTTGATTGATATAGATTATACCTATATTCAAGCAGTGGAACCTTGGGAAATATTTCTTGATCCCTTGAGTTATGAATTAAATGATGATATAATAGTTGAATATATCGATTTGTTTTTGAATTTAGATAAAGACCAAGCAGAATATAGATTTGGTACTTATGTTGAGATCACACAGCCAACTCATCAAGCAACCTTGGAGAAGGCATCATGCAAGAAAATATAATTTTTAATGAAGAAGGCACTATTAGAGGTTGGAATGATAGAGAGTGAATCTGAGGCTGTAAGGAAAATGATGAAGCAAGGAATATTGAATATTCAACTTTTGTCAGTATCAATTGCAAAGACATCTTCAGAATAGAGCATTATGTATGCAATAGTGTTAGGTGTTCAGCCAAGTGAACCTAAAAGAAAATCTGAAAGATTGGTGGAAGTAGTGACTACTTAAACAAAGAGAGTGAAACAACAAGCCACCAGACCAGGAAAAAGATAGAAAACATTTTTGACAATTGAGTCTAATGATGAAGATGAACAAGAACAAGAGATCAAGAAAACAAAGAAAGTGACTCTATCAAAGTAATTAGCAAGCAAAGCTCGACAACCTTAGAAGTTGAAGATAAAGAAGATCAACACTGCTATCGCTAATGAAGGTAGCTTTGTTTAGATAAATAATTTTTATGATTTGTATAATTTTTTTGAGAAGGATCAGATTGATATATCTATTCTGAGATATATCATAGCAAACAATCTAAAATTGAAGGATCTTGAGGGCTTACTTAACCAAAAAGTCTATGAGAGCCTCATTTAAAAGAAGGCTCCTGCAAGGGAAGAAGATCTTGAACTTTAGAAGTCTATGCTTAGAACTATTTGCAAGATTGATGATGAAGAAGAAATCAAAAGATTGTTGAATAATCTCACACCATATTTGAGGAATAAATTGAGACCATTTTTATTTATGGTTGGTGAAAAGGATAAACTAAGAAATGAGACTTTGGCAGTAATCGGTCAAATGTTGTTAGAGTCAAAGGTAGCATCTCCTCTAGAACTTAAAAACTCAGAAGTGTTAGTAAGTAGTGACACTATACAAATTGATCCAACCAATGTTACCATTAACATTGATGATATCAATCCATTTGGTGGTTGGGTAAGTGCACCAAGTTGTGGTGCCAAAAAGGTGACACATTTTTTTTAAAAAAATTTCATTAGTGTGTTGGCACTATAGCATGCATGGGCTATGGCTCTATGGGCTAAGGCTTGGGTAACCAAAGCCTTAAAAAAGAAAAAATATTATAAATGGGCTGCATACTTGCAACCCATTCATTTTCATTTTTTTTTCCTACTTCTCCTCGCAGCAGCGCTTATGCAGATTGCAACAAACCAAGTTTTTCACCACCCACCTTGCAAATATGCCTCCTCGCCGTCGAAGTTTGAGATCACGAGAATGCTATATGTTATCTAAATTCCTTTTTTCATTGTTTGATACATTTTTAATATTATTTTGTAGGTTTTTTATATTGCTTTGTAGGTATTTTTCAATTTTCCTTTAGATTTGTTTATTTATTTAAATTTCAATTGATTTCTTATCAGGAAATGTCAATAATGAACCAAAAAAACCCCAAGAAGCTCAAAACCCTCAAGAAAATCAAAACCAAAACCCTTCACAAGAAGTACAACAAATTCTATAGCCTGAACCAATTACAAGACCTCCTCCTAGCACGCAAGAAAATATAATAAATGAAATAGAAAGAGGCAAAACTGAATTAGAAGGACTCATTGGTCGATCGAAAGAATGTGGACAAACCAATCCAATGAGAGCTCAATTGGCATCGTCCCTCAAATCCATTAAGACCCACATAACTTTTATTAGTGGTTAGTTAGATGTTTGGCAGGTTAAGAGGGATGAACAAAAAAGATATTATGCAAATAAATTGTCATATCAAGATGTTAAAAAAAAAGGAAATACGAAAAGGTAGAATATGTGCATTATTTAGAAAATCTAGTGAAAAAAGTACTATTAGGGAGGGTACTAAATGGTTCCCCATCCATTGGTGCATACACGATGCTATTAGAAATAATTTTTGGGATAGATGGTGGATGGTTTTTGATGCCCCTCCTTGCAACAATCACAAGGTCCCCATGTATTTTTTAAAGAAATTGTATTGTGAGTTTGTCCTTGGGGAGATCCCCAATTATTTTGATATATTAGACTCCCAGGGTAGAGATGGGGGGTCATCATTTGAGAGGTTGGGGGCACGTCATGACCCTAATGTAGTTGGGGCACCTGTGGTCAAGCCAGAGGGTGAGCATGGGACTATTCCTTCAGTTATAAAGGAACATGTAGAGGCCAGCACTCTAGGGACCATTAATGCTTTGACACAAAACCTCATTCATTGTGTGAGTCCATTAGTTGAGGAGGAGCCTTCTATGCATCGTGGTCACATGTGCACATAATGCGGATCCTTATGTAGATTTGGCACTCATGCTGGAGATGGTGTGGATGATGGGCTCATCACTAATTAGTTCTTGAGTGACACATTTGGCATTGACACACAGGTAAATTACAATTATAATTTACTAATTTGATCACATTTCATATGTATAGTGAATGATTAATTAATTAGCATCTATTGACATTGTTCAAAATTTAGGGTTAGAGTCTTGGTGGGCCTAGTAGCGATCCCCCGGCCCCATTTTTTGTCCCATCCATGAGTCCATAGGTATGTATCAATTTAATCATTTAAATTAATACATATATTTATTAAGTAATTTTATTAAGGATTGACAAAAAAATTTATGCATGTGCATCAGTTCTCTATAGGACCATTGACATTTACTACAGACTCAAAGCATAGACATGATACAAGCTTTGTAGAGGTACATTTGTTTCATGTTAATTTAATTAATTTGATTATATTTTTTACACGTTTTATGTTACATGTTACATGTATTGTATGATAGGCAAATCTTGACATTGGGCACTCCTCCTCATCTTCGACAGTCCGTCGATCATGGAGTGGCTGCAACTATGGCTAGTTCACAGCCATTGACTGAGGTATGAAAGAATTTTCTTGGTTTTAGTTGTTGTTTATAATAGTTAGTATCAAAATTTATAATTTTATTTATAAGTGATTATATTGATTGAATTGTTGTAGGGTCTCGTTACACCTGATCATCCACGAGCCTTCGAGGTGGACTTGTAGAGAAACTATTTGATGGTGGTAAGAAAATAGTTGATTTTGTGTGTACATATATTTGATTTCAATGTATAATAATTATTTATTCATATCTACTTTGTTTGTATTAGCTCAAGTTACAGAAGAGCCTCAACAAGAGGATGAGAGAGCATGTGAGGAAGACCCCATCATCACCACCATCTCCCTCCACACAATGACAAAAGACCTCAAGAGATTTGTTTCCTTGCCCTTATGGGAAGGAGAAGATATATTTGATAGACATGTATATGTATAGGCATTAATGGACATATATGTTGGACTTTATGTTAGTGGACATATTCAATATACATTTGATGTATATATGACATTTTATATTTGATGTATCACATTTATTTGATGCATGACATCATTAGATTTATGACATTATTGCTTAATATATGATATGTTTGTTCATGTATCACATTATTGGTTATCATAATATGTTATGTGTGTGTTAGTGTACATGACATTATATGTTTGTTCATGTATGACATTAAATTAGATATGTTCGTGTATGACATTAAATTAGATATGTTCATGTATTAAATTAGATTAGATATGTTCATGTATGACATCAAATTCAATACCTAATCATTTCAAAACTTTGATAGAATATTGATTAACAATAAACTTTATCACTGTTTAAGCATAAGTTTATCATTTCCAATATGTCATCGTCATATGATTTATGATCTTGTTCATGTTTAAAGTTTTCCTTCTTTGTCATTTGTTTATCAAGTTTAATTCAATACCTAATCAGTTTCAATTTTTGATACAATATTGATCAGCAATGAACTTTATCAGTGTTAAAATAGCTATTTTATCCCCTTTCTTATGTTTGAACTTGGTGTGGGGCCTTGTGCTATCTCCTAGCTTAGGGGAGTAGGGCAGGAAGGTTCCATGGTTGGGTAGAAAGTCTTTTATCCATTGAGTATTTTTCCAAAGTTTTTCAAGAGCCTTGGATGATCTTTCTTCACACATTCCAATTTTGCATCTTTTTTTGTGTGTGACTAGATGTTGCAACATCATATTTTTGTATCATGACTATGATATAATACATGTGTATCCATTTTGTATAGAGATCATGTTGGAGGAGAAAAATGTTAGAAGTATATTTAAACATGATATATAATGATTACTTGCTCCTTGTAATATGTATATGTACACATGCTTAGTTGCAATAAAGAAGAATGTGTATATCAAGATGATTGTCCTTGGTATGCTTATGTGATTTTTATGCTATCTAATTGTAATAATGGATTCAATTATTTATAATGAAATCTTGTTCATATATTTATGATGGTTTTTACTTGTGGGAACTTATGGATGTATTTCTAGTAGTGAGGTTTCAGAACCTATAAGAACTTGGTTGTTGAGTTAATATAGAATATTCATATATTTAATTAGTGAGATATATCAAAATATTTAATGTTAGAAGAATTGAAAATGAAATGTATGTTCTTAACAAAATGCTGATGTCAATCCAACAAGATAGATTATACACCCAAACTTCTACACCTTAACACAACAATAACACTAAGGGATCATCATTAATCCATACAACTTTACACTAGCAAACTTGGCTTCACACCCATGAATGGTGGATTCTCACAAATAAGGTTGATCAGCATGTTAAGGGGTTCATCCCAACACTAAAACCAAGGAACCATGGCCAAACAACAACCCAAACATGAATTTCATAACTTTGTCCTCATAATGCAGCATCTAGGCTACCGGCCTTTCCAAAGAAAAATTAGGAAAAAAGTACCATATCTTCCAAAAGACCTCAGGAACTAATTAGCATTCCAAGTACCCTTTATTCAGTTTTTTCTATCCCTAAAAGGGCAAGTGTTGAAGCCATTTACAAGCCTTCCAAAACTGGATTGTTATACCTTAACAAAGGAAGTACCAAAAATCTAGTGAGAAAGGCCAAACCAATGCATCCAACGATGAGGTTAGGACAAGGAAAGGAAGATTCCAAAGTTTCACTTACTGGTTCAAACCCTGAGGCACATGAATTAGAAAATTCCATAATGCAATAGAGTTGTCACATGGTAATGCCAACTCATTTGTACAAATTTCATAAAGTAGATCAAATGCATAAAGATAATCTTGTCAAAACTTAAGAGACAAGGAAACAATAAAACCCCCTATAGACTTGAGTCCTTATCAATCCAAAATCATGATAAGAGGAACATCATTAACAAAACAAAAAACAAAAAGGGGTATGATTTCCTTAGTAATATTTGTGTGTTTCAATATGAACTAGACAAGGGATATAATTGAACGGTTTAGGAGGTTTGTCTAGCATGCTAGTCAATCCTATTAAAAAATACTTTTCTTCTTCTCACATATTTTCCTATTTGTGTATGTGTGCACCTCATAAATCAATCAATCTATCACCATGGAGACTAGATATGTATGTATATGCTAGGATAGGTCAAATGGTCTAGCGAATTGTGTTATTGATAAGTAGGCATAGATCTTTTTTCACAAGTCAAATTGTGATATTACTAATGGAATTGAAGTTTGTAATTTTTTAGTCAATCTCATTATCCCATGTTTCATGAGTAGTGGGACACAAGAACCCATCTCTCATGAGAGTGAATAGAACACTTAGCACTCATTGGATCTAGGTGATTCTCATAGAGTTGAGGTACATGGACTTCCTAAGATGTCACCCACCCTAGTACTACTCTCGCTAAAGCACACTTAACTATAAAGTTTCCTCTATGGTTAAACCCACTCTTCCTATAACACAATTTTCAAAACCTTCACCAAGTGTTGTGCCTTATGAACCATTCATTAGAATTCCCCTTAAGCTCATTGATTGATAAGTAGGAGACATTTCTACAAGAAGTCAAATTGTGATATTTCTATCAAAATTCAACTGTGTAGTATTTGAGACAAATTCATTGACCCATGTTTCATGAGTAGTGGTTTGCATGAACTGATCTCTCATGATAATGAATAGATCACTTAGCACTCATTGAATCTAATTGATGCTTAGAGAGATGAATTGCAAATCTAGCCATCGAGCTCTATATGTATGCCTTGAATACTTGTAAATAATCTTTTCATGAAAAATCTTCATGAACTCATACATTGGAATCTTTTCAATGACTAAATCACATCTTTTGCCCTATTTCCCATCTTTTAGAGCATATGTCACTATCTTAAATTTTTTGTAATCTACTATTTCATTTCCAATTGCATGTGTACTATCCATATGTTGACAAGTTGATAAAAGTTTCAAAGAACCACAAAATAAGCATGTACCATCCAAGAATGATGTCTTGTAAAATTGTTGGCCGTCCCCTATTTCACATAAAATGTTGGATATGAATTCCCTTGAAGATCTTGGTGGCTCATTCATGTCACAATCCTGCAAAACAAACTCAGAATGCAATTTAAACACACATATATGCCTAAAAACATCAAAATGGTTAAAAAATTCAATATGTATCGTACAACAATAAGTTGTGCCTGTGTGATTTATCTTTACATAAAAGGTATACCCATCTCAAAAAATCTTTGACTTATTTGAATTTGAGGATACATACCAATAAATTTTGCAAAAAATTGTGTCTAAGTTGAATCCAAAAAATGTTTCGCATGTGGGTCACAATTTTGGCTACCAATCCTCCTTCTTACAACATGTCTTTGATTAGGGGAAACATGTGTGTTATTTTTTCAAAAAAAATCGATCAATGATTTCAAAGCTTCACTAATTTCTTTATCCTTTCGCAGTAGTCTACCACTAAATGTCCATAACTCATTTTTGTTTGGATCTTCCAATCTCTCACGCTTTAGCATGGCTCTCCTTAGAGTACCTCTACCAATTTTTAATGTTTTGCTTGTCTTTCTCATGAGTTGAGCTTTCTTCATTTGGCTACTTACTATTGTCGATGTAAGTACTCATCTTTTAATTTTACCATCTTTGGTGTGTGATTTACAACCCACTTTGTCATAAGCACTCATTAGATTCTTTACAATGTTTTTTTTTATTTGAATCGTCCATTGTTCTTAGCCCAAGAATCTTCATGATAGGCCTAAATTTCAAATTCCTCATCATTTCAATAAATAATTGGCATTGACCTATAATACTTAATTCTTCAAAAAATAATCTCCACATATGATTCACTTTTCTTTGACAAGTATGATTGCTAATCTTGTCAAGCATTGATTTCAAAATGTTAGTATCAATATCAATCAAATATTTTGGTCTTCTAAAACAAATTCTAGAAGGTGTTATCTCTTCCATTCCCTCAACATTTTGAACATCAACATAAGGTTGAGTGTATTGTGTACCTTGAACCGAAGATGATGTGCCTTGGCAATAAGATGCAAAAGATGGAATATCACCTACTTGATGTGTGGATGTTATGTTTTCAACATGACATGATGGAGTGTGTACATCGTTGGATCTACAAATTAGTCTCTCTTAAACATGAGAGGATGATATGACTCCAACATTGGAAGATGGTGTAGCTTCACAATTCAATTGTCTTCTTAAGCATAACAGTCTCATTTGTTCTCTTTGTCTTTTCAATTCTTCCTCTTTGTTTCTCGGTATCATGATTTTTTATTCTCTTCAAAAGTCAATTCTTTATTATTGCTTTGCAATTTTCTTTGTTCACATGGTAGTTTCATTTTATCTCTTTTAATATCCAAATCTCTCTCCCTATCTTCATTTGTTTGAGTTTTTGGTTTTTTCCTTGGTATGATGATGATTTCTACATGTCAAATTATTCAAACATCTAAATTACTTACAATGTGTAAATTACAAATCATTCAAATACATATAAAAATTACAATTATTTGAATGAATGCACAATATATATCAAACAAATTGTCAAATTTCTAACCATTTCGAAATAACATTTCATTCAAACATACAAATTTCAAAGAATTCACTATATATTGAACAACATGTCAAATTATAATCAAATATGTATCTATATATTGACAAACAATATTTAAAAAGGATTGCACTAACCTTTTCTATACAAAGAATATTCAAAAAATCTTCAAATCGCGTAACCAATGATTGAATTTGGTGTTTGCTAGCTTCAAAAAGCCTTCAAATAGTGTTTTCTACATTTAAACCTATGTTTTCTATTGGAACAACAGAATGCACAATAGACCAAAAGCAAAGGATGGATGAAATGGGACCCAAACTTTCTTTTTTACCATTTTTGGGTGATTTGACATAGTGCATATACACTATAGTGCGTATGCACTATTTCAAAACACATCTCTCCCTATCCCACAATCCCCCATCCCCTACTCTCTCTCTCCTCTCCCATCCCCTACTCTCTCTCTCACTCTCCCTCTCCTACTCCCTCCCCCATCGCCTACTCTCTCTCTCTCCCATCCCCTACTCTCTCCCTCTCTATCCTCTCCCATCCCCTACTCTCTCTCCCTTCTCCCATCCCCTACTCTCTTTGTCTTACACACTCCCATCCCCCCTCTCTCTCGAGCTACTCTCTCTCCCATCCCCTACTCTCTCTTTCTCTCTCTCCCCTCTTCCATCCCCTGCTCTCTCTCTCTCTCTCTCTCTCTCTCTCTCTCTCTCTCTCTCTCTCTCTCTCTCCCTCTCCCACTGCCTACTGTCTCTCACCCTCTCTCCTCTCCCATTCCCTACTCTCTATATCTCTCACATAGGCTCCCACCCCCCCTTCTCTCTCTCTCCCTCTCCCACTCCCTCTCCCACTACATATTATCTATCTCTCTCTCACTCTCTCTTTCCCTCTCTACTCTCTCGCTCTCCCATCCCCTACTCTCACTCTCTCTCTTACACACACTCTCATCCCCCCCTCTCTCTCTCTCCCACTCCCTTTCCCACCACCTACTCTCTCTCTCTCTCTCTCTCTCTCTCTCTCTCTCACTCTCACTCTCTCTCTCACTCTCACTCTCTCCCTCTCTACTCTCTCTCTGCCACCCCCTACTCTCTCTCTCATTTTTACACTCTCTCCCATCCCCTACTCTCTATCTTTCTTACACGCATTTCCATACTCCCTCTCTCTCCCTCTCCCACTCCCTCTCCCATCTCCTACTCTCTCTCCCATCCCATACTTTCTCTCAAGCTACTCTCTCTTTCACACACATGCACTCCCATCCTCTTCTCTCTCACTCTCCTTCTCCCTCTCCATCTTCCACTGCCTACTCTCTCTCTCCCCCATCCCCTAATCTCAATCTCTCTCTGCCATCTTGTACTCTCTCTCTCTCTCTCTCTCTCTCTCTCTCTCTCTCTCTCTCTCTCTCTCTCTCTCCCCATCCCCTACTCTCAATCTCTCTCCCACCTTGTACTCTCTCTGCCACCCCTACTCTCTCTCTCTCTCTCTCTCTCTCTCTCTCTCTCTCTCTCCTATCCCCTACTCTCTCTCTCTCACTCTCCCTCTCCCACCACCTACTCTCTCTCTCCCTCTCTCACTACCTACTCTCTCTCACCCTCTCTCCTCTCCCATCCCCTACTCTCTAGATCTCTTACACGCACTCCCATACCCCCTCTCTCTCCCTCTCCCACTCCCTCTCCCACTACCTACTATCTCTCTTTCTCACTCTCTCTATCCCTCTCTACTCTCTCCCTCTCCCGTCCCCTACTCTCACTCTCTCTCCCATCCCCCTACTCTCTCTCACACTCTCTCCCATCCCCTACTCTCACTCCCATCTTGTTCTCTCTCTCTGCCACCTCCTACTCTCTCTTTCACACTCTCCCATCCCCTACTCTCTCTCTCTTACATACAATCCCACCCCCCCTATCTCTCCCTCTCCCACCACCTAGTCTCTCTCTCCCATCTGCTACTCTCTCTCTCTCTCCCCTCTCCCATTGCCTACTCTCTCTCTCTCACTCTCACTCTCTCTCTCTCCCTCTCTACTCTCTCTCTACCACCCCTACTCTCTCTCTCTCTCTCTCACACACACACATTTCCATCCCCCATCTCTCTCCCTCTCCCACTCCCTCTCCCATCACCTACTTTCTCTCCCATCCCCTACTCTCTCTCGAGCTACTCTCTCTCTCCCCCCTCTCCCATTCCCTACTCTCTCTTTTTCACACACATGCACTCCCATCCTCCTCTCTCTCGCTCTCGCTCTCCCACTCTATCTACCACCACCTACTCTCTTTTTTCCCCTCCCCTACTCTCAATCTCTCTCTCCCATCCTATACTCTCTCTCTCCCCATCCCGTACTCTCAATCTCTCTCTCCCACCCTGTACTCTCTCTGCCACCCCTACTCTCTCTCACACTTCCTCTCTCTCCCATCCCCTAGTCTCTCTCTTACACACATTCCCATTCCCCCCCTCTCTCCCTCTCCCACTCCCTCTCCTACCACCTACTCTCTCTCTCTCCCATCCCCTACTCTATCTCTCTTACACACACTCCCATTCCCCCTCTCTCTCCCACCACTTACTATCTCTTTCTCTCACTCTCTCCCTCTCTACTCTCTCTCTCCCATCCCCTACTCTCTAGATCTCTCACACACACTCCCATCCCCCCCCTCTCTCCCTCTCTACTCTCTCTTTCTTATCCCTTTCTCTCTCTCTCTCTCTTCCCTCTCCCATCCCCTACTTTCTCTCTCTACCACACCTACTCTCTCTCTCACTCTCACACTCTCTCCCATGCCCTACTCTCTCTCTCTCTCTCACACTTCAATCCTCCTCTCTCTCTCCCTCTCTCCCTCTCTCGCTCCCTCTCCCACTACCTAATCTCTCTCTACCCTCTCGTACTCTCTTTGTCACCCCCACTCACTCTCTTACACTTCATCTCTCTCCCATCCCCTACTCTCAATCTCTCTCCCCCATCCCGTACTCTCTCTTTGCCACCCCTACTCTCTCTCACACTTCCTCTCTCTCCCATCCTGTACTCTCTCTACCACCCTTACTCTCTCTCACTTCCTCTCTCTCCCATCCCGTACTCTCTCTCTCTCCCCTCTCTCATCCCCTACTCTCTCTCTCTCTCTCTCTCTCTCTCTCTCTCTCTCTCTCTCTCTCTCTCTCTCTCTCTCTCTCTCTCTCTCTCACACACACACACACACACACACACACACATAGCCATCCCCCCCTTTCTCTTGCTCTTTCTTTGCATCTCTTATTCCTTCTCTATGCACTAATTAGGTCTCAATAGTGTGTGCGCACTATAACGTGCACACACTATTGAGACCCAAACTCAAAAGCTTTAAATAGTGCATGCCCGCTATAGCACGTACACACTATTCAAAGATTTGCATTAAAACCAAGCCTAAGCCTTGGTTTTTCCTTGGAGATCCAACCTTTGGAGTTTATAAATAGGTATGAGACATGTTTTGCTACAAACATAGAAAAAATGATTGATTTTTCTTGTGTGCTCCCCTTCAGGATTCCTTATATGACATTGTAGGTCTCTGTGTTAGCTATATAACCATAAAATTTATTTTTAATTTGAACTATTTCAAGCCTTTCATCTATAATTTATTTTGAATGTATGTCCATTATTTGTTAAAAACCACCATGTACTAATTGGGTTGTAGATTTTAGTTCGTTCATCAAATTTTGCAACAACTTAATTTTTTAGAAACTAGACTCCATTCTACACACTTCAAAAAAAAAAGGTTTGATTTTAGCTTAGTTTTTAATTATTTCTAGGGGGAGCACATAGATATTTCACATTTTTGGGATGTGTCTAGTTAAAAAATTCATTTAAAAAAAACACCACATAAAATTACCCAAAAAATCTAGGATAAACTACATAGTGTTAAGTGACTTTTGACCAAAGTGATTTTAGAATTTCAAAAACAAAAAGTTAAAATTTTAGGGGGGCCACAGTTTGTACTGTGTTATATTTTTTTGGAATAAATAGTACCACTTTTTGTGGCCTCCTTTTTTGAGGACCTAAAACTAAACCATTTTGAAAAAAAATTAGTAGTTTAGAAACTAGATTCAATGGACTACAACTTTTTCTTTTCTCATATCATAAAATTTTGAGTGTAACTATCTTCATATTCTTGTTGAAGTTCAAAAATTGCTAATTCCAAGAAAAAGGTGTCCACTTATACCCCCCTTTTGGCACCACAACTTGGTGCACTTATCTGGTTCCCAACCTAATGAACTAGACACCAAGGATATTGAGGACAAGATGAGGTAGATTGAAGAGGTGAAGAGGCAACTTGAAGCAAAGAAAAAGAAAATAGAGGAAGCCAAGCATAAATTACTTGAGGAAGAAGAGAAAAGAAAGGAAGAGGAGAAAAGAGAAGAATTGTAGAAGAGATGAGGAAGAAAATTGAGGAAGATGAGAAGAAAAGGTTGGAAGAGAAGAGAGAAAAGGAAAGAGAGGAAAGAGAAAAGAAAGAAGAAGAGAAAGGAGAAAATAAGGTAGCTAAGAAACAAAGGGAGGATGATACTAAACTATCTAGTTCATCCATTTGACTCTCTCTTTCCAGTCTAGCTACTAATGATGATGATCAAATAGATCTGATCTCATCCCTGAAAAGGCTTATTGAGAAGAACAAGAAAGTGGAAAGCTTAAAGAGAACTTTAATAGAAGCTACTGACAGACTACACAGTACCTTGGTAGGACAACACACTGAATTAGATCTTGAACAAAGGGCACAAGCAGTGCTAAAATCATTTGATGAAGAGTTACCAATTTGTTGAATGTTGCAGAGGCAAAGGCACAAATTTCCCATGATGTTAACTTGTTTAGAACCATCTGTCAAAACATCAAGAATGATTTGGTTAATCTTGATACTTGTATAAAAGAATTTCAAATATGCTAATAGGATGACAAAAATTTGTATGTTAAGTGTACCTTATCGTACAAACTGGCTAAAGACATTGATAGTCAAATAGAAATAAAGGTTAGTGAACTAGAGGCTTTATCCAGCCAGATTCAGTATCCATCTTGCAAAGTAGACAATTTTGAAGGACAAGTGGCCAGTATCCATAGTGATATCAAGAAACTAGAACTTCGGAAGGAACAAACTTTGAAGAGGATATTAGATTTCAAATAATCTATTTCTCTAAAATACTATTTTGTTGAGAAACAATTAGAGGAATGTGTCAAGGCCAAGGACATATATTCTAACTTTTTGTATTCAAATCTTAATGCAATTGATATTGCATCATATGTTTTATGTGCAATTCTCACTTTAGTTGAACCTACCAAGGAAACATGGACTAAGGGTATGGATGATCTGAAGGCAAACTTTGATGATTGCATGAAGATCATGCCAGCATAAGAAAAGACAACACTTTTGGACATATTCTTGACATTTTGACCTTTGTCATTGATGTCAAAGGGGGAGTAGTACTTGAAAAATATTGGGAGTAGTTGCAAAATATTGTAAAGCATATTGTAAGGGGGAGCACATGTAAAAACTTAACAGAAATATTAAAAATAGTTTTTTGTTTTTGTTACTTAGCCAATTTTTCCTATTTTGTTGCCATCAATGCCAAAGGGGAAGATTGTTGACAATTGGCTAATAGTAATATGTAATTTTTTTCATTTATGGCGACACATGATGTACATGATCACTAAGAAACCTTAGAAATAAAGATACTTAGTGTTTGGTAATCAGAAAATTGTTTAAGTATAGAATTTGGTTTACAGTAGTGTATTGTTTTGTTTGTAACTTGTTGTTGACATCATATTATGACTAGAAAAGTTAGATGGAGATAGTATACATGTTGGTGATGACATGTATAACCTTGGAAGTCAGTGCAGACTATACAAAACACAGATAATCATGTTTGAAGTGAAACATGACAACAAAATTGAAGGAAAGGATTAATTTGTTTACAAGATAATTACTTGTCCAATTAGGACCAATCCCACAAAAATTTGTATAAATGCATGGTATTTATGCAAAGGACTTATTGCGATGAGAATGAGAGTGATTGTGATTGAAAGTACAATCTTGTAATTGTGATTAAGCAAACTTTTGTGAAAGTGATATATGTGAAGTTTTATATGAGCTATTTTATGATCCAAGATCGAGCTGAAGATCAGAGATTAGTCAAGGAAGAAGATGCAATACCTATTCCAGAAGTTTGATTACTTATTTGGGCAATGAGCTCTTCTTGTAATTAGAAGTGTATGTTTGGGTAGTGGGCTCATCTTGCATCTACTATACCACAACTCCTAACAAGGTTGGAATCTCCTAAAAGGAATTCAAAGTCTCCTAACAAGAATTCCTTATACTAAATTTTCTCGTAGACTTCTAACAGGCTCCATCCTCTAACAAGGAACTTATATATTAGTATATTATCTAGTGGGTATCATCCCCATCGAGATTTTCCCTTGGCCAAGGTTTCTGTAGTTAAAAAAATATAGTTTTATGATTTATCTTTGTGCATTGTTATTGTTACTGCTTAGCATTACTTTATTGCTTTGTTATGCATGGTTGAAAGTAAGAAATAATATCCAATTGGCAATAAAGTTTGTAGTTTACTGATTCACCCCCCTAGTAATCCCTATTTCTAACAATACCCACCCTTCAAAGGTGCAAGCATTAGTATATATTTCTTTTTAACCATATAATGTAACATCATGATTTAATACTTCCAAAGTTTTGAGTTAATTTTTTTCTAAAGTCCTCCTTAATCTTTGTTTCTTGTAACAACACTAATTCTTGTCTTGTTTGATCAAGACATCTCTTGATCAAACACACTATTTTAGAGGCCTTGCAACCCTTGACATTCCATGATAGGATCTTCATGGATCTAAGAAACGGGCATAACCTTTTTCTGATCTCAAAAACTTTCTTTGACTAGAGGCACTTGCTGCCATAGCCAATTTGACTTAATTGTTTTTGCATCACTTTTTCTTCTTTTTACCAACTTTAAAGTTACCATCTTGAGTTGAAATTTATTCTAGAGACCTTCTTAAATTCATCGGAATATTATCCTCAATATCCATGATGTCTCTATCCTTCTACTCATCCTCAGTCTCATACTCTGGTCTAGAATCAACCACTTCTCCACTAGAGTATTTTACTTCTTCAAAGGATTTAACCAAGTTTCTAATAGGAGAGATATGGGTATCTTTGAATGGCATCCCATTTTGTGTTATTTCTCTTTCACCTAGAACATACCTACTATCACCAATCTTAACCTTACCTTCCCTAGCATCTAAACACACTCCAACTCCCTTTCTGTTATTGCCCCCTCCTTTAGAAATCTCTTCAATGAACTTTCTCTATCCTTGATTAACTATAGTGACAACTTTTCCTCTTCATCCCTAAGAACATCCTCGTCATCAAACCACTAACCCAAGTTAGCGCTTAACTCATGTTATGGGTTTTTTGCATCTCAATCTCATTAGGAACATTATAAGAAGCCAACTTTGGGCTTTGAATATCCACCATTTGGGTCTTGACTCACCATCACTATATTCAAGAATTTTATCAATAGCCATTTTCTGCTCTTTCTCCCACCTTAATTGTTCACTCTCCAATATTGTTTGTAACATTTTCTATTAATCTTAACTCAACTATCATTCCTCTCAAGGAAAAAGGCTAGAACCATTTTCTCCTTTAGTTATTCGAATGACTTCTTAAGCTAAAGCCTCCTTTGCCAATCCTTTTCCTTTTTTAAAGACCACACAACTACCCTCATGGTCATCACCAAAATATTCAAAACACGTCATTAGCTCCTCCCCAACCACCAACCACTACCTCTAGGTTCCTCCATCTTAAAATTATCTACTCCTAGTCCATGAACCATGGTTGCATGCTTAATTGCATGTCTCCTCTTTGTTTTCATCTTCATACATATTACATTTAGTTGGTTGTTTGTATTAATTTGAGTTGAAGTTTTATAAAATCCTTTTTAATAAATGATCATGTTCTACCACTAACCGCTAAAAAATTCTATTCCATGAACTAATAATTAGTTATATCATATTATTCATGCACCCTGTATGCATGTCTATTGATGATTTAATAGTTACAATATGTACAACCCATCCACTTTTCTCCATCTTGCAAAATGCTTATACTTCAAAGCATCCCACTCAAGTCTCTTAAAATGATTGAATACAATTAATTTCATTAAAGCTACTTTGTGCATAACCTCTATGTATTTTTATGAAATGAAAAATGTAAAAAAAAAATTAAAATTAAAATTAATTTAATTTTAAATTATATTATTAATATTTTTCTTGATAGGAATGAGCTGAAGCCTAGAGTATTTATTATTTTAATATTATTATTTGTTGAGATTAATTATTGTTATTACATGTTAAGTTTGAGTAGACTCAAACCCAAGACTCCTGAGATGAAAGGCTCACAATTTACCATTGTGTAATAAACACTTGCCTTATTTTATTAATATTTCAAGTAATATAGATAATTTATATTTTTATAGATTATTTATTTATTTTTACATTTGAGTTGTAGCTATAATTTCCTATTGCTTATCCCTTGAACCTCATTAGATGTAAGTGCTAGTTTTGGCTTCAAATTCCTAAAGCTATTTTATGAGTTGTATTTTTATCTTTTGTATTTAAGAGGTTTCTTTGATTGTTCTAGTGGATGGGTTATATAAGGAAGGTGATCGTAACACTGCCTTTTTTCATAAAACAGTGCAATCTCCCTAGAATCAGAGCACTATCTCTTCTTTGGTTAATTCTCAAGTTATCCAACTGAATTCCTTGCCAGCTTTGTTTTAGGAGGCTATTTGGTACTTTTCTACCCTCTTCTCTCAGGACTCTTCTCCTGCTGATAATGAAGAAAATCTTATTTTGTCCTGTATTCCTTCCCTTATCACTCAAGAAATGAATGATTATCTCATGCGTCCTATTTCTTTGGAAGAGATGGAGGAGGTGGTCTTTGGCATGCCTAAGGGGAAGGCTCCTGGTCCTAATGGCTTTCCAGTTGAATTCTTTCAGGAATTTTGGGACATCATTAATCATGATTTGTTGGCGGTGGTTAAAGAATCCTATGCTAGCAAGAAGATGCTTCGAGCTTTGAACTCTACATTCTTGACTCTTATTCCTAAGAGAGAGGGTGCTAATCAATTGGAGTGTTTTAGACCAATTGCCTTATGTAATGTGGTTTACAAATTTATTACTAAGTTGATTGCTGAGAGATTGAAAAGGTGGCTAAGGCCTACGATAGAGTTAAATGGAGCTTCCTAAGGAGTATTCTTCTTTCTTTTGGATTTAGCTCTGACTGGGTGAGTTGGATTATGAGTTGTGTTACTTCTGCCTCTTTTTCAGTTCTTATTAATGGTCAACCTTCTCAACTATTTGGTGCTTCTAGAGGCCTCCGCCAAGGTGACCCTCTCTCCCCATATTTATTCATCATCATGGCTGAAGGCTTGGGCAGATTCATTAAGCATCAGGTGTCCCAGAATTCTATTCAAGGTTGGCGGTGGGGTAATGGCTTACCTTCTCTTTCCCATCTTCAATTTGTTGATGATTCTGCTCTTGTTGGTCTTGCTAGGATCAAGGAAACTGAAGCCTTTCGACATGCTTTGGACATTTATTTGGCAGCTTCAGGCCAAAAAGTTAATGAGCACAAATCTTCCATTTACTTTTTTAACACTCCTGATTCTATTCAGCACATGATTGTTGGTATCCTACGGTTTCAGATAGGATCACTTCCTTTGACTTATCTTGGCATCCCTATTTCTGTTTCCAGGCAGCCACGTCTCTTCTGGCAAAATTTGATTACCAAGCTTCAGGATAAGGTAAATCATTGGACTCATAGATGGCTTTCTACTACTGCCCGGGTTACTCTTCTTCAAGCTGTTATCCAAGCTCTTCCTACTTATCGAAGCATGGTTCACGCTGCACCTATTTACTTTCTCAAGGAGTTTGATGCTCTTTCTCGACAATTCCTTTGGAGTGGTAATTTGCGTAGTACTAAATGGAGCCTGGTTAATTGGGCAACTGTTTGTAGGCCTAAAAAGGAGGGTGGTCTTGGTCTTCGATCTGCTCTATTGAGTAGTCAAGCTTTGGCTGCTAAAATTTATTGGCGATGGTGCTTTGGACAACATCAACTTTGGGCTCGTATTATCACTCATAAATATTTTCATGGTGCTGATCCTTGCTCTGTTTCTGCACTTCCTCTTGAAGGTCGTGGCTCAATGGTTTGGCATACTTTGAAGACAGGTGCGATGTTGGTAAAGAGGGGTATGTTTTGGATATGTAAAGGAGGTTCTCAGGCTTTGTTTTGGTCTGATGCTTGGGATGGATTCCCTTCCATTTTATCCATATACCCTCATCTTTAGCCTCTTTGTGACTCTTTTCTTGCCGCTGGATGGGATAAAGTGGCTCATTACAAGACTCCTTATCAATTGGGACCTGTTGTTGGTTACAGATGGAAGCATTCTTCTAATTGGCCTCCTGGAGGTACAGACATGGATCGTCAGGAGCTTTCTCAAATTCTGGCCTGTAGAGAGTGTTCTTCTTTGCTTGGTCCAGATGTTTTGGCTTGGGGCGGTACCTTGTCTGGTAAATATCATGTCTCTACTGGGTATCAGGAGATAACTAGACAATTATTTGGGGATGCTGAGGTCCCTTGGTGGAAGCAAGTTTGGAATAAAATTTCTTGGTCCAAGTGCAATTTTTTTATGTGGCTAGTGGCTCACAACCGTTGTCTTACCTGGGATAATCTTTGTAAACGTGGATTTCAGGGCCCCTCTTATTGTGTTTTGTGTGGTAATGGAGAGGATTCTATCTCCCATCTGTTCTTCCATTGCTCCTATTCTACTTAGATATGGCACCTTTGGTGGAGCGCTTGGGGTTGCTCTTGTCAGCATGCTTCCTCTTTGCCTGAGTTTTGGGCCCGCTTGGGTACTGCTCCCTCCAAGTCTTCTTTTCTCCATGCTGCTTGGATTGCTAGCCCATCTTTCATGCTTTGGCATATTTGGTTGGAGAGGAATCGTCGCATATTCCAAGATGTTCGGCTTGGTGTTTTGCATCTTTGGTGAAAAATATCACATTCTCTTCAGGAAACTATTCTTGTGAAGTGTGAGCTTGATGGGGGTATGGATCCGGTTGATCTTGCTATCTGTAATCGCCTCAATTTTCATCTGCAGGATGGGGCTGCAGCTCATAGGTTTCCTTCTATGTCTAGGCAGCTTCACCATCAGAGGAAGGGTCGGGTTAACCGGGATGGGCACTGGACTCCTCCTCCATGTGGAGTTCTAAAAATTAACACTGATGGTTCTTCCCGTGGGAATCCTGGTCCGGCTAGTATTGGTGGAGTGGCTCGTTGTAGTTCTGGGGATGTTAAATTTTTCTTCTCAGTTCATAAGGGTGATTATACTAACAATCTCATGGAAGCTCAGGCTATTTTATATGTTGTGGAACAGTGTTGCTTGCGGGGATGGAGTAAGATTATCTGTGAGTCTGATTTCCAGGTGGTGGTGAACATGCTTTCTTCACAAGAGCTTGAGGATGTTAGTTGGCAGCTGGCCACTGTTGTTAAGCAGATTCTTTTCTTCTCTTCCTCTTTTCAGTTCATTAGGTTCACATATATTCCTCGTGAATGGAATAGAACTGCTGATTGTTTAGCCAAATGGGCATCTAGTCATGATCCGGGTTGGAATATTAGGGATAGGAGGCAACTGTCCTTTGAGATAGTGCAAGAATTTGATGATCTTGTTGCTTAGGATCGAGCTCCTTGTTGAGCTCTCCTTGTTGTATTTCTTTCTGTCTTAATAAATTTTTACCCCTCTTTTTGCAAAAAACATATGATCATATATGCCTTGCATGTTGATGTTACTTACTATTCACAGTGCAACACAAATATGCAATTGTGGTGTAGAGTTCTAAGGTATGTCGTAATTGCTTAATAGAAACAAAGAATAATAATGGAGAAAATTTGATTGATAAAAGGTTATTATTACACTTAAGGATGTTCCCCCAATTTTTAATTTTATTTTTTAAAGATAATATAATATACTCTATTAAAATGAACTCGTAGATAATGCAAAATTTAATTTACTAATCTCAAAATTATATAAAAATATTGATAATACTACAATTTAAAAGATATCTAATAAATATAAATATTTTACATTGATTTAATTATTTTATTTATGATATTCTTAATACTATTGCAAGTATTGGCTTAGTGTCATATAATTTTTAAGTTTTGGTGTTGCAATTCTTGTCACTAAAGTTTAAATTTCAATCAAATATTATTGTAGAATGTTTATGTTAAAAATGAAGTGTCAAGATCTCCAAATCAGAAATATTTATCCATTTATATAAATACCTTAAACTGAATAATACATATAATCAAAATACATTAAAAAATTTAACAATTTTTTTTGTGGACCTTTTTTCCTCTAAATTTTCAATTTAAGGGGAATTATAGCTCTTTAATAGAAACACGGAATCATCTTTCAACGGCCTAAACATCACAAACTAAGTTTGATTTTTAGACTAAAAGTATTAAATAGTCAAAGTTAACTTATTTTTTCCAACCTTAAATTTTCTCTTAGTGCTTGATGTTTAAGGATGATCAATGATCTCAAACAAGACCTGCTACATCAAGCATGATCAATGATCTCAAACAAGCCCTGCTAAAAGATATATAAGAATCGTGTGATGTCTAATGATGACCAATGATCTCAAACAAAAACTGCTAAAAGACATGTAAGGATTGAAATTGAAATCGTTCCTTGACATGAACCCGTAATCTGAATGCCCTACAATACTGTTTTAGACAACTAGGTAACTAAGTTGTTTAACCCCTTATAATTCCACCAACCACAATATCTTATTGAAAAAACAAAAGTAATGATAAGGTTTAAATCAGCCCTCGTAGTCTTTGAGAGGAGAGATATCTAGAAGACCGACTCTTTGCTTGCCTCACCACTTCGCTTGTTGAAGACGCGTGACACAAAGTCTGCGGGAATCCGTAAGCGGTTTAACATTGCTGGCTCCCACAAGAGAGGAAAAAATGAAATCGAAGATCGATGGAAACAATGGTCCCGGCACACAGATGGAACGTTAAGTGGGGCACGCGGCCCCCACTTATTTCTAGAAGCCAACGAATATCCCACTGATTTGTATGCCTTTCCTATCCTTCTGCAAAACCCCAATTCGATTTCCATCTCTCTATATATATGTGCTCTAAATTGTTTATTCTCACCATCAAACCAAGTCTTGTTTTTTGATCCAATCAATCAATTTGAATTTAAGGTGCAATACTGAATTTCCGGCAAAATTGTAATTTCTGGCCAATTCGAAGCTCTGTGGAACAGATCAATGGAGTACACTGCATCAATCAGGGGTTTACAGGCATCCCGTCTTACGAGCAACTCTGCTTCTTCTTCTGGATTTTCACGGCTCAGATTTGGAGCGAAGCCGAAGCATTCGACAAGTATTAGGGCTTTTCACTCTCAAAAAGCTTCCTTTCCTTCTCCCCCTTCTTCATCTTCGTTGTATGATGTGCTCTGTGTCTCTCCAGACGTGAGTGCTCGTGATATAAAGAACGCATACCGTAAAATGGCTCTGAAATATCATCCTGACGTCTGCCCTGCTGAAGATAAAGAAGAGTGCAGCAAATTGTTTGTGAAAGCTCAGGAGGCGTATGAGACTCTGTCAGATCCCCTGCTCCGTCAGGATTATGACTGGAGGCTGCAGAACATGTTCACAGTAGGCGATTATGAAGGCGGATTAGGGAGCAGTCAAGTGTGGGAAGCTCAGCTGATGGAATTAATTAGGAGGAGATCGGGAAGTAACTTGTCCTCATGGGGCAGCAGAATGAGAAGACGAAATCAACAGGAAGCTTATGCTTGCTGATGATTACAGTCGATTATCTGAGATATTTTTTGTAAATTGGATTGTAAAATGGGGCGTTTGAGCGCCTTCTAGTTTTGTAAATAGCAAATTATTGATTTTCTGTTAATTGCATTCCTTGTTAGAGATTTAAGAATTAATTTGGGGAAATAGAATGATAGTTTTTTAATGCACTTTGGAATAAAACTATCGTACAGTGGCTGTCATATTTACCCATTTTCTTGGCTGTCAAAAGTTAAATATCAATGTGATCTTGGCAGATGGTTTTTGTTTTTCCAATTTAAAGGTAGAACATGCCAAAATTATTAATATGGGTGCCAAATGCGGCAATATTAAAAGATGCACCAAAATGTTTGACAAAATGTCTTAGCCTAACGCATCTTCAGAAACTTAAACGATATTGAGTTATGCACACGATAGATGTTTGGGTTAAGCGCTGCAACTGTTTCATCACAGATCGGAACAAGATGTGGTTGCATTGACTGCATGGCGTCCATAACCTTTTAGACGAATGTAGCATAGACTAGAAGAAGTTTGTATCTGTTATACTTCCTATAAAGATGAACTGATTGGTAATTATAGAACCCACTTTTAAGTGTAGTATGGAATGATTCTTCGCATATTGTGAATTGTTATGTTGTAAGGTGACGTTTTATTATACCTGGCTTATTTGTGCTGATGTCAATTGATGCACAGTGAGATTGATTAGCAGTAGCAGAATATGCGAATCTCAATTATACGGTTTGTATTTAAGTCTTATTTATACTGAAGATTCAAATTCTGGATTCTGGAAACAGAAGGTAGCCGCCTTCTAGAGGGAAGAAAAGAATTGTACAGGGAAAGCTAAATGATATAGCGCTAGAGTCATCGTGATGACAATTTGTAGTATAATATAATAATAAAAATATGCATATTTCATTGCTTTTCTTTAGAAGTATCTTCTTATCGACTACCGTGAGACTTGATAACACTACCTTTATTTCCATGTTACGTTTCCCTGGATCTCACGACAAACGAAGAGGTCTGTTTTAGTTTTAAAATATAAAATTCTCTATCACACTCCTCGAGCCTAGAACTCATTAATGCCACGGCAATTCCCACGAAGTTTCCAATGATTCTTCTATGATATGGATATTGAAAGTACCTAATATGTAGCTGATAGATTATTATATTGGAGAATTAGTAAGGTTATAAATTTCTTGCTTCTAGATACTAAATTTTAGTCAATCGTATTTAAGTAATTTTGAGTCTATCAATTTGTTTTATAATTGAGAAAATCTGATATATTTATAAATTATATGTAATATTATTTATCAATGTTTTCATTGGCTTCCACTAATAAAGGGAAAAAATATTTTTCAAAATTTAAAATTAATGAAATTTTCGTAGACTAGATTAAACATAACAAGTATAATGTTTTTAAATACAACTTAATAGTGCAGCTGGAGCGATTGAGTTAAGTTGCATTAATACAAATTTATTTCTACTTCATTATTTCGCATGCACATCAAGCTTTTTTATCTCTAGATATTATGGGGTCTTGAGGTTTCCTTGCACAAAGTGAATGCACTCTTCACATATTTTATTTTTCAACAACCAATTACAATTTTTGAATATGGTTTAATGGGCACCATTACCATAATATCAAATTCTTGAATTTTTCAGCTTTTTTGGCTCTCTGTTCGGAAATGGTTGATATCCTTTTGTGGGCTTCAACATTCAAGACTTTTATAAGAACAAATTCATTCTACTAAAACAATATTTACAATATTTTGTTTCCTAATCTATGCTCCTCCATCTTTTCACGATGATTTCTTTTTCATTTGCTTGGGTGATGAGATTTTTTTTTATTCTTTATCGATTTTTCTAGCTTTACAACAACATTAAACTCTATTTAAGAACAAGGACGAAGGCACATGGCACTACAAATTTCAAGCTTTTTTTTGGGTAAAATACTAGTGCAATTTAGAGAATAGCGTACTCCACCTTTAATCTCATTACTATAATGCTCAAGAGACCAGAAATCAACAATTTTTCTTTGTTTTTTATCAATATCAAATTAATTAATTCAAAATTGGGAAATATCCTTCTGTGCAATGAACCCACTAATATTATGCATGAGACTTTCATAGGCAATAGTTTTTTAAATTATTTAGACTAGGGTTTATTACAAAGATTTTGTGCAGGATATGTTTAATGACATTCATTTAAAATGTGTTTTTAGTTTATATTTGATTTATTTAATCAATTTTGGCTCTTGCTTGTGCAACTTTTGTAGTAGAGGAATCATTATTTTGCAAAGCTCTTGCTATTGTCATTCTCATATGTATTTTCTTCATAAAAAGTTGATTCTTTTGCAATGGATGTGTACTTACATTTGAGGGTTTGATTCAGGATTAGGATGTATACTATTTTCGATAGTATTTATGACCAGCTGTCATTTGTTTATCTATCTTAGGGATTCCCCTCATGATTCTTGGTTAGCTTCGATGGAAAGTCCATCTCTCCACTCTAGTTTCTACATAGGGTAGACAAGCTTCACAATGAAAGGATCAAGGTAGATTTCTTCAATTTTCATCATGAGAAATTAGTTATCTTTTATTTTTGTCTTCTTTTAGTGTGTCTTGGTGTAGCAATTACCATTCTTGTAACTATCATTCTAAGTTCTAAAAATATTTTCTATTTCTCTATTTCTATTGTTGCCTTCTCAATAGACCTTGATAAAGAAAATAAATATTATTTAATACTATACAAGTGACACTTTGTCTACATTTTTAAGGGTTTATTTTCACGGGTATTAATTGATGCATATTTTTATTTCTATTCAAGAGAGCATATGTTCAAATGTTTCTCTGAATGCCCAGTTCACTGTAAATTGGAATGCCCATTTACCTAAATTTGTGTTTATATTGGGCAATTTTGGAGTCCAAATTTCTTTACAATTTTTTATAGAGAAATGCCATTTTTTATTTTTAAATAATTTGATTTTGTGTAATTTTAAATGCCAAAGAATATCTATTCTATGCAGTTAAATTCTTTGGAGGTTGTTTGTTTAGCATGGAGAGTGAAGTTATATCCCAACCATCAAATTGAAGAATTTAAAACGGGGAAAAATAGAGAAAAATAAAATATAAAGTGAACAAAGAATTGACACAAACTATATACACATAAATAGGCAAAAACTTTATTCACCTCTCAAGATGATTACACATTTCAAGCTTTCTTTTCGTAGCTCAATTTATAAATGTACATTACAGATCTCTATTATATTGTCTATGCCCTTTGTAGACTCGTCCATACTGATAGATTTATTTATTAACTAATTGGCTAACTACTATTAAACTCCCTAAAATTAATATGCATGATCAAGGTGAGTGCACCAAGTTGGTGTACAAAAAAGTGGACAACAAAAAAAAGGAAAAAATTTCAATAACTTGATCAAGATTTTAGTAACCTAATCAGGTTATTTAAAAGTGAAATGCGGATCATGCTTGGTATCCAAGCTTGGCCATTACACTTTGAAAAACTTGATTGGGTTTTGTAAAGTATATATTTGTGTATGTTGTCCAAGCATTTCAAGACATTTTTGTACCCTCAAATAGCAACAAGAGCATGGAGTGCAAAGGAGAAGGTCAAAACCCGATCGGGTTTGGGATAAAAATTAATTTCTTTTTGCATTTCTATCCATGGAACCCCACAAGTGTGGTAGGTCTTCATTCTATTCATCATTTATATATTTTTCCAACAAATTTTGTAATGTGGTTTTGTAATTTATAAGTTTTGTAAAACTTTTTTTAAAAAATTAATATACATGCATCAAGGAATCCAAGAAAATGAGGGAGAGATGAAAGACCACCTCCTACACAATCAAACCCTCCACCTATCATGACACGACCAAAAAACACTCCACCTATTATGACACAACCACAAAACCCTCCACCTGTAGTGACACAACCGCAAAACCCTCCACCCAGAGTGACACAACCACAAAACCCTCCACTCAATGTTCTTGTTCAATAATCACTACCTCCTATAAACTCTTCGTGTATAAAATTACATCATTTAACTACTACACAAGATAAGCTCATAAACCACCTTACACAAAATAGTGCTAATATTACCCAAATGCTCAATAGGTTGCAGTCATCTACACTTTCTCACCACTCAACCCTAGTGAATACACGTGAACAAATGGACCAAAATGCAAATAAGATGTCTAGGGAGGTTAAGAAATGGGGTTCATAGAAGGATAGGTTTCATGCATTTTATGTTGATGGGTCATCATATCAACAAGTGAAAGATAGAGACATAAAGAAAGGTACTATATGTTCTCTTTTCCCCAATCCTATATCTGGCAACTCTCTATTACACACAATCAAAACTTTTCCTATTATTTGGTGCACTCATCCTAGGATGAGATCATGTTTTTGGGATAGGTGGTATATGGTATTTGACCTAACATCATGCAATAATTATGAGGTGTCTATATTTTTTGAGAAAGCTATATTGTGAGTTCATCCTTAATGAGAAGCCAAATTACTTTGACATCCGTCAGTTCTAGGGTAGAGGGAGAGGCTCTACATAGGATAGACCTAGGGCTCATAGGGTGGTGCCACAACATGAGATGAGACATACAACATAAAAATCCATTCCTCATGGTGTGCTCCCATCAATTGTAAAGAATTATATTGATTTATAGACTCTTCATGTGGCTACATCATTGACAAATGTTATCATTGAGCATGGCTCACAATTAGGTGGTTTTCCTTCATCTATGGCACCAGCTTGATCATCATCAAATGAAAATTTAGGATCATCACCGCATGCAAAAAATCCATCATCATCACCTATGGCACCACGGTCATCACAACCTACAACAGCTCCATCAACATCACCTACACCACTAGTGTCATCTCCACTTGTGTCACCTGCACCACTAGTGTCATCTCCACTTGTGTTACCTCTACCACTAGTTTCTCTTGTGATGTGGAGTTTAATTAGACTCAGAGGTTTATTTGGCATAGTTTTCTCCCCATATTATTTCTACGGGAGATTGGGGCAATGCCCCCAAGATGAGGTCAAGGGACAGCACCCCTACAGGGTCGAAAGGCAATGCACCTATAGGGGTTTTCAAAGGCAGTGCCCCTGAAGCCAAAAATGCCCTTATATTGTAAAAGGTATTGGCTACTATTTTTCTTATTGGACAAATTATTCTAGCCCTAATTTTGTAAGTAGAAAAAGCTTGTATAAAAAAGGCTTAGGGTTAGGGATTTCATAATGTAATGGTGATATTGTCATTTCTTGCGGCAATATTGAGCTATAAGGGATTGCAAATTGTAATCACTAGATAATAATAATATTGGACTTATTGGTGGTGGATGTAGCCCAGGGATTGGGTGAACCATGTTAAATCTTGGTGTCTTTTGTTCTCTTTTATGCAATCTACTATTTTATGGTATTGGTTATATTTGCATGTAATTGTTATTTCTGTATGAGGTTAATATTAATAAGTGGTATCAGAGTCAGATGGTCATCATCTCTTTTTTTTAGTCAGACTACCATTTTTGTTAAAGCTATACTTGTCATCATGTTTATTTTAGCGAACCTCTGTAGGAAGGTCTCACAGTTGAGTGGGAGTCTCACAGTTGAGTGGTAGTGATGGAAGATGAGGGTAAGCTGAGGGTTAATAAGTTTAATGGGCAGAACTTTCAGTTATGGAAGATGCAAATTTAGGGCTATCCTTATCAGAAGGATTTGTAGAAGCCATTGGAAGTAACAAATGACAAATGAGGACTGGGAGATTTTAAATAGAAAGGCACTTGGAAGCATTCGATTACGCCTGGCACCATCGGTGATATTTAACATTGCAAAAGCAAAGACGACAGAAGAGTTGATGCAAACCCTAGTCAAACTGTATGAAAAGCCCTCTGCTTCAAACAAGGTATTTCTCATGAAGTGTTTATTTAATATGAAGATGATAGAAGGTGGATCTGTTGCAGATCATTTAAATGAGTTTAATACTATTACTAGTCAATTATCTTTTGTGGGTATTAATTTTGATGAAGAAATTAGGGCTCTCTTGATTTTGTGTTCTTTTCCTAAAAGCTGGAATGGCATGGTAATGGTTGTGAGCAATTTTGTTATTGAATTTAGTACCCTAAAATTTGATGATGTGATCAGTGTTATTTTGAGTGAGGAAACTCGTAGGAAAGCCTTAGGTGGATCCACATGAAGAAGTGCTTTGAACGTATAAAGTAGAGGCAGAACAAATGAGAGAGGAAATAATTACAAAAATCATGAGAAATCAACAGGAAAGTCAAAGGGGAAGAGGTCTTAATCTAGAGGACCGAGAGATTGCTTGTACTCTGGTGAACTAGGGCATAAGAAGAAATATTGTTACATTCGAAAGAACAATGAAGGAGATAAACCAAAAGGGAACAAGGAGGCAAATGTGATACGTAACAAATCCAAAGAGGATGCTTTTCTTCTTTCTTTAGAAAGCATTGATGACTCATGGATTTTAGATTCTTGTACTTTATTTCATGCTATACCTCATAGAGGTTATTTTATTGATTATGTCCCAGGGGATTTTGGGCTTGTTTATTTGGGGGATAATGAACCCTATCAAATTGTTGGAAAGGGAAAAGTTAAGATTAAGTTACAAAATGGGAATCAAAAGTTACTACACAAGGTAAGACATGTTCCAAGGCTGAGTAGCAATTTAATTTCAATAGGGCAACTCGGTGATGAGGGTTGTGTAGTTACTTTTAATGATAAAAATTGGAAGGTTTCAAAAGGTTCCCTTGTAGTAGCAAAAGGTGTAAAAATAGGCACCTTATATCTTTGTACAGGTCATATTGTTCCTTCTACTTTAATCGTTTTAGAGAAAAATAAATGTTGAGGAACAATTGCTACATCTGAGCAAGGAAAACAAACAAAAGTTGTAGATTCTGATATAGTGCTATGGTACAATAGACTTGGGCACATGAGTGAGAAAGGTATGAAATTAATTCATTCAAAGAAAGTTTTACCAGGTCTAAAATGTGTTAATATGGATTTTTGTGGAAGTTATGTGTATGGAAAACCAAAGAGAGTGAGTTTTGTGAAGACTAGGAAGGAAAAGAAAAGTGAAAGATTAGAGCTTGTGCATATAGATGTATGGGGACTAGCTTAGGTATCTTCCCTTGGTGACTCTCATTATTATGTTACATTTATTGGTGATGCAACTAAAAATGTATGGGTTTATTTCCTTAGATAAAAATCTAATGTATTTTAAACTTTTAAGAAATGGAAATGCTTGGTTGAAAATAAGATTGGTAAGAAATTAAAATGTCTTAGATCTAATAATGGTGGCGAGTATTGTAATCATGAATTTGAAGATTAAATCTCCACTAATGGTATTCATAGATAGAAAATCATTCCAAGGACCCCATAGGAAAATGGAGTGGCTGAACGCATGAACAAGACTATAATCGAGCATGTAAGAGGCATGAGGTTGCATGCAGGGTTGCCCTTAAACATGTGGGTAGAGACTATCAATATTGTTGTATATTTGATTAATAAAGGTCCCTCTATTCCTTTGGGTTGTGGTATTCCAAAGAAAGCATGGACTGGTAAGAAGGTGAGTTATTCTTTTCTCAAAACCTTCGGTTGTGAAGCATTTTCTCATATAGATTCTAACAATAGAACCAAGCCAGAAGCTAAGTCAAAGAAATATGTATTTTTTGGATATGGCATTAATAAATTTGGTTATAGCCTTTGGGATTTTGCAAATCATAAAATTGTAAGAAGTGGGGATGTCATATTCAATGAGAAAGTGTTGTACAAATATCTATTGCAACAACATAAGAAGAAAGAAAATGATTATGTGGTGTTGGATGATACTCCAAAAGATGATGTTCTAGCAGTTTTATATTTTCTGATTTTATATCTATGTTCTAGCTTGAATACTTGATCCCTTTTGATCAAAATGTTCCTTACAGCTCAATCAACTTGGATAATTTGTGCTCTTGCAGATATCCTTCCAATTTGCTTCCTTAATTCATCTTCTGCAATTCCATGTTTATGCTCTTTCATTCCTTAACTTGACCTTATACTTATATGAATAATATTGTCAAGTTGGCTGATATATACTTTTCATCAAACAATTTTCATCCCTTAAGTTGGATAGCATTAACTAATAAATCTATCAAACTCAATACGTTGTTAGTTGGCTAATATAGAAATGAGTACTTAGTCAACTCAAAGATACTCTTCATTGACTAACCCAACTTGGTCAATACTGATTCTAAACTAAGTTTTCTTTGGTAACCAAGTGAACTCGGTCAAGAAAAGATCTTCCTTTGATGCCCAAGTGAGCTCAGCAAGAACTAACTCTGAACTTGGTTATAACTAGAATGCTTGACATGCACAGGAAATTGTCTTCAATGCCTGAGTGAACTCAAAAATCACTAAATTTCTTGGTAAGGCTTGACATTTTGTGTAACATAAAAGACAACATACGATTGAATAATTTTTTTTCAATAGGAATGAATCAAGTTTCATGATATTCTAAAGATTTTTATGAAAGGAGACTCAATGGGTGTGTTATCCTCAATACCACCTAAAGTCATTATGATCCATGATGTCAAAAGTTGTTATATGTGTAAAATTGGAGAAGTGGGAGATTATCAAATTAGTGAAGCTTATAAGAAGTTGTGCAATGAAGGAATCTTGAAGGATGAATTTCAAATTGTTGAGAGGAAAGGGTTAACTTGTGCCCTAGAATTCTCGAAGAATTTCAAGGTTGAATGGATTAAAGTTGCTTTAAGTAGAATCCATTACATGAAACTTTGGCTACAAAATGGACTAGTGGAGATCAAGAAGAAAATTATTCATATGGTTATAGGCTATCCAACCCTAGACAGGGAGAAAACCATGTGAAGCTTGAGTCATGAAGAAATTGAGGAAAACACTAGAGCCTAGCGGAATAGACGTGGTATGTCCATTACAAACATCTCTGATCCACTAATTGAATTTGCAATGAGTGTTATAGCTCACGAATTCTATAAATCAAGAAAATTGAACAATGTGCCTTGTATGGATGTGGATCAAGCATGGAAGATTATAATGAAAGATCATGAATATAATCTTGAAGAGCTACAAAGACTACAACTTGCAAAGACTTTGACATCAATAAGAAAAGCAAAGAATTTAATGTGTAAGTTTGATTCCCTCATTATGTATATTTTATTTTATATATAGAAGTATTTTCCTAGTATTGGTGATATTATATGGGAGCAAGACAAACCAGTGACAAGATAGATAAATGAGTACATAATTAAGAGATAATTTTGAGAATGTAATGAATGCTTATTTTGATGAATTCAAGAAAAGGATAAAAAGGAGAATGAGGATACCTAAAGAGTTGGTAATGAAATATTAAAATGGCATGTGTTTTCTTGTGGATACACACAACACTTTTGTGCAGGAAATGAAGCCAAGGAAGGCTTGGTTACAAAGTTTTGACTATGAGAAATTGATAATGATGTAGTGAGTGTAAACATTGAAGTACTATTGAAAGAAGAGATAGATGTTGAGACCGAACCTTTTGGTAAATATGAAGAAGCTAAAGCAAGAATTACTGTGAATATCAAGATAGCTTCCAAGGAGAAGAAAAGGAAGAAAATGATTGAAGATCTTCAAGCTAAATTGAGCACACTAGGCAAGGGAAAAGAACCATTACAATTGACACAAGGTCTTGGTGAAGATGATGAAAAAGAAAGTAGTGATGAGGAAGAGGAAGAAGATGAAGATGACAAGGGAAAAGCCCTAGTTCTTCTCATGCCACTGAGCAAGAAGGCTCAAGGAACAAAGAAGAATCCAAAAGTGACACCCATCTCTCCTCCACCACCAAACAAACCATGGACTAGGGCCTCTTCTAGTGTCGAGAAGTCTAAAAAGAAGAAGGTAGAAGAATCTATAGAACCTAGTGCCCCCAAAACCAGAAGAAGGAGATTGATCATAGGACTGCCTATTAGACAAACAAGGACTATTGAAGAGGTATGCAAAAACTTGAGAAGATCTATAAGATTATCTAGTTTCAAATTTGTCAAGTATGATACACTAGATAATGATGATAGAAATAAAGTTGAGGAGGCTATGGTAGACATGATTTCAAATCAAAAACTATCTCCTAGCGAAATTGAGAAAAGGATACCCAAAGATTTATTTGATAGACTAGAAAGGAGATGGCAGCACGCATAAGTATAGGAGAAAAATATAAGAACCAACACATTAGTCAGAGTTGTGCCTGATCTATCATAGGAGACACATGGCACATTTTTGGAATAGTATAGGAGAAATTTTGTTCCTAAGTACAAAATTTTTTTGTTACTACAGAATAAAGAGGAAGGTATACAATAACAAGACAAGTTTATTTGGAAAACCATTTATGGGTTAACAACACAGACAAGAGAGATAGACACTGTAAACATCAAAGATGATTAAAGCAATGGAGAAAGCTCAAGTGCGCTGATTCTACAAGGCAACATATCCCCTATACATGCCAACACCCCTGATACTCCAAAGGCCTAGCATTCAAGGCTCACAAATACAAAGGTAGTTGGTGAAGAGAAGGAAACAAGTGTAAATAATAAGATCATTTCAGAAACTCACATTGAGGAAGGAAAAGAATCCACTAATACATTTGGCATCGATTTGCGATGGCTAGGTGTCACAATTATGACCACAATGTGTCGCCATTGCGACAGTAATAGACGTCATTTTTTTTTAGTCGCAAATTATGACATCTATCCTATGTCATCGCAATTACGATGCCTATCCATCGCTATGAAACCACTTTATTATAACACGAACCCCATCACAATGTTTGGGGCGTACGTCACAATTGCGATAGGGTCGCGATGACATATGGCGATGGGGTTGTTGTGGTGGCGATGTCGACAGGAGTCGCGATTGCGACGTCCATGGCAAGCATTGCAATGGGGCCGCTGTGGCGGCGACGCCAACTGCCGTAGTCGCCATAGTGACCTCGCCACAAGCATATTTAGCCTGCTACTTTAGCCACAAACATATTTTCAAGTTTGACAAGTAGAAATATATCTCCATTTCTCACATTTATTTGATGAATTTCAGAAGTATAAGGAAATATTGGCTACAGGGATCTAACATTGAATCATTGAAAAAGTTTGAAGTAATGCATCTTTTCATGATATTTTGACTTCATTATCAACTTTTTGCAGTGTTTGCCATGTTTTCTGAATGGTTGCCAGCAATGTGATTTTCCCTCTATTTTATAGGTTTTGCCCCAACATTGGTTTGGCATTGAGCTTGACAAAAAACTCTATCTTGCATTGTGCTGCAGTTTCTCTTGATTTGTTCTCATGAATGAATTCCCTTTACCAGCAATCTTGGCTTTTCTATTTGAAAGTAATTGAAAAGGATTGCTTTGTCGATTGGAATATTTTCCATAAGAGTCGTCTATGCCATCTTCATCCTGTACTTGTTTAACCTTTTTCCTTCTACCACGGTCATATTCTTCATCCTTGCATAAACCACACAAGATTATGGAAACACAACATCATAGACATAGATAATTGATTATTGTCCATAGAAACACTTTATGCATGAATAGACTGCTATGCTATTATTTATAGATAGAGCCCCATCTTGTTGGCATGTTTCTCCTCTATCTGTAAAGCTATTCTTTGACTGACGGGGAGCAGACAAGTTTTTCTTCGTGCTAATTTTAGAGTCTTGCTCAACATCAAAATATTGTCTAGCTTTATCTAAACCAAGTCCGCCAGGAACTTCTCTTTGTTTCTTTAGCTTAGTACCATTTCCACTAGAAAGCTACCTGTTTACAAGGGGCATCGGAGTATCACAAAATTTAGCAATGTTACACCCATTTTGAACCATACCAGCTATAATTTCTGATGTCTCAGTTTGCTGCACAGAAACACAGAGAGCAGAGAAGTTTTTCTCTGTGCTAATGTTAGAGTCTTGCTCAACATTAGAATATTGTTTAGCTTTACTTAAACCAAGTCTACCAAGAACTTCTCTTTGTTTCTTTAGTTTAGTACCATTTCTACTAGAAAGCTGCCTATTTACAAGAGGCATCGGAGTATCACAAAATTTAGCAATGTTATACCCATTCTAAACCACACCAACTGTAATTTCAGATGTCTTGGTTTGCTACACAGAAACACAACCATTTATTTTGTTTGACAGACCCTTTCCACAGGATTGTTGTGGATACTTAGAAGTGACTAAACATGCAAAACTTTTCGCAGCTAGATACTCTTTTCCAGAAGGCATTTTTGCAGAGCGTTTCTGCTTAAGAAAAATATCAACCTTCTTAAGCTGTAACTTCGTGCATTTCTTCCTTTCATTGGATCATTTCTTCCTCAAAATATGCATTTCTCTTAGAAGAAAATGCCCTCTGAAAGACAATGCTTGTAAAAACTGAGGACATGGAAGATGCTTCATAAGCTTCAATCTGTTTCTACTAACGAGGTAGTGGTTGTCCTCATGGTGTTTTTGGTACTTTTGGCTGGAAATACATTTAGTTTCTTGACTATATTTCTGCAACCTATGTGGATGCATAGCTTTTACACATGACCCATTCATTTCCCTTCCCTTATAGAGCAAAGTACCATTTTTTCCTCCCTGCCAAAAGGAATTTTCTCAAAAACAAACATATGCACTGCAGCATTAATACAAAAACCAAGCACCTAAAATAAGGAACCATCTTCCAAAGATAGGAGCTTAGTAGCCTCACTCTCATTATCTATAAAATTGTGGACAACACTACCATTCTCTAGATGCTCACCAGCTACAAGTTTACCAATTGAATCATTTTTTGGAAGTTTAGTAGCATGATGTCGAGTAATAATACCTGTCAAACCATTTGTAGAATGTTTGACATTCTCATGATCTATTACCATTAATTTTTGAATAAGCTTCAAAATTTCTACCGATATAGTTCTCATTATCATTGCTCACATCATAGTTCCGAGAATGTTTAACAACCATATCATTAAAATTACCCACATAATCAATTCCCTTTATTTCAGATTCCTGCTTCTTAACATTATTACTAGACCCATTCGATGTGCATCCATTACTTATGGTATGACTTGACTAGAAGACATTATTTGTTTGAATACCATTGGTTCTTGGAGGCACCATCTGTAATGTAGCATCATGATCTGCTAATGATCTGGATTTACTACATGACTGGCCAGAACTTGTGTTCTTTTCTAGACTTTCTGAAATGAAATTGACATTTGACAAATTTTCTACCTGTTGGGGTATCTTGTTTACACCTGCAACACTAAAAGAGATTGCTATCGTTTGGAAAGAATGCATGTTTTCTATCACCTGGGGGGCATATGAATCTTGTAAATGGTTTTCCTTTGGATTTCCAATGTTCAATGACACCCTCTTCTTTAGTTTAGAGCCATTATACTGAGATTCAAACCCACCTGCTGTTTGAATGCTAGTTTTCTTATCTCGTATATAGAATAGCATGTAAGCTGTCTGGGAAGGCACACTTTTCTCACTGACTGAATAGACCTAGAGTACAAAATCTCATAAGAATAACTTCAATCAGTCTAAGCAACTTCAGTATAATTAGTATTACCATATAAAGAAAAGGTTCTACATAAAATTGTAGTTCCTTTGTGTATTCTGTTATACACAAATTATAATGAGCTTGCTCCACAAAATTAAACATGTCTTCACAATTGTAGCAAATGTATACTCGATTATCATCTAAAGCATGCCAGATGCCTATGGATGAACAATAAAGCAAAAATAATGACCAGAATGTGTGCTCTAGCCATCATGAACAAGAACACCATAAAGAGTGTACTTAAAATTTCCCTCTTGTGATTGATCAATAGACAGAGAAACTAGAATATCATTCAAATGTGCAAAATTTATTTAAAAACTAGTAGATATTACAAAAACTATATTATTAGATTCCACTGAAAATGTGATCCACTGGAAAATAATATTGTAAGGGCTACTTACATGTGAACTGCTAACAAATGGTTTGAGATCCAAAGTACAACCAAAGTCTACTTTTTTGTCAATTTTTCCTCCAAATCCAACTACACTGAAGCACTTGAGATGAATTGCAAGAACATGTGGTGCTTTATCAATTTTGAGTTGTTTTAGAGCCTTCACTTTTACTTTGCATCATTCACATTGATATCTTTTCACACCCCCATCTAACTGCCGTGTAATGGGATAATGCTTTCAATAAGGAATCTACTCGAATGATCTCTAGGCTCAAATCTAAGAAAGGATCAAATTTATTTGAGTAATAAGAACATTGTGTGCACTTCACCTACAAGCCAGGTTGAAGCAATCGTTAATGAAAAATACTTTTCTAAGACTATAACCTAGAGTTCCCAGCATAAAAATAATTTTCAAAGGTTTAAGTGACTCAAAAAATCCCATTTATGAAATGAACAATAAATCTTGGAGGTGTCTATAAGCCCCTCTCTATTCCCTCACTAATATTAAAAAAGATGATGTTTAGATATGAATAACTTCTTCTGATATCTTCTTACATTCACTCATCCTTGTTAACAAAGTATGAAATTTTTTGAAAATATAAACAACTAAAAATCACAACATGACTTATGAGTCGGCCACCAAATATTTTATGTACTAGACTCTTCTCATAAGCAACAGGTGATTCAATTAAACAATATAGATAA
The DNA here is from genome assembly GCA_028749045.1 of Cupressus sempervirens. Classification (NCBI taxonomy): domain Eukaryota; kingdom Viridiplantae; phylum Streptophyta; class Pinopsida; order Cupressales; family Cupressaceae; genus Cupressus; species Cupressus sempervirens. The sequence continues at coordinate 667,994,401 of CM053787.1, forward strand.
ATATACTCATACTGGTGAAAGAAAGTTTTATGTTTTTTATGTGTTTTTTTGAATATATGATTTTTTTCCTTTGTTCAGAATATGAAATATATGGCAATGCATGGGAGTTGAAAGTGCAGATACAGTGCCCCTCATATGATCTTTCTATCTTTTGAGTCAATTCTTTCCGATGTGCTTGAGCATACATAGAACAAACATGCATCCTTTATAAGTTTAGGCCAATCTTGTGAAGCAACAACCTGAAAGTTCAAGAATCACGAGAAAAATTAAACATGGAAAAAAATCCAATACTATCATCATTATAATCTACTAGAAATAGAAAATTGTTCATGTCCAAACCTATCAATAAATGCCTAAATGCAACACCTTTTCCTATAGAATAATTCATCTACTCTAATTTTAAAAACTTATAGAAATTATATTTCAGAAGTTTGTTAGGCAAAACACGTAGATAGATATGACATTATTCTCATGCTCAAATTACACACCCAGTGATAGCATAACATATATTAATTCAATGAAACTAATTTTAAGAAGGGTTCAGTAATCTAGATGCCTATTTCACATGTGAGCAGTGGTACTCTGCAACAATCATAAAATAATGTAGTTCAGATTTTGGTGAGAATGTTGAAATGTGATAAATAAACTTAAAGTTTCATCTAGAGTTACTTGTTAGTGAATGTACATGTAAGTTTATAAGGATCATTGTGATGAAACTAAGTTGCAATCATGATTCCAGTAACAACCTGTCAAATAATAAACAAGTCAGAATATGAATTTTATTAAATTTTAAAAGTTTGGAGATTAGAGATTGGATTTGTGAAATTTAGTTTTACATGTTTAGGGATTAGATCTGTGACTGGAGATGTCACTTTTATGCACCCTTAAACTGAGGCAAATAATGGACATACGGGTTATGAATCCAAACAAATATTGGTGATGGGACATAGAATGTCATGAACTGATTTGTGTCATATTTAAACTAATTATTCATTTGTAATAATTCAATACTAATATGTTTTTTAAAAAGAAGGTTTCGGAATCTCATGAACCCCTTTTTTAGCTATCATTGAACAAGTTTTGTAATCAGTGTACCTTAAAAAAAGAGTTCCTAATCTTACACAAAAGAATAAAAATAAATAGCTTTGTTTTAGTTTGGTTAGTTAGTGAAATGGTAGACGAGAAGCTTGTATCTCCAAATTGATTTTGATTTTATGAAAGGTAGGTTGAACTAAATTCAAGGGAATGTATATTTAAAAGTTGCTTTCACAAAATAGTAACCATAGGCTCTACCTATCATTTGACATATTTTTTATTTAAGTGTTGTCAATATTAAATTTTAATGGAGCTAGGAATCAGTTTGAGAAAGATTGAAACATGTTATCATTCAATTCCTTCATACAACATAATTATTTATGATCCAAGCTGGACAGAATTACAAAAGAAAAAGAGATTTAAAAAAGAAATCGATCAACCAACATGTAGGTGCTATGATGAGATGACACACACCTGTCCATATGCAAGAACTGTGGCATTATAACCTTGGAATAAACCATCAACAAGTGGAGCAACATATTCTCCAAAAATCATTGATGATGGAGAACCAGTGCTGCCATAGACGTGATCAAATGTAAATGAATGCGTACCAATTTGCACCTGCAAAATTATAATAGAAATTGGTAGAAGTTAGAAATATACTCTACGACTCCATTGAATGTAAAATCCAGATCTCAGAATCTATATGATTAAAATACAAGGCATTAAAGGATTTCAATAAATTGAAGCAAGTACTAAGAAAATATGCATCATGCACTATTTAAAAAATAAATGGCATGATAGTATTTTCATGTGCACATATTAATATACAAAAGAAACTAGCAATTTGAAAGTTGTGTCTAATACAAAAGTGTAATTAAACAACAAGAGAGTTGGAATTGTAAATATTATTGTTACTGTATTTCTAACACTATAGTTTTATAATGAAAAAAAGTTCTGTCGAGTTGCTCAACACACACACACACTGAATATTAATTTGTGTAGTTTCAATTACTAAGAGTCCAGTTTAAAAGTGTGCAAATTTGGCTTGAGATGCTGACTTTATAAAGTCATCTGCAAGTTGATCATGAAAGACAACATCTCCATTTCATTATTTTGCATATTTTCTCTTAATTAATGAAAATAAAACTTTATGTGTTTGAATCATTCATACATCGGTGGATTCTTCACCATCTTCAAAACATTGAGCATTGCAGTATATTGTTGGAGATGGATTGGAGAAAATAAAAACATCACCTCAAATTCTATAATACTAGATTGTTTTCCATATTTTTTAATGTGCTTCCTTGTAATCTTCTTCTTACAAACCTAGGAAACTGCTCTTGAGCTCATGTTGACAGTATACCCAATTGTTACTTGCAATCATCAATAGATCCTGTCAAATTTGCATCTATGTAAAAAATCAAGCAGAATTCATCATCCTTTATGTTCTCTAGTCCAAAGGTTAGAGTACCCAACACATATCTCAACAGACATAGCTATCTTCTAATGTGTTTGCCTAGGTCCTGTCATTATCTTGGAGAGATAATTTGCAAAAAATCCTGCATCTGATCAAGTATTTGTAAGATGGACGAGGATCCAAACCATATATCTATAGTGAGATTCATTAACCTTTTATTATAAATCATAACTAGAAAACCATGGTTTTCCACTATTCTTTGGCTATCAGCCATCCCAAAGTTTTCAATCAACTCTTTGGGATACTTTGTCCAAGAAACAACTGCATGATTATGATTTTTTATACATCTAACTTCAAGGTAGAAAATGCAACTATATAAGATATGTAATCTCAAATTATTTAAATGATCATCCACCTGAAGTCAAGTTTTCACTTCTTATAGTGGTCACAAGATTGTCAACATAAACAATCAAGATGACAATCTCAGTTGTTGTCTAAAAGACTTTGACATAATTCATGAGCTCAAAGGTGCTAATCAATCTGTGTTGTAACCTGCACAAGGAGTTTACTTCAACCCATACAATGATTTGATCAATTGACATAACTGATGCTCTAGGAATCTCCTTGAACTTTCTTTATAATCTACTATACTCTTGAGATGCATTGATCTGCTTTTGATAATCTGTGGACACTAACATATTTACTTCTTTCTTTCTTGAAATTCAAATCCTTTGAGTACATACATATTTGCTTCCTCTTGGAGATTCCAACTCAAAAATGCATCTTCACATCCATTTGGTGAATGCACCATCCAAATTTAGTAAATGTTAAAGGATCAAGCATTTCTGAGGTTATATAACTTCAATTATTTGAACTAAGTGAGGATATTATTTTAATAGAGGCAATCTTGTTTTCTCTCAAAAAAACATACGGATATGGACAATAGGCCACTACCACAAGGGCCAAGGATGAGACAAACACTATAGTCCAAGAATTATTCACCTAAATCATAGTCTGATCAGGAAAATCTTAGTCTATAGTGATAAGGGCTAATAATATTCACCCAAGGGACCTTTTGTCTCCTTTCCGCTGTAAAACAATTGCAACTTGAGAAAGTTCAAAAATGAAGGTTTGACTCAATTTGTACAAAACCACTATACCCCAAAAAAATAAATACTGAAAAGCCTCATACAGAAATATCTTAGATTATTTCTAGGGTAAAGTGGCAAGGAATGATATTTTTAACATAGGTCTTTTCAGGTTTTAATGCACAACTACAACAATTTTGGTCATTAGAAAAAAAGAGACTTATACTATAGGATAGACACTGACAGGTGGTCCTAGGTAATATGCATACAAATATACTATATGTTTTAGTTAGTAATTAGTAGATAGAAATTTCCTAATCCAAACGAATATAGATACTTTAGTTAAACAAGAGAAGATAGAATGTAGATTATCCACTTTATCAAAATTCAATATAAGTAAAAACTAGCACAAACATGTCTTAACATGAATATAATATGCTTTGAAAGATATGTGATGCCTTGTGCTGTCCAATCCCTGTGCTCTTACACATACATTATGGTGGGACTGTCACTAAGATTCTACTTTCTTTTTGATATATTCTAGGTTTCCATTGAGGCTTGAATATGCTATCCTATTTGAATTTGTTCTACTCATTTTACCCCTATTAATTTTGACCTTCAAAGTTATCCACGCATACCTTCACCTATACACAACAAAAGCCCAAGCTTATTTGGGATTTAAATTGTGCCTCTTAGCACAAAGAAAAGGGCAAGTGAAAGGAAACAATGATTATTCCTACTTAAATTCACCAATTAAATAATACATACTAAATACATCAGGAGCCTAACTTACATTTCTCAAGAAATAATACTATACCATGTAGAGAAGGGCCACATGACAAGAAGTGTCTCTCTTTAGCCCAAGAGGAATGCAGCTGATGTAATAACGTAATTTTTTGAGGTTTCAATAACAACATATAGAAAGGAGAGATAAACAAGGATAAAAAAATTGAGTATCGTGACTGATGAAGATAAGGAAGAAAACTGGAACAAATAGTACAATAAAGGAGCATTGAAGCATACCTCAATGAATGAAACTCTTAATTGAAATTCTACTTGATTTTTCAATGTTTGAATTTTTCTGAATATCGCCTCCATAACTTGAGGAATAATTCCTATCTCCTCATCTTCTTCATAACCAGTGCCCATGGTGTATGTCTTGCCAGAACCAGTCTAGAATAAGATGTAAATGTCATCCAATGTGAATCCAACAACAAACATTTAATCAAGCAATACATGTTAATGAAAATAAAACTTAATGTGTTTGAATCATTCATACATCGGTGGATTCTTCACCATCTTCAAAACATTGAACATTGCAGTATATTGTTGGAGATGGATAGGAGAAAATAAAAAAATCACCTCAGATTCTATAATACCATATTTTTTTCCATATTGTTCAATGTGCTTCCTTGTAATCTTCTTCTTACAAACCTAGGAAACTGCTCTTGAGCTCATGTTGACAGTATTCCCAATTGTTACTTGCAATCATCAATAGATCCTGTCAAATTTGCATCTATGTAAAAGATGCTCGTTTCCTTCCACTTGAAAGGGGCCTTAGCAAGACACAGTGTTATAGGTCTAAACATAGGACAAAATAGAGAAATATTTAGTATCTTATTGAGCTTCACTTTGTTTCGAGAATAGTTTAATATTCTCTACTAAATAGGGCCAACCATGTGAAGGTGGAAGCTCATTTGGCCCCACCCCCCTCCCCCTAACATCACTCTATATTCCTCGTTAACATCTAACATTCATTCATTCTTTCAACCATTAATAAAATGTAACATTCAATCAATATCACATGATAACATTCAATCAATATCACATGATAACATTCATTAACACATTAGATTTGTTAACATGCAACATTCATCAATATTCTGCATTAACACATAATTCAAGAACATTCATTAGCACATAATTAAATTCATTGAGACATAAAATTTAGTCATTATCAATTAAGGTATGTAGATGACAATCATTTCTTTTTTTTCTTTCTATTTCTTTTTTCTATGTAAGCTCTAAGAGGAGCATCAGTGTCATCATCAATTCCCCCCTCATCAGTTGTTCTGTTCTCTTTTCTTGATGATCTCAAATTCCTATGATGTTGCAAAGGGGGGTCCTCTACAATAACAAATAAAAGAGTTAAATAAAAAATAATTTATTATAATTGTTACAAGTATTTAATTATTTTAAATAACATAAATGTAGCACTCTTTACCTAATCTGACCACATAATTTTGTCTGGACTCAACATCAACACGCTCATGAACAGCAACCCCTCGATCCTCTACAGCTGCTATACAAAATGTTACATTAATCCAAACACCAATTGCAATTACATATAAAAAAATTAATAGAAAATGTACACCTCCACCACTGGGATGCACATCATGTGAACCTTCAGCATCCACAAATTTTGTAGAAGGATTGTCATGCTGCATTCCAACATCCTACGCATTGTTATCATTGCTTGCTTAAAATAGATATACTCACTTTATATTGGAACTTAACATCAAATAGACTAATTGGTAAAGTATTCAATTTGAAATAAATTTCATTTATCTTATTTACCTGTGGCTCAGATGCATCATTATTAGAACCTTCCACACTAATTTCAGCTCGTAGCCATTCAGCCATGGCTCTATAGCCTTGTTGGAAGCCAATTCTCTTATCCTCTTCTGTGAGGCATCTCTTGAACTCTTAGCCCTGCATTTTTGCATGGTATGGTGATCTTTATTTGCATTGTTTCATCAAACAATGGAGGGTAGTTAAAATATCAAAAGGAAATGGTAAATAGTTAGCAGGGTTTCCAACCCTTGTTACACCTTATTTTGGTCATGTTGGAGTTGTTCTAGATAGTCTTTGGTGTTTTGGAGTCCTAGAGGATCCAATTTCACTCTTGGTTGGGTGTGGAGAATAAAGGTCAAGTGCTGCAATCTGCCCTGTGACTGGTAACAGCAAGTTTTCCTTAGACCTGATTTGTTTTGGGTTGTGTTGATGTTTGTTTTGGTTTCCATTTATGTTAGAGGGTTGGAGTTGTCCAAAATACTTGGTGTCAAGGTTGGGTGTATGAGGCCTTGAATGGTACAAGGGAGAAGTAACTAGTATGCAACCTTATGTGATGAGTTGGGTCCATGAATTAAAGGAGTAGTTGTAATAGCAGATTAGTTCTTTGTTTGAAGGTGAATCAAGCCTTGAATGTTCTTGTGGAGGACAAAGGATTGGGTTGATAACTTGATTTTCTTAGTTGTTCCAAGGTGCTAGGAGTTTTTTGGTGCTTCCAAAGCATGTTACTCTGCATCATATATTGGTGTGGAGGAACACTGAGATCCAAGTTGAGGATTAGGAGCATACACAAGCTAGTCTATCCTAGCATTTCCCATCACATTATATAAAAAATTTTATACAATTTTTCATTTACTAATACTTACAACTCTTGCTTGAAGTTTCAAAAAACCACCAGAGTCAAGCTTGTGTGTCCCATGCTTTTCTAGTCTTGCTTTTGTTGCCTTTGATGTGTCAAGAAATCTATGAAAAGTTTGAAATATGTTAGATAGTATAAATATAGAGGTTAATTAGTACATAATTAGATTCTCAATAGTATCACATACGTTGTTGTACTCTCCACTGGTGTAATATTATTTTTCTTGTCAACTTTATACTTTTCATCCAAAATTAGAGCCTGCCACTCAGCCTTAGGAACATAGGGCGAACGCTCATACCTGGGGTTATCTCGTAAATTTTTTTTGTACTGGTCCCTAATATACTTTAAACATAAACCAAATTTTTCAAGGAGCTTGTTTCTCTCGAATGCACAAGGTCCCAAGAGTTGGGTCATGCTCTCTATAAGCTCATCCTTCAACGGTTTGTCTTGGTTATTCCATCTTTTAAGTAAAAAAAAAACATGTTAGACTCATAAATGAAGTGAAGCTACCTTTAATTTAGTTCAAGAAATGGATGAAAAGGAAAACTATTCTAGCAATTATATGAAATCAAAATAGTAGTTTGGGGTTTTAGTTAGGATATGATGTTCCACCAGGTAAGCAGGGTGGGCTCGAATATTCGCAAACACTCATCACCAAGTTTTCTCCAAAAAACATCATTCCCTACAAAACAATCATGGGATCATTAGTCAATGAAGAGTGATAAAAAACTAAATTACTATTATATTACTATAGAATAATAATAACTTTAAAGTACCTGGAACTTTGGCTACTTTTAATGGAATGCCTTCATCGTCACTGACGATCAATATGACATCCTTCACCGTTCTTGTACTAGGAACATAGGAACATCTAGGAAATGATGTTGCAGCTCCTATTACAAAAAGTTTCATAAGTTTAATAAGTCTTTGTCACGAAGTATAAAAGAACAAATGATAATTGATGTTAAAAATGTGTAAAAAAAAACCTATTTGTTGCTATCATAAGAGAGAAAAAGAAGGATTTGTGTGCCAGTAGATGGTGCAATAGTCGATGCCTATAAGCTACGTGTTGTCAACTCAGCAGTCGAAAAGAGATTTTTGGTTGTCTTGGATGGAGGCGGCGTTGTCATAGGATTCAATTGATTTGAAGTTGAAGAATAAAATATTTAGAGCATGCATAAATATAGAACGCGTGGACTAGCATGGACAAGATTGTTAGAGCATTAAAAAAAAGGATTGTTTGAGCATGTATTGTCAATGATTATGATCATTCCTATATATATTCAGTGGAAAACACAAGTGGAGAATGGAACATGCAATCTACGTGAACCACTTGCAAGACCCTCATCATGGGAACGGGGCTCGAAATCACACAAAAAACTTTGTAAAGACAACGCATCCATATTTTAATTAATGCCATAAAAGAGCATAACATAAAAACCATTATTGAACTCTTGTTATAATTAAAAAAATCATTAATACTTACTTTTAAGGTTTTAGAGGTGTGCAACAATTTAGATCCCCTATCTTTTATTTCCTAAGTAGTAGCCTTTATGGTTGCCAAACTTATAATTTCTCTGCTAATTTTCTTTAGCAACTTTTTAATCAAACCGATCGGGTCATCAGTCTCTGCTAAATCAATATAAAAAGGGTCCTCCTCAGGGGGAGGCTGCTGATCAGGGACTACAGGTTCCTTTCCCTCCCTCTAACCACTGGCCCTCTATGACAACAATAGTATTAGTATTATCAAAATTACTCCAAAACAATGAACAAAAAAACCTTTAAAAAATAACATTTTTCTTCTATCTAGTTTGCACAATTACAATGAGTTTTACCTGCTCATGTGTAGATGAGCCGGGAACATCACCAGCATCCCCTTCGAGCAGTTGCTCCATATTGTGCCCCTATGTCAAAGATCAAGTATAAAAATGTTAGCCAAAAATTTATTGACTAAATGGTATGTTGGAGTCATTGATTAGAAGTTGGTTTAATAGTATGTACCACCCCCATGATAGTAGCCTCATTTGTATCTATGCGGTTCAAATTGTAATCAATAAGAAGCTCTTCCCCTAAAATGTATTGATTTTATCGCACAAATGAATACATGATTTCCCTCGTTCGCCTCAAATATGCAATTGGGTTTCTTTATAGTTGACCCAAGTCGTGCACTATTTATAAAACTCGCAATATTTCCTATTGCTTTTGGCCTTCCATCAATGTATATAGCCACACTTTTACTTTGATTATTGTCTTGCTGTTGTATATAATTTTTCGAGAGGGCAATACCCATGCATACTTTTTTTTTATTGAACAATATGCATCCAACTTTTGTAATCGTAACATGGTCCAACATACTCCATCAATTCAGAAACTTTGTGTTTGGACACCTTCATGTCATCCATAGAAAATAGGCCCAAACCATGTAGTGATGATGGTGCTATGTGATATATCCTCTCATTAACACAAAAATCAGTGTTTATTGGAGGAAGTTCCTTGGGTACCCAATGTTTCTGTAGATGTTGGTACCTCAAGGGCACCTCAATGTCGCCTTCCATCTCATCATCATAAGAACATGACCCCCCTTGAGCAAGGAAAAATTTCATGCGTTTATTGAATTTCCTTCTAGTCCTTTGACCTCTAATTAATCTCCTTGTTCTAGATAAACTGCATGTCTCACTTTCCTCTTCTATTCCTATATTTCCCTCACTCGAGGAAGACACTTCTGACAAATACCTATTTTTTGGTACCTGCAAATGGGAGAGATCTTAGAAGACATCAATCTTACTATTGATAAGTGTATTAAATAGATTTTCTATAAGGAGTATTGACTTATACCTGTCGATCCATGAGACTGTGCGAGATGCTCCTGAAAGGGGTTCAATTTCTTGCAAATGTAATTCAATTATTTTGAGCATAATCACATCATAATCATAATCACATCCATCATAAGCATCACATAAAAATTAAAAACATTAAAAGGTACACAATATAACACTTAAATCAGCCTCACATTATAAGCCTACTAGGGAAGTAGGCCTAGTGAAGGGATAAAACTGGGTTTTTGTATCAGCTGATGAGTTGAGGGCTTACTCATGTTGGGGACATGCTATTTGAAGTTGTTTGATGTGTGTGGAGGTGGAGGAAATACCTAGTTAAGGTGAAGTCAAGTTTGGTGCCTATTGAGGCATTGTGAGCATTTGATAGTTTGTTGATTAGATTGCTTGGATGAATCCATTAGATGGATTGAGGGACATTCATGGGATTATTCCAAAGATGTAGAACCTAAGGTGGCATAAGGATTTATTGTGCACTCTGATAGGTTATGGAGTTGGGTTGGATCAAGGAGAGGGAACTTATGAAGATGCTTGGTTGGTGTTGTGAGAACACTATGGAAGTCCCTCTTGTTATGAATGATTACAAGTCCACCTAGGGTCTCTGCATCACCTATAGAGGTAGAATTATTAACCCTCAAATTGGGTAAGCACTTATATTATCTTTTCCCTATAAATTTTATTCTAGGTACAACTCCCTTTTATAGATATTTAATGAATTCCCTTTTCTAAACTAAACACTTACAAATGCTTTTGACCTGAAAGAAAATAAGGCTCAATACATTCATGCATCAATATGTGTTTTAAATAGTTTTATTTAATTAATTTAGATTAATAGTTAATTTAGATTAGCAGTATTCTATTTGTAGTTGAAACTTGTAGCTTTTAAATAGATAATGAATAAACTATGTAAACATATATATAAGACAAATATATTTCTATCAAGAAATGAATATTAAATAGATTAAGGATTGATGGCATACCTCTAAATTTCATCATCATCATCCTCGTCGTTGTCATCATCATCATCATCATCATCATCCTCCTCCTCGTCATCATCATCGTTATCATCATCATCATCCTCACCATCATTGTCGTTGTCGTCGTCATTTTCATCGTCGTCGTCATCATCAACATCATCATCATCAACATCAACATCATCTTCATCATCATCATCAGTAGCAACATCATCATCATCTTCTTCTTCTTCTTCTTCATGAAAATTTGTGTCAAGAACATCATCCAATAACTGTCGATCGTGATCACCATCTACATCATCTTCTACTTCTTCGATATCTTCTTCTTCCATCGCATTATACTTTATTGGCCTTCCTCTCGGTTCATGTCTAACAACAAATGATCAACTCGGTTTATGTGGAACCTCTGAGTAAAATACCTACTCACATTGGCTTGGAAGAACATAGGGCTCATCCCCAACTGGCTCAAATGACTTTGTATTAACCATTGTAAATCCATTATCATGTTCAATAACAGTTCTATCAGGATCATTTGGATTAAGTCGTAGCCTGTACCATTTGACAACGAAGAGTACTAATTTGAAGGAACTAAAGTCACACTCAAGTATATCATCCAGAATGCCATAGTATCGATTTTCAAACTCTCGAGGATGTAATTTGTTTCTAGATGAAATATTAGTCACTTGAAAGACCGCGGTTATTCCTGAATCACAAGTTTTCTTCATGTCATCCAACACTTTGACACGAAATTTTTGACCATTACAGAACATAGCCTTGTGGTGTTTAACCTGCAATAATATGTGAAACATGTCAAAATTATTGTATCATGAGTTGATAAACATACAGGTAATTAATAAATTTGTACGTACCTAAAAATCTCTTAAACCACGTGCTAAATCTATTTCCCTTTGCATAACATTGGAATCTCCATTACGATGAGCTTCTTTAACCAATGCAGATACACCTTCCCATGTTAATGTCTGACTAGAATGTTGACATCGTTCAATCCATACCGTCATCCAATCAAGATTGTTTGCAATATACAAATGTAGTGCATCCCACTCTCGAGCACCTATACAAAAAAAAACTAGACAACTTACTGTAGACACCTAAAAACCTTTAGAAAATAAATTATTTTTATTTTCTAAAAAATTCCTGATGACATCATCATTTATTAATTAATTAATTATTTAATTAATTTATTTATTTTTATGCCATTAAATCTCTTTATCTTAATTAAAAATATTTAATTAAGGAATCCCTCCCAAAAATGTTTAAATCTTATTTAAACATTATTTCCTTATTTATTAATTATTTAATTAATAAATTGACCAAAAATCCCAAAATAAATAATTTATTTATTTTTTTCCCAAAAGTTGGCCAATTTCCTTAAGACCAATAACCTCTTCCAAAATCTTCTAATCCTTCTTTAATTTCGATTAAAGGCTAATCTCATCATTTCCTACCCCTAATCCCAACTCAAAATATTTAATTAAGATTAAATATTAATCCTCATGTTTATTAAAAATATTTTAATAAATATCTCCTCAACCCAAACCCTTGAAATAAATAAAACTTTATTTATTTCATAAAATCTTATCCTAGGAAGTTCTAGACTCTTCTAGAAAGTCTTCATCCTCATCCAAAGCCTAGACTCTTCTAAAAGATGTCTTTAACCCTAATCTGAATCCCCTCCTAACCTTGTCACATTCCCTAAACATGGGTTAAGACTTGCTAACTCAAGCCAAAGTTAACAAATATCTCCTCCTTCACCCACCCTCATTAATTGCAATCCACTTGCCATCCACTTGCCTAGTACTAAGCCATCTCTAACCCTTCCTCTAATCATTTTTACAACCCTAAGCAAGCTTAAAACCTCCCTAAACTCTCAAATTTGAATTTCATGGTATCTCTCACAAATATCTTCAACCACGAAACTTTATAAAGCCCACAAAGTCATAAATGTTCTTACAAAGCACTTATGAAGGGTCTTTATGAAGATTTTATCCCTTGAGCCTCCTTTGTTGACTCATCCTTCCCATTTCCTCCATCCTCTCACCATGTGACATGTGTCACTCCTTGATTGGTTGTAAGGAAGCACAATCTATGTGCTCTCCTCTCATGCAATCTAAGCCCTCCATGAGCTTTTTCCCATCCTTGCATCTTAGCCCTCAATCCCTCAAGCCTCTTGCCTATAAATTGGATCCTTCTCCTTTGCAAAATAACACAATCCATGAAGTAAAGTTATAATGCTATTTTGAGAGCCAAATCCATACTAAAGCCATCTATCCACACCAAAAATCCACAATCATCCATTGAAGCCTTTGGAAGCATATTGAGCATACATCCTATCCATTTAGATAAAGCTACTCAACAAGAGAGCTTCTTATTGAGAGAGTCCATTAATTGATCATTTTCTCAATTGAGAGCTCATCTTATTCTATCTTGAAGTTTATGAATTTTGTTTAGTTTCTAGAAGCTTTATTTAAATTTGGTTTCTATTAGCATACTAACATTGCTCATATACATTTTGGCATGCCCGGTGGGACCCCGCATGGGTCATCTTCATTAGCTTTTTTAGTCAAGTTTTGTATGTCATTTGCTGATTTTGGCTAATTTTGCTTGTTTTTGTGATTGGTAGGATTGTATAAATTGGTTTTGTAGGTCCACATGAGCATGAAGAAGACAAAGGAACTCATAGTCTATCTCATAGTATTTGCAGATTTTTCAAGCTTATAGGTGGACAAAGCACTTGTAATTCTTCTTCCTCTTCTTGTCTATATTCTTCTTATTCCATCTACTTCTTCTTCTTCTTCTTGTGGGAGATCTTGGCCATTTTTTTTTTTAAGGAAGCAAAATCATACACACTTCTTTTTAGTGCTTAAAATGAACCCCCAAATCATACTTAAATCTATTAAAAAATTGAAAATTTGCAAAAAAAAAAAAAATCTTTTAACAAGTGAAACTAAACCAATCTAATCATTTGCATCCTTGCAACATCAAGGTTTTAGATGCATTCATGCAAAGTTAGGAACACTTCATTTTTGGGAATTTAAAAAGAACTTCAAGTTTCCATTTCAAAAGGTTCAAAATCAACACTAAGTGCACACTAAAATCTAAATCAAACTCAAAGCATCAATCAAGGATAAAATGAACCTCATTTGAAAATATTTTAAAGTTCTTTTAAAAATCTCATGAAAATTAAGAGTCCTAAAACTTTTGTTATTTGTTCCAAACAAATGTCTTGTTGCAAAATCTTGAATGTTTCTTAGATTTTTCATGCATCAAAACAATCTAGGAATATCATTTTTGGGCTTAAAACATGCAAACTAGAACACAAAATCTTGAATGAAAAGCAAAGTCCAAAGAGTCATTTTCACTTTTGAGTCCAAAACAATCTTGAATGGTCTAAGGTTAAAACAAAGCACTTCAAAGTTCTTAAAACAACACACAAAATCTCAATCTTGAATGCTCAAAGGAAAAAACTTGAATGTTTAATCACTTATCTTTGAATGCATGTTGCTAAACACACTCTTGAATGCCATGGATTAAAATCAATTTTTTCTTGAATGCATGATTAAAACAACAAATCCAATCTTGAATGCCAAGGATCAATTAACCATTGCAATATCAAACACTTCATTTGGAGCTTCTAAAATTGAACAAAACAAATCTCTTTTCCACATGCAATTTAGGTAAAGTTTGATTTTTGGATATTTAAGAGACTTTGTTAAGTTAAATACAAATTTGCAAATATCAATTTGAGTAGTTCCTTGGACTCACCTCTTTTCTAATCACCCATCAATTCAACCATTGGTTGCAATCTCAACGCCATTCATGGGGATGGGTCTACTTGAAAAAGGTGTTAAATGTTCCACAATCTAACTCACTCACTTGGTCTTTGAACGTTTGCTTTAACTTTATCAAAATTCTTAAATGATCAAAAATCTAGATTAAATCAATCACACTTCATTTGGGTACTAAAATTGATCAACTATTGATGTGGAGGGCCTCCGGGCGCGCGCTTGACAAATTGAGTCTCACACATCTTTGCTTTGGGCTTAAAACAAACTCACACTCAATCTTGAATGCCTAACAATCAATGAACATTGCATGGTTTGGACGCATTTTCAATGGCACTCACATTTCTTATGTTGACGATCTCTCGAATTTCATTATGCTAATGACGCTGTCAAATTGGAATGAACATTGTATGCCATAATCACAAGTGTCTTCAATCATAGCTTACAAAATCTAAATCATCAATTGGAATGAACGCGTGTCTTTTAAAGCCCAAGATCATGTATGTGGTCTTGTTTTACACTTTTTAGGAGGCCTGCTTGGGGATTTCATCACCCCTTGGGATGACCTCAACTGCAGCGTTCCAGTGGAGGATAAAGATCAGGAGGTGAATCCAAAGACACCTCTCTTGGGATCAAAATTTTGTCACTCAGGCTAAGCCTCAAGGAACTTTATACCCTTGAGAAGTGAAAGAGGAGAAGTGGGTTACCATTCCTCTCAGCTGTGTGACATCTTTTTGGTTTCATCTACGGATTTGGGCCTCACGTACCTTGCGTATATCAAGGACTCCCTAGCTAAACCAAATTTCATCCTTGTAGAAAGCTTCCTAGGATGTTGGTGTGTTTGACGTGCTTGCTGAAAAATTTTGTCTGCTTGTTTGTTCATAGCTTTTGAATGAATGTTTGCCAATTTTGGTCGAAATCCTAGAAAAGTAGAAATCTCCCAACTCAAGGCATACTTAGCATAGTCACTGCCTTATCAGAAAATTATCCAAGCTCCCCCGCTGCAACCGAATCTATCTAGTTCTTTGCCTTAGAACAATCCCAAATCCAAAGTCCATCCAAATCATCCCCCTAGCCAGCTAGCAACCCAATCCAAAATCACCCAAGCCTTTAAAGAGTTGTTGTCACTTTGCCAAAATTTCTATCCAATCAATCTATCCTACCAATCAACCAATCTCACCAAGGTTATCCCTCTGACAGAGCATTGTCTAGGGTAATCTAGCTTTGTCACTTGCATCCCTCATCACCTTGAGCTAAAGGTTGGGATCTACAAGTGGTCAATCTCATGTCATGCCCATAGGATCATTAGTCTATCCTCAAGTTGACATAGCCACCACCAAATCTAGCGCATAGGAAAGCAAAACTCTCACCTTTTGACAGCATGCCCTTGAAGTGTTCCATCCATAGGAAAGCCAAAAATCTCCAGCCAATCCTCCTTAGGTCTGTCATGCAACTTTGACTCTCCCTAGGAAATCTTTCATTAGCTAATCCAAAATCTATGCTTAACCCAAATCCAACCATGAGCTTCCGTGTTCATCCATACGCAAGACCCCATCCCCATCAAACTCATCATCAAAGCATGAAGTACCAATCCTATCATGATGTGTTTGGTCGCATTGTCCTTGCTCCCGCCACCTCCTATTCCAATGATGATGAAAATCTTGTTGACTATGACGGGTATATTGAAAGCCTTAGAAACATTCCCCCAAGCATCCCCCAAAATCCAAGAGTTATTCCAAACTATCTAGTCATGCCATCTGATATTCCAGCTTCCCCTCCATCACCCCATCAACCAAGCTTCCAATCTTCCGCCCCCATCACACTAGCTATTCCTGTCAATCCACCTCCACCTTCGACACACGAGTCTCCAAGGAATCTCCTAGAGGAAATACAAGAAAAGTTTCCTCCAACAGTCGATAAGCCATGTCATCTAATCCAACCATGTGAAGTAGTCAGTGATGAAGCTTCCCCATATATAATATCATCTCCATCTCCCATAGCTATCATCCCCATACCATCCATCAAATTGCTTAAAATCCTTCCACTTCCCGCAAGCATCAAAATCCCACCACCTATCAAATCCCTCCAAATCCTATCCACATCGCCTCCAAGCATTTCCCAAATCTCTCGTAATGACCCTTATGCATCCATCTTCTACTCACCCATCTCCACTACTGAATCTCCCATCTATCCATCCGCTGCCTTTGAAGAATCCATCCCTTCACCTCCTATCGCACCATCCACTCCAAACCAATCCTATCAAGATCCTGCCCAAAAGCATGTTGACATCCCCCAAAGCATAAATGAAGATATCATCGTACCATGTCTTCCATCCATAGTGCAGTCACCATCTCCTCCATCTCCAAAACCTCGAGCCATATCTCCTCCACTACAAGATATCTTGTCATCCCACCAGCTACATCAAGATCCTATCCTTCCATCTCCCCCGCTCCATGCTTCCATCTTACCACCTATCCAAGCTATTCCACCATCTATAATCTACCCTCTTGGTTCACTTACATTCATCCACGGTGGCCCTCTCTCAGCAGAAGAATTAAGAACAATATCTCCCCATTGCAATACACCTAATAAATCACTTCTACCATTTTTTGCAAGCAAAAAGTTTCCTCAGCTTGTTCAAATGCTCAATCGATGGCATTATCAAGGTCAAGGTTTAGGACCACAAGAGCAAGGAATCAGAGAGCCTATTATTGCACAAATTAATCTAGGATTTCATGGTCTTGGATATGTATCCAAAGGCTCACCATCTAAAGGTGTTGGTACACCACACCCCCAAACCAAGCCTATCTCCAAGCCCACCATGCCAACATCCCATCACTCCTTCAATAAATCTTATGTCATCCCCCCTCCACCATCTTTGCAACCCAAAACAACCTACCATATCCCCCCTTCATCCGCTAAATCCATTTTGGGTCCCTATGTCCCAAAATCTACCATCCTCCATCCTCCTATCAGCCATCATAAAAATCCTATTCCATCCATTTCTATGCAAGATCAACAAAGGCATATATCAGGGCACATCATCCATCATCATCCCCCTACATGCTCTTTCATATCCTCTCCATCTCACAAAGCTTCTCCTAACCATCTTCCCAAAGCTTACCACAACAATGTGAATGCCAACTTCAAAATGCATAAAGCTAAAAATCCACATCCTAGGCAATCATATGTCTATTCTAAAAGACATACTCCAAAAAGGAAAAATCCAATCAAAGAATGCAAAACAATGCAAAAGCCTATGAAAAGAAAATCCAAAACCATGTGGATCCCCAAGAAAAAAGTTGAAACCCAATGCATAATGGCATCCACCATTGCTAATCCCCCATCTAGTGACTCACGTCCCCCATCTCCTAACTCCATCTTGGGTGCCTATATCCCCAAGCACGCTTCCACAAATCCTCCATCACGCCTGCATCTACCATCTATCCCCCATATGCTCTTTTCACACCCATTCCAACATGTGCCAATGTTGCTCTTGCAAGCATCCCCATCTCATGCTCCTTTCCAACATTTTCATCCCTCCATCTCCTACCATCAATCCCATCTAATCTGATCTATTGCATAAATCACACATCCGGTGTACCAACAGCTAGCAACAAAATTGAACATTCCAACAGCCAGTGAAAAATCCCAAAAAAGCCAAAATAGCTAAAGAAAGCCAAAATCATTCCAGCTAAGTCCAAAGTCAAAAAGTCAAAAAAGAAAAGAAAAATAAAGCATCCATTGGTGAAAACTTGGCAATTCAAGCGCCTTGGACAAGTACCATGATGAAAACTTGGCAAACAAGTGTCATGCGTAATCCCGCCATCCCCAGCTTAGCCTACCACCCTCATGCTTTTGGTCATCTCTTGACATCCAACTCCATCTTCCAATCTATCCACCTATCCTCCATCCTCCAGCTTCCATCTCACACCATCCACTAATCTTATGCAGCTTCAGCCAATCATCTCAGCTATCATCCATCTCCCTAGCCCCTTCAGCTTTTTCCATCCTAGCTTCAATCCTATCACATCCATCATAAGACCTCCTTCCGCATGTTATCTTCTGGTTGGGGGCACTATATTCCTTGGAGATCTTGTCTTGTCCATCCTCCCTTGTCATTGGTATCTAGCTCTAGGCTATCCTCATGCAAACCCAATGTCATCTCTTTATATCCATCATAATCCTAGCTATCTACCATCCTATCCAACCATCTCATCCTGCTCCTCTAGCTATCCTTGGTCACAAAATCTCTCATCATCATTGGATGCATCCTGCCAAATCCATATCTTTCGCTATCACCCCACCCTTAGCTTTCGCATCTTGCACAATATCGAACCATCCCGCTATCCTATCATCCTAAGCTTTTGCCTGCTTGTAACTATCTTGGTCTGTTAGCTTGAACCATATCTTGATTAGCTCACTTGTAAATATCTTGGTTTGTTAGCTTGTACATCCTCTTTAGCTTAGTACCATTGCATCTATCTAGCATTTGTGTTAGTTCGTCCTTGATCAGCATCTTGCACCCATCGCACATCTTGGTTAGCTATTCCAATGCATCCTTTAGCTAGATTTCCTATCACCAAAGTGTTATCTTTCTTAGTTCAGCTTGCCAGATGCATCACTCATCCAAATCCACCAGCTTGGGTGCTCTCCGATAGGTCCTTGTAGGATATAGCTTTCCTCATGTTTGATCTTGGTCCATTAGTACCTCCTCCTACCCATCTCCTTGGCAAATGGTTCTCTTTTGGATTTTCGCTTTCTTTTGATTTGGACTCTTCCCTATTGGGTCTTGAAATATCTTTTCCAAGCAATCTCCTTGTTCCCTCCTCAAGGTTGCCACAATCTTCCATATCATGGTATACTGTGAATGGGGCAATTAGAGCGTAAGGTTTTCATCATGTCTTTTGGTTGTTTTCTTTTTTGCTTGTGGGTTACCCACTGTTGTTTCCACACTGCTTCCTCTGGGATTCATGTGTGATACTGAGACAATCCTTGCGTGTTTTTTTTGAGTCAGTTCGTTAGTCCTCTAGACAGTTGGTGAAAAGGCCTTGATGTTCTTGGTAACCTTGGCAATTAACCAACAGTCCTATAGCAAATCTAGTGCTCAACTACATGGTGGTACTTCTCTTTGAAGTATCCCCCCCGCTCAAAAAGCTTCAATGGTTTTCCTTCATCTCCATTATCCCCCATCCATATCCAACATCCGTCTCTCCTAACCCAGCTTATGCATCAGTATCTCTTTGAATCACTCCTCACCTTTAGCTTTAGGGATCCACAATCCTAGTCTTAGGGATCCACCAATCCAAATCAATCCACTAAGCCTCATCTTTTGAGATCCACAATCCTAGTCCTAGGGATCTCCGAAACCCATCTTTCGCCAATCTGACTCTTTGAAATCCTATTGCATCAGCTTTATAATCCCCTCATCCATCTCCTTATCCTGGATTCCTTTTCATGGCGCTCTGCTCCTTCATCCTCCACCTTCCCTAAAGTCTTAAGCTTGCTTCCTCTTGTGCATTTGATTCTCCTTTATCATTCTCCCATAGTGAGAGTTTGAGCTAATTCAACCCCTTCTCTTTGCCAATCTAAGTTTCCTTGCTCATCCGAGATTCTTGTACTTTTCAAGAAGCCATCAAGCCTCGCTTTCTCTCCCCGCCGCCTTCTTGAGGGGGCATCTCACAGTCCATTTTCTCCTCTTCTGCTCTAGCCTTGGACATCTTATTTTCTTATCTTTGATGCCATGCCACTTGCGGCATCACATCAAAGAGGGGCAAAATGTAGACACCTAAAAACTTTTCGAAAATAAATTATTTTTATTTTCTGAAAAATTCCTAATGACATCATCATTTATTAATTAATTAATTATTTAATTAATTTATTTATTTTTATGCCATTAAATCTCTTTATCTTAATTAAAAATATTTAATTAAGGAATCCCTCCCAAAAATGTTTAAATCTTATTTAAACATTATTTCCTTATTTATTAATTATTTAATTAATAAATTGACCAAAAATCCCAAAATAAATAATTTATTTATTTTTTCCCAAAAGTTGGCCAATTTCCTTAAGACCAATAACCTCTTCCAAAATCTTCTAATCCTTCTTTAATTTCGATTAAAAGCTAATCTCATCATTTCCTACCCCTAATCGCAACTCAAAATATTTAATTAAGATTAAATATTAATCCTCATGTTTATTAAAAATATTTTAATAAATATCTCCTCAACCCAAACCCTTGAAATAAATAAAACTTTATTTATTTCATAAAATCTTATCCTAGGAAGTTCTAGACTCTTCTAGAAAGTCTTCATCCTCATCCAAAGCCTAGACTCTTCTAGAAGATGTCTTTAACCCTAATCCTAATCCCCTCCTAACCTTGTCACATTCCCTAAACATGGGTTAAGACTTGCTAACTCAAGCCAAAGTTAACAAATATCTCCTCCTTCACCCACCCTCATTAATTGCAATCCACTTGCCATCCACTTGCCTAGTCCTAAGCCATCTCTAACCCTTCCTTTAATCATTTTTACAACCCTAAGCAAGCTTAAAACCTCCCTAAACCCTCAAATTCGAATTTCATGGTATCTCTCACAAATATCTTCAACCACAAAACTTTATAAAACCCACAAAGTCATAAATGTTCTTACAAAGCACTTATGAAGGGTCTTTATGAAGATTTTATCCCTTGAGCCTCCTTTGTTGACTCATCCTTCCCCTTTCCTCCATCCTCTCACAATGTGACATGTGTCTCTCTTTGATTGGTTGTAAGGAAGCACAATCCATGTGCTCTCCTCTCATGCAGTCTAAGCCCTCCATGAGCTTTTTCCCATCCTTGCATCTTAGCCCTCAATCCCTCAAGCCTCTTGCCTATAAATTGGATCCTTCTCCTTTGCAAAATAACACAATCCATGAAGTAAAGTTATAATGCTATTTTGAGAGCCAAATCCATACTAAAGCCATCTATCCACACCAAAAATCCACAATCATCCATTGAAGCCTTTGGAAGCATATTGAGCATACATCCTATCCATTTAGATAAAGCTACTCAACAAGAGAGCTTCTTATTGAGAGAGTCCATTAATGGCTCATATTCTCAATTGAGAGCTCATCTTAGTCTATCTTGAAGTTTATGAATTTTGTTTAGTTTCTAGAAGCTTTATTTAAATTTGGTTTCTATTAGCATACTAACATTGCTCATATACACTTACAACCAATTTACTTTGAAGATTAAGAAATAATTTATTATAATAACATCTTATAATTTATTACCTCTCACTTTCCTCAATGTACCTTTCCCCATCAAGTACTCCCCTTCTAATTTTTTAAAAGGCTTGAGATCCCAAATGCGATCTACATGGATATTTGATGCAAACTTAGGAAGATATTCAGTAATTTACACCATAGTCTGGTATACTATATATCCCTCGACCATAGAACCCTTAGGATGTGCTCTTTGTCGAACCAAAGCCTTCAAAGATTTCAAGTGCCTCTCAACCATCCACATTGACCTAGTGTGTATAGGTCCACACAATTCAATCTCCTCAACTAGGTGTATGAGGTGGTGTTCTTGTGCATTGAAAAAAGTTGGAGGTATACACTTTTGCATTTGACACAGTAAATGAGGAATTCTTCTCTTCCAATAGTTTATATCTTCTTTATGGATTTCTTTAGATGACAACCACCTACATTAAGAGATTCAAGTCACAAAAAATATATAGATACGAGACTTTACAAAATAATATACAATAGATTACATAGCAAGAAAAACAAATCACGAATATAATAAATATATACAAAAAATTGAAAAGATATTACTGCTTACCTCATGTATTTTCCAAGATCGTATGTCACTTGTTTGATGTTATTGTTGAACGGCTCTAGGAGAGATAGAGGAAGCATGTACTGCAGTAATTATAAACCAATCATTTCATTGTTTTCTAACATAACATAATGAATATTACACGTAGTTTATGAATATATTGTAAATACAGAAGAACATAACTTACCTTGATGAAAGTATGCCAATCATGCGTTTTGAGCCCTGGCCCAAATTCACTTTTTTTTTAGATGAGATTGTTTATGTTCGCAACAAATCCTGTGGGAAATCGAATTTTTTGTATGACTTCTTTTATGGCATCACTTTGCTGCTCCATTAATAACCAAGGAAGGGCACTTATATTAATCTAACCTCTATTGCTATTTGAGTGAATGAAATTCTTCAATGCATGATTGGATTCATGAATGTCATTACAAATTTTGACAATTTTTTCTTTGTCACGCCTTCCATCCAATATTTTCCACAATGTCTTTGTTATATTCTTTCCAATATGCATAGTATCAAACAAATGCACAATTTGTAAGTGCTCGTAGTAGGGCAACCTACTAAATTGTCTAGGATAGCTTTTTAGTCCCTTTGGAAGGTTGTCAGTACTGCCTTGATGACCTTCATGATCATCAATTACACAATTAGTAAACAAAAATCACAATAGAAATATATAAATTACAAACATAAACCATTAGGTGGAACGACATTACCTCGACGATTAATTCTATTATATTCCAACTTCCATAGGCGAGGTGTCATTCTTTGTGGCTTTGATGTAGTCTCTTCTTTCCCATTGAAAAGATGTTTTTCTATACTTTGATACTTATGATTCCTGTGGAGGAAGTGTCTACACTCATCAAACACCTACTTTCCTAAACTTTTTGAATGATGAGATTTCATCTTTGGACCACAAACTAGACATGCAAATTTTCCCTTTGTTTGAAGACCTACAAGATAATGATATAGTTGGATTATTAAATATGTTGATTTTTATAATTAGAATTATCATGCGCAACTTGAATTCACTATAACATACCACAAAAATGTGTTAGCCCTGGGGCATCATGTATTGTCCATGCAAGTATTGCATGGAATTGAAATTGTCTTTGTCCTATTGGTTTAGACACGTCATACATAGCGACACCGTTCCATAACTCCACCAACTTGTCGATAAGATGCTCAATATATACATTCATATCTTTAACTTGATATTTACCTACTTGAATGAATAGTAACATTACATAATTATTGTGACCGTTTTACTGCAAGATTTGTAAGTATATGTAAATTAATAACTATCAAATGATAAGATACCTAGCACAATCATTTCCAACATAATGTGCTCCCTCTTTATTGACATCCACGGAGGAATATTATTGTTGATAACAAAAATAGGCCACATCGAGTAAACAGATCTCATCTCTCCAAATGGATTGACACCGTCCGCTGCCAATGAAAGCTTGAGATTACGAGGTTCTTCTTTGAAGTGTTTCCACTTTTCCTCTATGTGCATAAATGCTGAACCATCTGTAGGGATTCGAATAATGTCATCTTGACTTCTATTGCATGCATGATAATCCATAAATTGAGCCAAGCTACTACACCTGAATAATTGTCACATTCGTGGAATAATGTGGATGTAACGAAGAACCTTTTGAGGCACCTTTTTTGTTAGTCAATCTGTTCGATATCTACCCGTATGACATGCAGGGCATTGTGTTACAAATTCATGTCCTTTATAATATATAATATGATCATTGGGACAACCATGTATTGCTTCATACTCCATTCCAATATCTTTCATAACAGCAGATAATTCTTGACATGAGCGAGGTAGAATATTTGATGGTGGTAACAGAAACTCGCCTATCAATCTATAGCAAAAAATATAAGTTGTTAATATAAACAATATTAGTGGTACATTATTCACCCTTTGTTAACTATAAATACATATATGACATACCTTAACATACGTGACATTGTTATGTTGGATAAACCATTCATAACCTTCAAGTTCAACAACAACAATATAGCAGAGAGAAGAGTTGTTTGGGAGTCTTTGTATAGGGGCTCGTATGCCTTCTCAAGTAGAGGTACATCGAGGCTATCATCATCATCATCATCAGATATGCTTGGACTAAATGTGTCATGGATCAATGTATTTATACCATCATCTTCAATTGTGTTTTCTGGAGCATGATCGTCATCTTCCATGGGATCATTATCTTCACCTTGGATATTCACACCTCCATGTTCCTCCACTTCAAAAACCATATTCTTTGGATTGTTGTGGTTCATATCATGTACTTTCCTGGGGAGATCAACCTATATAAAATTGATTAACATAAATAAACCATGATCATCAACTAATCATCAAGTGATTTCATATGTATATAAATTGTTAAAATGATATAATGAACAACTTACCAGTGGATGATAGTCATGCCCCCCTTCAATGTGACCATTCTCCCTACAATGTCTCTTAATTGTTCTGATTAGCAGTCTTCTACGGTTTAAGCCCTTACAAATTTTGCAAGGAAAATAACATTTTCCATCACCTTTTCTTTTCAAGTTAGACCACAATCTATCGATTGTCTCCCTATTTTGTTCTTCACTTATATTATTTGACATGATCGTTCTTCACAAGAAGCAAAAATCGGGCTATGAAAACTTCGGTCTACAACTTTCACAAACTAGGCAAAACTGTCAAAAGTACACAAATCTTCTTAGACCTAGCTAAATACTTTAATATTTGAAAAATACTTTCTTAATTGACTTTATTCCTAAGACATTTAACCCAATCACCTTTTATAACATTCAGTCAATTGCTCTAGGCAAATTTGTGGATAAGATGATTTGTAAAACTTTGACCAACCACCTGAAGGTCTTATTTCAAGAGACCTTACAACATTAAGCCACTAAAAGATATTTCAAAACATATAAGCTAAAATTCTAGTTAAAATATACATTAGATTAAAAAATATACAATTTTCATACCCGAGTTCGCAGCTATAACTTGTGCAATAGCCTTCTTGCTTAGCTATAGAAGCTCTCCAACAATCAAATTATACAAGATACAAGGCCTAACAACAATTTCAAAACATATAAGCTACAAGGAAAGACATATTACATGACATGGCAAAAGGAACAAAATTTACAAGCTTTAGCAAGACATATTAAACAACATCATAGTGCTAGAGAGATCACAATTATATGAGTCAAACATAGTCATGAAAAAGCACTTAAATTATTTGGTTATTGATTTGTTGACATATTGTTGTTGACAATGCTTTGTTATTATCTGGTTTGGAGATTTGATATATACTCATTGTTGCTATTTAAATGTTATTTGAATGCATATATTTAATTACATTATTATTATGATGGTTTAAATGGTGATCAAATATGAAAGGGTCCATGTCCTAACATTTGAATATATAAGAATGATTACGCCATCCAAATGCCCCTTTATTGTTATGTAAAGGGTGATGCTAATATCTTGGACTGGTGTGAATGATCTTTGCAATAATATCTGAAAAAATAGGAGACTGCATTTTTAAATTTTAATTATTAGAATTTGGCATTATTAATTTTAGGAAGATTTTTCAATTATTAATTCCATTCTTCAACATGCTTCTGAATTGTCATGTTGAAAGGGAATGGGTAGTTTGAAGCCATTTTTCCATTCGTTAAGTCTTAGTTCAGAATCTGGAGTTCTTAGAATTATTGCCTCCATTTCAAATTCTTAAGACAGATCTAACCAAATTCTGATTGGATATTAATGAGTATTTAAATGTCATCTCTTATGTTCTAGAATATTTAGTGCTACAACTTGCATTTGCTGGAAGACAAATTATAAATTTACATTGCTTAGTTTACTGATAGAGCATGCAAGATCTTGGTTTTTTATTTGACTTTTATATTGAGAGTGTCCCCTCAAGATTAATGAACAAAAGTCTAGAAGTAACATGTTGTTGAGTGTTCACTAATATTGCAATGGGCATTTTGGTATAGGCTTCAACCTACAGTATCCTTGATCTACATCGAAAAAAAAAATTTGCAAGAAAAAGCGCAACAATAACATTGTAAGTTTGGAGTTTTAGTTAAAATATCAAGTCTGCAGATTTCATGGAGCTCAAATATTGATTAAATATGGATATGTAGGGTAGCCATTCTTCTAGTTAATTTTCTCATAGGTCCAGAAAGGTGTCTCCCACTGGTTATACTAAATTAGAAACTTAATTGTAGCTCATCCTTTGGTACTCCAATTCATGACTTGTTGTAAATGGATAATCTCTCAGACTTCTTGTCAATGCTAGATCTAGTTGTCAGTCTTGTCATCTTGATTTCATTTCCAGATTTATTTTCTTTCTTCATTGATTCAGAGCCTTGTTTATAAAGCATCAAGTTGAGAAAGACATCCATAATTAGCCATAGATCCTTAGATCAAATTGCCTCTGCACTCTCTTGAGTGTCCTCAAGGTGGGTCTTCAATTTGGATGGTTCTTGGATGCGTTCCTTGCGTTATTCTCATGAAGAAGGGATTGGGAAGGAAAGGAGGAACATTAATGCCAATGTCAAATAGGATATGTGTTGGCAATATACTGAGTTGGGGATACACGGTTTCCCCCAATTTCAGTCTATCCTAGGAATATATTTAGATCACATCGATTCCTCCTTTGAGCACAGAGCTCGCTTTTTCTGTTAAGCCTTACAGATTTTCCATAACAAGTTTATTTGGGCAGACCATCGTTGACTTTAAAATAAATGAACTAAGGATTCTCCTTGGGAAGTTGAGGCTATATTCTCAGCAGTTAAAATTTGAGTCAGATATCAGTCACTAGTCCAAGATATTAGCATCACCCTTTATCATTGGTTTAAAATTGTTTAATTGGTGAGCAACTACACTTAATGTGTGTTTTAGTGATGGCAAGTACCTGACATCAACTCCAACTAACTTCACAAGTCTACTTGTGTCTATGTCCTTGACAGTGGTTAGAGGAGATAGACACATTGGCCCTTCATAATCTATAGCTATTATCGTTTCTGTTTGGGTCAATGTATCTTTGCTTAACTAATTGCACCTCTGATTACTATATATAGTTAAAGTCCAGATCAGTTTTATTAATTTCTAAAACTAGTTTTAGGCCATGAATGGCATTTTATTAACACTGGATTTTGTGCATTGTGATATGTTATCCCCATGTGGAGCATTGGGTATAATTTTTGTGGAATTTTCATTTCAGGTGCATTGGGATCTGAACTCTTGTTATAGAGGTCGATTAAGTGTGCATATGTGCATGATTGGACATTTGTCATTTCGAGGTTATATTCTTTGTGGTAATACACTTAAACTTTGCATGTGCTATTATACAGCTATGTGATATGAAATGTACTTTGGATCACTTAGGGATTCATACTCTTGGCTAAGATGCCAACTAAGTATGCTTGTTGCACATTGCCTTTGCTTGTAAAAGGGGATCTATGTGATGTTGTGGATATTGTGATTTGGTATATTAATATATTGGGATATTTCTTGGTAATGTGAGATCTTATTGAGATTCACCCTCTTGGCATGTTGGCCAATGGAGTCATGTTATTATATTGTGTGATCATCTTGGGACCTGCACTCTTGGTGAAGACCAATAAAGTCTTTTGAGTTTATATTGTTACCTTCTCTGAAAATTTTAAGCCATAGGATTAGGTGCTTTGACTAGGCATGGAAAATAAAATAATAGAATCCATGAGCACGTTAGCACTTTCACAAGGCTATGATGACTTGTGAGGATAGTTGTACGATTGAATCTATAAGCATGTCGTGGGTGGTTTCTCTAGGTTGTGGGTGACTTGTGAGGACAATACACATAATAGGATCTCCAAGCAAGCCATACGTGCTTTTACAAGGCTATGGGTGACTTCTGAGGGCAGTATGCATAATAGAATCCCCGAGCACACAATAAGTGGTTTCTCAAGGCTATGGCTGAATTGTGAGGGTAGTTTCACAATTAAATCCCCAAGAATACCAAGAGTGCTACCTGAAGGAAATGGGTGACTTGTGAGGGTAGTTTTACAATTAAATCCATGAGAATAATACCATGAGCACTTCCTCAAGGCAATGGGTGACTTGTGAGGATAGTTGACACATGTATGGGCATGTGATGACATTCCCTATGCACCGTACTCAACCACTGAAGTCCTAGTAGTATGAATAGAACCTCTTGGGTATTGGTTGATTGAGTGTGTTTAGATATTGCATTGTGGCCATTGCTTCATGTTGTGTTGCTCCATGTTTTCTCTTAAATAAGCCTATGATTTATTTGCACTCTATATACATTGATTGGTGTGAGTATGCTTATACCTCCTTGTATGCCTTGTGTTCTTGTTTGGGCTATGTGACTATCTCCACAAGCATAGTGAGGTGGACCTGAGAGTACCACATGATTGAGTGGTGTGACAAGGCACTGTTGGGGACCGGTGTACAAGTATTAAATCAGATTTAGTGGCACCTACACGAGTTCCTTCTGCGCCTCTCTCTCTCTCTTCCAATTTTAGTAAGAGTCATCCATGTATTCATGGATATTGTAATGTAGTAAATTGATGCATATGTATGTTGTTATACTCAAGTGATTTGGCCTTGACAATCATGTTATTAGACGCTAACTGAAGAGGATGTTATGTATTCAGCCATATGTTGGAGTTAGCACAGTCTTGGGTGAATATTAACTCAACTTGTGGGCAAGTTTGCTAGATTAATGTCTCCACCAATATTTCAACACATACATTAATCAATGCCTCCAACTGGTAATTGGCACCTTCATCCCTACTGGTTTGATAACAGACCATTTGTGTCAAGCAAAACAATGGAATGTGGGAATTTCATTTCAATTGTTTAGTAGAGTGTCAAGTGATCCTTGGAAGTGTGTCGAGACTTCTACTTGTGCACAAGCACAAAGTGACAGTGATTTTTTGTTCATTTTTGTTCATGTTGTTTGTCCTAATTTAAGTGTGTAATGATGCAATTGCTTTAACAAAATCCCCTGCATGTTTTACGCTTAGTTCCAAGGGTTCCTTGGCAGGGCACTACATAGCCAGTACAACCAAAATACTTTCAAATAGAAACTATTTAGTAACCAAGACAAAAAATTCTTCTAATGGAGAACACTGGATAGAACCAGATCTAAGACACTATCATGCATAGAACTGAATGTTATGGTTGTGATCTTCTTTTCAAATCTATGCAGCACAGACCATTATACTTATGTGTATAGACGCACTTCCTGTATGCAATCCAAAGCTCGTATGCTATCAAGTGTGTCCAATGATGGGGAGAGACCTCCATGCAAGTAGAAGATCTACAATGAAACAAAAGAAAAGAAAATTTTCTTCTAGTAAGAACAAGTTTGTTGTGCTGCATAGGGTACCAACATAATAGTGTATAATATCTTTTTCTTTACCTGGCTTTCAATAAGGGCTGTCAGTGGCAAGTAATCAAAGAGATCTGTAAAATACTTCCATACATTTGCATTTCCATATTTTCTGAGACATTCATCGTAAAATCCATACCTAAAATTGCAAGAAAACAAAATAATTCTTGAACACAGTCAAAAAATTAAGATAAATTACAAATAGATTGACAAATTTTGGTCAGCTTTCTAATCTCCCCATTCAGATACTAATATTTTGCCTCCCATAATTTAGATATAGCCTCAAATGGAAAACAATGTACGTGTCTTCTTTAAGCATGATGATACAAAGAAATACTATAGTTAGTGTATATATCTGCCCTGTCAAATATCAAGGGAATGAAGGGGCTTTCAAATTTCCATTCTGTGATTTTTATCTAGAAAACTTGATTATGAAGGACATGATTTATGGTCTTCGCTTAGCTATTATTAGTTTTCTCTTCAAATGGTCACTGAGGGGTGTTGCTACTTGTACAATCATTCTCAAAATCATCACTTTATCCTAGATATTGACTATATTAAATTAATACCAGCAATAGTTTCTATCTTGGATTCTTTTGTGCCAGATAATGCCAAGGGACCAATGCCCAAGCATCAATTTTTAGTATTATCTAACAATCTCACAAGGATGGAGAAGTTTATAATAGCTCCTTGATTCACAATGTTAGAAGACAAAAGATCAATTTCCAAGAAAAAGGAAGAAAATTGGTTAGTGATCCAATTTTCAACTCTTTGACTGCTTAGTTATATCTTTCCCACTTTACCAGTTGCAAATAACCTATGGTGAATGTGAATTTTCCATGGGGTAAATGTAGGTTAGCCACTTCTGCTAATCATTTAATATTGTTATTTTTGTGGCCGTCACTGTTGCATATGGATTCATAATGAGGCACCTTTTGTATTGAAATGGCACTATTTTTCGAAAGCATATCTGAATATGAAATCAACTTTAACTTCTGATTCAATCTTCATATTCATCTTGCCCTTGATATAATCGTATTTTCTAGGTTTGGTTGAACAAAGATGTCTTATCTGCCAAGGAAGATTTTGATTTTCCCTACACCACCCTGTATCAGTGCATACCAAGTAGTTTTTCTAGAAACATCTCTATTACATTGGTTTGATGAGCATGAATGTCTTCTGACCTTAACTCCAATAAGCTATGTGGCTTTAAACTCTTCTCACATTGATGCCTTGAGTGGTACAAAAAAATTTCAGCTTCTAAGCTAAAGATCTTTCATAAAAAGAAACGATTCCATCTGATTCGCAAAAGCCCTTAAAACTGCCAATGTCTGGAGATGTGGGGCATGGATTTCATTGATCACAGAATAGTAATAATAATGATTGGAGAAAAAAGGATTCTAAGAGTAATGGGTTTGTTTGTTTTGCACCTTGCCATCATCCTCCTCCGAATGTTGCCCTTGGCTCTTTCGCCGTAGAGATCCCCATAGAATAGTAGGGCAAGCAAGCAGTTAGCAGATGTAGGTCTCTGCCCCTCTCAATGCCTTGAGTTGAGGGAGATAGATGGCTAGAACAAGAAGTCTAGTAGATGGCGATTAGGCTTTTATGTTGAGTCAACTCACTGTTGAAGTCTCCTGCCTTTCCTTTTCGAAGAACCAAGATAGAATGAACGTCGATCCCTGTGTCGATTTCGAATGAGAAACATTTTTTGATTTTTTCCCCTCTTATATCCCGTTAGCGTCGCAATTACGACATTTTTGAGTTATAATTGAAAAAAAGGGCCAAAAATCACATAACATTTTCTGCCGTCGCAATTGCGATGTCATCAAGCTAAAATTGAAAAAAAAAAAAAAAAAAACCAAAAACACATTACATTTGCTTGCCATCGCAAATTGACCCCTAATGTATTAGTGATCAAATGAAGCTAAACTAAGTGTAACTATTATTTTCTCAAGGAAAAATGCAAAAGCAAGACCAAGTGGTGACACCCATTCACCAACTCTCAAGGCAGTGTCAAGCAACAAAACTCCTTCACCTAGCAGAAAGAGGAAAGCAATAAAAGATGCTTCACCAGATATTGAGGTTAGTCTAGATGAAACAATTGAGCTGCCACAATTGGACCTGGAAAATCTCACCTTGGAGCAAACAATTTTTCTACAAGAAGTTTTGGCAAAGAATAAGAGACAAGAAGAACTAAGAAGAGAGCTTAAGCATAAACATGTACTATATGATGTAAAGCATATTTTTTTCAATGCTTTAGCCATTCAAAATTTTGAATATGATGCAACAACCATCAACTAGCTTGTAAATATAGTTGATCAAGTGAAAGCTGGAAGTATGGAGTCAAATGAGAAGCTAATGGATTGGTCTACTCAAAGATTTGAAACTAAGGTTGTGGACAAAGTTTCCATAACCATTGCCGAGAAAAAAGTGCAACTACAAGAGAGAGTATAGATTATGATTGAGCTAATACAAAAGGTACAACATTTGTACACAATTTTGTCATTTGTGCCAAGGTTCACTAACAAGATTCAAGCACAAATAAATCAAATTTAGGTTGAGAAAAAGAGATCCAATAGTATTATTTCAAAGTTAGCAGGATCAATCATTGATCATTTCAATAATCTACTGAATGCTCAAGGCATATTGGTCAAGCTTCAAGTAGCTAACAACAATATGAGATCTAAATTGATATATATTCAAGCAATGATGATACCTCATTTGGAGGTCATGCAAAGAGAATTGAAAACAACCTAGGATCTTATCATAGAGGATCATAATCTTTCAGTGGCTGATAGTTTAATTGATTTGGCTACAAGATTATAGTTGCAGATTACTATTTTAGAGGCAACAAGAACCACATGGGATCATGACTTGTCCATGATTACCAAAGTTCATAAGGAATTCATTGAAAAATATGGATTACTTCCACCCATTCAACCCCAGCAGTAGTGACAAGTGTTCAAAAACAAGGGGGAAATAGATATTGAAGGGAGAATGATATGTGATGAAAAAGGGAGAAATACATATTGAATAAAGGTGAAATAGACTTGTTATTCATTTTTGCATTGTTTATTCATTATTCATTGGCATAAGTCATAAGATTTAGGGGGAGAGCTCATTTATCAGATTGTATTGTAACGATGTAAATATGACAAAGTATTTTTCCACTAATGTAAAAGGGGGAGATTGTTGGCATCTCTAACCATTGTTTTCTATTAGTGTCAACCACTTAGTCATTTACAAGACAGAGTTAGATGGTCATCACTACGATTGAACTACTCTATATAGGTCAATTCATGTACATAAGCAAGTACGTATTGAGCTCTATAGGATCCAAGCAAGTGTATGGTCACTGAGTATTTTGATACGAGTTGAGCTCATCAACGATCGAGCAAGTATCAAGTATACAAGTATCGAGTTACGTACTATGCATCAAGCACAATACATGTCAAGCATCGAAAGAATAATACATGCCAAGAAACACCAATGCCACGCATTAGGAAACAGTAAAGACTGAGAAATGCAGAGTTTACATAAAAGTTAGGAATGGAACAAAATTTGAGATAACATGTTTTACAAGCCAACTTGGAAGG
Source organism: Cupressus sempervirens (assembly GCA_028749045.1). Taxonomy (NCBI): domain Eukaryota; kingdom Viridiplantae; phylum Streptophyta; class Pinopsida; order Cupressales; family Cupressaceae; genus Cupressus; species Cupressus sempervirens. The sequence continues at coordinate 668,027,833 of CM053787.1, forward strand.
ATCATTTAAAGAATGTAGAGGTTGTTACATAACATTTAAATGACATGGATCACAAATCCCTATGTTGCATGATTAATGATTCAGATGGAGAGGCTATTATGGAAGAATCTAGAAAACTCTTTAAATAGCGAAGATCTTAACCTAGATCAATTGAGAGAGTATGAGAGATACATGTGCAGAGTAAGAAAAAGAGTAGAAAAGTGTATGCATGCGAACAAGGATTAAAGTGAAGGATTGAGACCAGAAGTCACTGAAGGGTTGTGTTATCATCTAACAGAGCAAGTGACCTATTCATGGTAGTGAAGTGAAAGGGATAGACAAGTAATATCAGATCAAAGGAGAGGATCAAGTAGCAAGGAGAAGACTTGAAATCAACTTTGAGAGCAAACTGAGAGTCAGGTACTAAATCAGTTGTAATCGACTTGAATTAGGTTAAATCTCTTAACCAGGTGGTTTTAACATATCTTTATAAAACTCCTAATAAAGTCCTTACTTTGTTGTAAGTGTTAAATCCTCTAACAAGGTGATACCTATCAGTCTATTAATCTTTTAACAAGGTAGACCCCTCATAGGGTAGATCATATCTTATGATCAAATATTGTAACCTTAACTAGTTAACTTTATTACTATAGTAGTGAAGATTTGTGGGTGTCATCCCCACCCTAGTTTTACCTTTACCTCAGAGGGTTTCTCGATAAGAAATATTATGTTATGTGTTTTATTTTTATGCATGTGATTGATCAGATCTATATGTTACAATAGATTTACATTACAAGTTTCACATGCACAAGTTTACTAATAGATGTGAGGGAATTGGTGAAAACTTTAAGTGTTTAAGATTATTATTCACCCCCCCCCCCTCTTAGTATCTTGTTTGTACCTCCATCAGTGAACAATATATACTACATTTGGTTGGTTGTTCATAATTTGAGTTGAAGTTTTATAGAATCCTTTTTAATAAATTATAATGTTCTACCACTAAATAGTTCAATTCCATGAAGTAATAATCAGTTATATCATATTATTCATGCAATCAGTTATGCACATCTATTAACAATTTAATAGTTACAATTAGTACAACCCATCCAACTTTCTTTATCTTGCCAAATGCTTGTAGTTTGAAGCATCCTACTCAAGTCTCTTACAATGATTGAAGATAATTAATTTCATTAACTCTATTTTGTGCATAGCCTCTATGTATTTTTATGAAATGAAAAATGTAAATAAAAAATTATATTAAAATTAATTTAATTTTAAATTATTTTATTAATATTTTTTTTTATAGGTAATGGGTTGAAGCCTAGAGTATTTATTATTTTAATATTGTTATTTTTTGAGATTAATTATTGTTATTATGTGTTAAGCTTGAGTAGACTCAAACCCAAGACTTTTGAGATGAAAGGCTCACGATTTATCATTGTGTAATAGGCACTTGCCTTATTTTATTAATATTTCAAGTCATGTAGATAATTTATATTTTTATAGATTTTTTTTTCACATTTAATTTGAAGCTATAATTTCCTATTGGCTTATCCCTTGAACCTCCTTAGATGCAAGTGCTAGTTGTAATTTCAAATTCCTAAAGCTATTTCATGAGTTGTATTTTTATCTTTTCTATAAGAGGTTTCCTTGATCATTCCAGTGGGCGGGTTACATAAGGAATGTTGCATCAAATATTATGAGTTTTGAATTTTATGGCAACATATTATTATACATGTCATATGTGCTGATGTTAATTACTATTCACAGTGCAACACAAATATATAATTCTGGTGTTGTATTCTAGGGCATGTCGTATGTTATTAATGATAGAAAAACGAATAATAATGGAGAAATTTGATTGATAAAAGATCATTTTTACACTTTAGGATGTTCCCCCAACTAATTTGTTTTTTAAAAACAATAGATAAAATAATATACTCTTTTAGAACTCTATTAACATGAACTCGTCTAGATAATCCAAAATTTAATTTGCTAATCTCAAAATTATATACAAATATTAATAATACTAGAATTTAAAAGATAGCTAACAAATATAAATATTTTTCATTGTTTTAATTATATTATTTATGATATTCTTAATAGTTGTAAGCATTGTCATGGTATCATGTTTAAGTTTTGGTGTTGTAATTCTTGTCAGTAAAGTTTAAATCTAAATTAAATATTATTGTAGAATATTTATATTAAAATTGAAGTCGCCAATCCTTTTATATAACACCTTAAACAAAATAACACATAATTAAAATACATTTAAAAATCTAACAAAACGTTTTGTGGGGTCCTTTCCCTCCAAAATTTCAATTTAGGGGGAATTATAACTCTTTAATCGAAACATTAAATGCTCTCAAACAAGACCCGCTAAAGGACATGTAAGGATCAAAATTCAAATTTGTTCCCAGGGTAAACCCTACTATACTATTTTAGACAAGTAGGTAACTAAGGGGAGGTCCCCATGTGATTGCTAGGCTTATTTTGGCTAGCTCCATTTTTTAGCAAAAAAATGTGAAGTTGGTGGTCCTATGAGAGTACAAGCTTGCTTATTTTAAAGCATCTTCATTTAAATGAATATTTGTTGCTAATTAAACTTGGAAGAGAAAATTCAAGTAATAGGAAAAATAATAATGAAGACATTTGTTATTTTTCCAATAAGGAGCTCTTGTTTTTTGGAGCCCCTCAACCATAATAGGAAAAGATTCCAAACTATCCTCTCCCTTTTAATCTAAGAGTTACCTTAGAACACGCCCCCTACTTAAATATAAGTTAGATAAACAGCCACATAAGAACATGTAAAGTTGTTTAATCCCTTATAATTCCACCAACCACAATATTTTATTTAAAAAACAGTAGTGGTGATAAGGTTTAAATCAGCCCTCGTAGTAGTCTTGAGAGGACAGATATCTAGAAGAGTGACACTTTGCTTTCCTTAAAACTTCGGTTGTTGGAGACGCGCGTCTCAAAATCTGCTGGAATCGATGGAAACAATGTTCCCAAAAGAAAGGAACGGATGGAACGTGACGGCCGTTTAAGTGGGGCACACGGCCCCGCTTCTTTCTAGAACCCCCTTCCTATCCTTCTTCAAAACCCCCAATTCGATTTCCATCTCTCTATATATATGTGCTCTAAATTGTTTGTTCTCACCATCAAACCAAGTCTTGTTTCTTTGATCCAGTCAATCAATTCGAATTTAAGGTACAATACTGAATTTCCGGCAAAATTGTAATTTCTGGCCAATTGGAAGCTTTGTGTAACAGATCAATGGAGTACACTGCATCAATCAGGGGTTTACAGGCATCCCGTCTTACGAGCAGCTCTGCTTCTTCTTCTGGATTTTCACGGGTCAGACTCGGAGCGAAGACGAAGCATTCGACGAGTATTAGGGCTTTTCACTCGCAAAATTCTTCCTTTCCTTCTACCCCTTCTTCATCATCGCTGTATGATGTTCTCTGTGTCTCTTCTACTGTAAGTGCGCGCGACATAAAGAACGCATACCGTAAAATGGCTCTGAAATATCATCCTGATGTGTGCTCTGCTGAAGATAAGGAAGAGTGCATCAAATTGTTTTTGAAAGCTCAGGAGGCGTATGAAACCCTGTCAGATCCCCTGCTCCGTCATGATTATGACTGGAGGCTGCAGAACATGTTTACAGTAGGCGATCATGAAGGCGGATTAGGGAGTAATCAAGTGTGGGAAGCTCAGCTGATGGAATTAATCAGGAGGAAATCAGGAAGTAACTTGTCCTCATGGGGCAGCAGAATAAGAAGACGAAATCAACAGGAAGCTTATGCTTGCTGATGATTACAGTGGATTATCTGAGATTTTTGTAATAAATTGGATTGTAAAAAGGGGCGTTTGAGCGCCTTCTAGCTTTGTAAATAACAAATTATTGATTGTCTGTTAATTGCATTTTTTATTAGAGATTTAAGAATCGATTTGGGGAAATAGAATGATATTTGAAATACTTTCTAATAAAACTAGGTATCGTAAAATGGCTAATACCGGTTTCTTCCCCATATTTGTGGCTGTCAAATTTACCCATTTTCGTGGATGTCAATATTCACCAGTTTGACACAGAGGAATTGTCAAAGTGAATATTAATGTGAGCTTCGCACATGGCTTTTGTTTTCCAGTTTACAGGTGGACCAGAGGAGCACAATTTAATTTTAAATTCCATGTCGTTCACACAGTCACTTTCTATATTTATAATTGGATCCGATATCAGAGCAATTTACTGAGAGGGCTATGCAGACTAATGCTTTATTATACTTGGCTTATTTGTGCTGATGTCAATTGATGCACAGTGAGATTGATTAGCCACTACCGACTGCAAATAGAAATGAAGTAACAGAATATGCGAAGCTCAATTATGCCGTGTGCATTTACCCGTTTGGCTGTGGGAATAGGAATAGAGGAATAGGAATAGCTATTATGGAATAGGTACGTATTCCTATTATCTATTTGGTTCAGCCAAAATTTGATGGGGAATTCGCGGATCCAAAAATTTATATTTTTTAAAATAAATAAAACTGGAATAGGAATACATATTCCAATTCTACCTATTTGGATGGAATTCCAAAACCTCATTTTTGAGCCAAAATTGGAATACGTATTCCTACTTTACTTCATATTCCAATTCCTATTTGGTGCATCCAAACGAAGAATTCAAAATTTTAAGAATTTACATATGCCTATTCCACTTGTATTCCCGTTGCCAAATAGGCCCTTAAGTCTTATTTATATTGAAGATTGAAATTCTAGATTCTAGAAACAGAAGGCAACCGCCTTCTAGTTGAAATAAAAGCATTGAACAAGGAAAGCTAAATGATATATAGCGCTAGAGTCATCATGATGACAATTTGTAGTACAATATAATAATTAAAAAATTACATTTCTCATCAACAACTCTTAGACTTGATATAAGACTACATTTATTTCCATATTACGTTTCCCTCGACCTCATAACAAATGAAGGTTGTTTTAGTTTTAAAACATAATATTCTCTATCACACTCCTTCATTTTTATGTACAAGTAGCCTAGAACTCATTAAATGTGCCATGCCAATTTCCATGAGGTTTCCACCGAATCTTCTATGATATGGATATTGAAAGTACCTAATATGTAGTTGATAGATTATTATATTGGAGAATTAGTTGACTTAGGTCGATAAATTTCTTGTTTCTAGATATTACTAGCAATCGCACCTTAGTGTGCAATAGGTATGTCATAGATGTATGAAAGATCAATCAAGTATTTATTCCTTTGCATGTATCTTCCTCCCATCCATTTTATATCCTATTATCTCAGTATCTATATATCTTACCATCTATATCTCCTCCTCTTTATCTCTCCCTCTCTATGTCACCCTCTATATCTCCCTAAATCTTTCTCTATCTTTACCTCTTAATGTACCTTTATATCTCTATATGAACATCTATCACTCTATATTCCATCTTTACATCTTTATATCTCTATATGAACATCTAACACACATACAATATATCCATCTTTCTTTGTCCCTATAATCCCCCCTCTTTATATATCATTTACTATCTATATCTTCATCTTTCTCTCTTACCACATTTAGATGTAACCCTTACCCCTCTTTCTCACTTTTTACTTCTATCTATTCCTCTTTTTTATATTCATTCATATTCTTACCTACCAAACATATGCATTTGTTATATATGTCACTACTACATCATAATATACCAAAAAAGTAGTAAAAATAAGCACATTTGAAATCACATGTATCTCTCATGTCTACCATTTCTAGGTACCCTTCTCTTTTATCTATCTAACATTTTCTATACATATCCCTCTCCTATATCTCTATCTCCATTTGAATAGCATATCACAAAATTATATAAATTTAAAAATCGTATATGTAAAATTGAATAGTTCATTCTTTATTTAAATAGTACTCATCCTCAAGGTCCATGGTGGCACGCCTTTCTACCACGTTGACGAGGAGTGAGACGAGGCACATCTCCACCATATCATGGACTGTATTCATCGTGAATTGATAGAAAGACAATGTGTTGAAGTGCAAGTTGGTGATTTTCCTCTAAAGGCGCCAGAAAATTGAAAGTTGTGGCATTTAGTATAATTGGGGAAATTGGGGAAATTCGTCTTGAGGGCATGTTTGATCTTGAGGAAGTGAAAGTCATGTCATTTAGGATATTGGAAAAATTGATCTTGAGGGCATATATGACATTTTTAAGGTCACATGACATCACACTTTGCATTGTACTAAACCATGGTACCCTGAAGATGTAGGTCCCTATGCTGGCATTGAGAGTTTATTACCCAGTCGTACACTTGGTCCAAATTCACAATAAGTGACAGCAACAGTGGGTCAACTTCCAACATATTTTTGGGTGACATCTATGCAACCAAAAATTTGCACCTGATTAAATGACCATTTTATGAAATTATTAAATAATTTAAAAGTCATGTGACTTTTAAATTAATCAATAATTTTACAAAACCATCAAATCAGGTGCATTTTTTTTGCTATTTAGCCAAGGGCTATTTTATGTTCCTCTGTAGCCAAAACTGGATCAATTGTTAATCTATGGTTGCATTGCTTGTGTTTCTTTGTTCACACTTCTCCTTCGAAATGGATATTTAATTAGGTTGTTTTAATAGCTGCCAATCCATGTTTCACTTAAAACAAAAATAGTACCATGAACTGTAATAATTTCAATGGAGTAGATGAGCCCATATTCAGGCACAAGCACTCTAGCCCTTGTAAGTTCCTTTTTTTTCCCTTTATAAAGTCTTCGTTATGTCTTCATTTTTCATTTTATGAATAGCCAAAGTTCCATTTTTTATAGTTGCAACAAAAAGTGGGGAGATCAAATGACAACAAAAACTTATTCTAGATTTTGGATCCTCTTTGAAGGAGATGTAATCCTTTCTACAAAATTGATCTCCATGGTTGGATCTAATTTTGCATTCATGTAATCATCTTTCAAAAGAAGACACTCACTTGCATCTTTGAAACCTTTTTCTGTTATTTTGCATTACATATGAATGGTAGGTAGTTCACAAAGTATAATTGCTAATAGCTATTTGATTGGAGTGTCCTAGAGCCATTTCAAATTTTCTTTTGGCCGATGAACGCCACCGCTTGGATTCTATATAGCTTTGCACCAATAAAATCTAACTAAAATTCACCTCAAACTAATACCACAAAGTCCAAATTGATGAAGTTTGATCTGAGAGACCTTCAAAAGATTTGCATAGTGGAGATCTTCATAGCTTGCAAAATTGATTCCTTCAAACACCTAAAACATAGGAACTTTATGCTCTCATCAGTTCTTTATTTGAGAGTTGTACAAAGTTGATAAACATGAATCTAAGCTTCCTAATCTCTCACCCAATATACATATGTGGATGGTTGCCAAAAAGAGAATCTTGGGAGGACCTCATTATTCAAAGGATTTAGAAGAAGGGAATGGTAGGAGAAACATTCTACTTGTATGCATGTTGTATTTGCAGTCGCCGATTACCTATCATTTCTCAAGTAACTCTATGTGTTGTGACCATTGAATGGGCAATCACAAAAAAGTTGTTGTAGCATTGACACATTTTGGAGAAAGCACAAGATTTTAACCAACATGTGGGAAGGGAGAGAGTAGTAGAAGAATTAGATCTACAGGAGCAGATTCACACTCCACCCAACTTTGCACTACTAGTATTAGTTTACATTAAATGGGGAGCTAACACAATTGACTTATCAAGAAGAAAATGAATGCCAACATTTATGCAGTAATGGAAGTCAAGAGGACCCACGAAAAATGCATTGTACGGTGAAAAATTGCTAGGGAAAATCAACAAATGAAACACTTTTTATGGTCATCCATGGCCTTTAGCGAAATTTTGACCTTTGATTCTAAAACTTAGCTCATGAAGTTCATATAAGGAACGCCTCTGGCGTAATTAGTTTCTTCCATGAAAGGATACTAAATTTAGATCAATCATATTTAAGTATTTTTTGAGTCTATTAATTTGTTCTATAATTTAGAAAATCTGATATATTTATAAGTTATATGTAATATTATTTATCAATGTTTTCAATAGCTTCCAATAATAAACATGAAGGGAAAATATATTTTTCAAAATTTAATATTAAAGAAATTCTTGTGGCCTAGATTAAACATAATAACTAGTACAATGTTTGTAAATACAACTTAATAGTGTAGCTGGAGTGATTAAATTAAGTTGCATTTATACAAATTTATTTCTACTTCATTATTTCACATGCGCATTAAGCTTTTTTATCTATAGATTTTATTTTTTGATAACCAGATACAATTTCTGAATATGGTTTAATGGGTGTCATTACCATAGCATCAAATTCTTAAATTTTCAGCCATTTTGGCTCTCCATTTGGAAATGGTTGATATCCTTTTGTGAGCTTCAACATTCAAGACTTTTATAAGAACAAATTCATTCTACTAAAACAATATTTACAATATTTTGTTTCCTAATATGTGTTCCTCCATCTTTTCACGATGATTTCTTTTTCATTTGTTTGGGTGATGAGTTTATTTTTTATCTTTTATGGATTTTTCTTTTTTTATTCTTTTTGACAATGAAAAACTTGTTAGTGATGTGTTTTTAATGAATTTGTCTTGCTTTACAACAACATTAAACTTTGTTTAATAACAAGGACGAAGACACATGAAACTAAAAATTTCAAGCTCTTTTTTTTGGTAAAATTCTAGTGCAATTTAGAGAATAACATGCTCTGCCTTTAATCTCATTACGATAATGCTCAAGAGACCATAAATCTACATTTATTTTTATTTTTTATCAATATCAAATTAATTAATTCAAATTTGGGAAGCACTCTTCTATGCAATGAACCCACTAATATTATGCATAAGACTTTTATAGGCATTAGTTTTTTAAATCATTTAGATTAGGGTTTATTACAAAGATTTTGTGCAGGATGTGTTTAATAAAATTCACTGAAAATGTGTTTTTAGTTTATATTTAATTTATTTAATCAATTTTGGCTCTTGCTTGTGCAACTTTTGCAATGGAGGAATCATTATTTTTCAAAGCTCTTGCGATTTTCATTCTCAGATGTATTTTCTTCATAAAAAGTTGATTCTTTTGCAAGGGATATGTATTTACATTTGAGGGTTTGATTCAGGATTAGGATGTATACTATGTCCGATAGTATTTATGATAATTTATCATTCATTTATCTATCTTAAGGATTTCCCTCATGATTCTTGGTTAGCTTCGATGGAAAGTTTGTGTCTCCACTCTAGCTAGCATCTGCACAAGGTAAGCAAGCTTCATGATGAAAGGATCAAGGTAAATTTCTTCAATTTTCGTCATGAGAAATTAGTTATCTTTTATTTTTGTCTTCTTTTAGTGTATCTTGGTGCAACAATTACCATTATTGTAACTATCATTCTAAGTTCTAAAAATATTTTCTATTTCTATGTTTCTATTAGTTTTTATTAAGTAAAACAGGTTTTAATGGGTGTTAAACCCCATCAATTCACAAAATATCAAACATTAAGTCCAAAACACGAAACAAACAAAATAAAAACAATAGGCCATAGAAGGCTAGGACAACAAGATTAAAAAAAAAAAAGCCTCTCGAAGAGCAAACTAGCCTAACAAAATATGAAACCAAAGGAAAACCTGAAAAGCCAGGGGTTCCTATCAGGAAGTAGTATTCTTGACCAGCTCAGTAGCCTTGAGCTCTAGCATATCCATAGTCTCAACCACATCACTGATCAACTAAATGTCATTGAGAGAATCTTCCATGTCCCTCTTCTTGATGCTTGATCTAGTCTTGTTGCCAGGGCCCTCATCTTGGGGGTGGACCTCATCTTTTATATCCCTATTATGCTCCTTTCTCTTCTCATCTTTGACCCATGTGCTAACCTCCATCATATTGTGTAGCTATTTGATGTTATCATTTAGCACTTTGATAATTTGGAAGCTCTAGTTAGCAGTGTTGTGTAGATAGGTCTCCATATTGTCCATCCTTTTTTCCACCTCGGTAACCCTATTTTCTAGATCATTGATTGTCATTCCCAACACCCCTCTCTAGCCTTTGTAGCCCTTGCAACCTATTTTTAATCTCCTCAGTCTCGTGGAAAATCTACTTGATTGATTGAAAATTTTCCACCATGCTATTCCTAGCATTATTGAGGAGATTCATCTCCACTTCCCTGGCATTGTCACTAAGAATCACCATGGTTGGATCAATGAGCTCATCTAGATGAATTCTGCTATCATTGTCTTCCTAAACCTTGGGATGAATAACTTCTCTGACTATGCCCATTTTGACCATCCGAGTCTCAAAGTTTCTCCAGACTGCTTTTCTCCCCATGGAGCCGATTATACATATGGTTGTATCCATGTCATATTCCTCATTTTTCTCTTCCTAGACATGAAGGGGGGACTCTTGCCCCTTGGGATCTCAGCCTTGATCATTATTCCTCATGCCAATACCAAAATCCTAGTCAGCATCCGAGTCATTACCTCTTCTCTTCTTGGTTGGGCTACCCACTTTCCTATGAATTGGGACATTGCTTGTAGCCTCCTTTATCACATTGATTTCCTCCTTCATGTCCATACCCTTATTCTCCTCATTGTAGTCATCTACATAATTTCCTTCTATTTTAATATTTTTACCTGTTGAGCCTTTCCCGACCCTGTTGATTTTCTTCCGAGATTCACTTTTCTTCCTATTTTTCCCTAAATTCTTGAAAATCTTAGGAACCTCCTCATCATCATTTGAGTGAAGCCCTATGCTTTCCTCAATATTAGGTGAGAATCTATAGGAGTTCTCAATGTCCTCTGAGGACTCAACTTTCTGGGCTATAGATTTGCCACTGGTTTGAGCCTTAAAGTGCTCATAAATCAGCAAAAACAAGCCCTCGTGGAAAGTAGGGTTGGCATAAGATTTCATTTTATACCTCGTGATATTCTTATTAACATAAAAGAAGAGGTAGCAAGGGATAGAGATATTAGTGCCATATCTAAAGTTGTTAAGGATGACAAAGTGATGGGTTTGAACTCTATCATACCTAGTATCCAGTGTGATGTAAGAGATGATCATCCTAAGAACAAACCTCCAAAGTTTTTAATGGAAGTTGATTCATAGTACGCTCATGTCTTCACCAAATCATTCTTCTCCTTAGCATTCATGGAAACTCTTTGACAACATTAAGGGAAACGTTCTTATCCCTGAAGAATTTGATGCCCTCAGAAGGTGAGTTAGTGACCTCTGTAAAAGACTTTCATTGACCTAGGAATCAACTCCATCAATTTTTATTTTCCCTTCTCTCCAAGACTTAACCATAAGCTCAGTCACCATAGGGTTCCAACCATGCAATCTCTCAATGTAATTTGTAATACCCCCATCCTTCAGCTTCTCCTAGACCTTTGACCTCCTTTTCCATTTCACCACTTTGTCCTCTAGCTCTATGGTTCCTTTCTCCCACCATAGTGTTGTAATGAGTTGGGATGTTGCTCTGCAAACTCCTATAGAAGTAAACAACCCTATGATAATTCTCACTGATTCTTAGCTTGGTTTTTCCCTTGGGAATATAAGAGTGTATAGAAAACACCTAGAAAGTGTGCCAATAAGCCACCAAATTATTTTTTCTTGTGTTTGACCCATACTTAGAATTCATTAAATGGTAATTGGAATTGGTAACATTACCTATCATCATTAATTTTAATGATTCCTGTCCTTCCTAGGATTCTATCTTTTTCAATCATGCTTTCAACTTTCTCCGAAAGCCCATCACCATTAGTCCACCTAGTAGATGTGTCCCTTTTTACTGCCTCATTGGCCATCTAGTCAACAATAAAATTAGCCTCTCTATATTCATGTGACACATAGACCTTCTCAAAGGTAAGTAGGATTTGTTTAGTTTCTTCCACCATATTCTCAATAGACCAGGAAAGAGAATATTCACCCTTGAGGTACGTAATGATATTATTTGAATCCCCTTCAAGCTAGAGGCATTTAACTCCAATGTCTTGAGCCAACTTAGTGGTGTGAAAGGAAGCTCAAGCCTCAACAAAGTGGTTGGTTTGGTATCCCAAAGGAAAGGAGACAACTACAATGCCACAACCATAGCTATTTCTATGATTATATTGTTGCCTTCTCTATAGACCCTAATAATGAAAATTAATATTATTTAATACTACACAAGTGACACTTTATCTACATTTTTAAGGGTTTATTTTCATGGGTATTAAATGATGTGTACTTTTATGTCTATCTAGGAGAAGCATATATGAATATTTCTTTGAATGCCTAGTTCACTGTAAATTGGAATGTCCATTTACCTAAATGTGTATATATATTCAACAAATTTGAAGTCCAAGTTTCTTTACATTTTTTTATAAAGAATGTCATTTTTAATTGTTAAATAATTTAATTTTGTGTGATTTTAAATGCCAAAGAATATCTATTCTATGCAGTTCAGTTCTTTGGAGGTTTTTTTTCAGCATGGAAAGTGAAGTTATACCCCAACAATGAGATTGTAGAATTTGAAACAGGGAAAAATAGAGGAAAAAAAATACAAAATGAATAGAGAATTAACACAAATTATTGATGCAGTACAAGGTAGGAGAATCCGAAAAGGAGATGTCCTATCCCCCAACAAATAACCACACAATGGAAAAACAAAAAAAATGCAATAACAATGCAAGAACTGATACCAAATCACAACTCTTTAGTCATAAAATAACTGATACATGAAATATGCCCAACTATAAGACCTTCTAGGTTAGGGCCAAATACAAAAACAACCATAAAACAATTCTGCAAGATCCATCAAGATCCAATCCAAACACTACTTCCAGCTAGCCCAAATATGCACTCTAGAAGAAAACCACTAAGGAAATCTTAACTTGTGCTCGCAAGCCCACCAAGCAATCTCCTAGTTTTCAAGCCACAACCACTAGCCCTTTAAAATTCACATCCTCTTCTCCAAGATAGATCACTAACTACCTAAAATCTCCTCAAAACTTCCTACGTATACCCAACTAAGCCACAAGTTGGCCTAGTTCAATAAAAAATAAATTAAATCCCTTATATTAAATATATGTTGAGCCACAAGTTGACAACTTGACACCTAGAGGAACCAAGATCAGACCAAGTGTCAGAAAGACCAAGCTGAGAGTCAACAAACTCCCAAGCATTGTCAAGATCCTAGTGCATGTCAAGCTCCTAGTACATGTCGAGCACATAGAGAGTGCCAAGCAATAGAAGACGTCAAGCTCCAACAATGACCAAGCCTCCTTCAATGACTAAGCTCCTCAGCCACAACTACACCCTTCAACAACTGAACACCATTTTTTGGTGGACCAAGTTCACAACTCCAAGCTAAAATACCTCCAACATGTAGGATTGCAAGCAAGCCTAGGATGCTCTTGCATCAGACACCCTAGGTTCAAAAAGATGTTCTCAATAGCTAGAAGAACATCTTTTGGGATTCCCAAAAAATATCTCAAATTGGTTCTTCACATATATATCCTCCAAGTTCTCAACTTGTACACTCTTCCCCTTGTTCTTCTTATGCTTCTTCACATCCATCCTAGGTATGCTATAGGTCTATTCTCCACATTAATATCTAACCTTCTAAGAACCTCTAAACTCAACTTGGCTACAAATACTCAGGTTCCTCCTATAGAGCTCTTCATTCTACAAAGGAATCAAGGAATAGTTCTTACCACCTTTCACAATATTAAACACATTCTTGACACAATCATGCACAACCCTGCAATCATATTGCTAAGGTCTAGCAAGCAACATGTAACAACTATTCATGTCCACAACATCACACAACACTTTATCCTTATACTGCCCAATCTAGAAATCAATAAGGCATTACTCCCTCACTTCCAAAGCATGCTCACTTAGCAACCAACCAATCCTATAAGGATAAGGAATTCTCACTCTCTTCAAACCAAGTTATGAACCATGTCCTCGAAAACAAGGTGACCAGTACTACCACCATCCATAATCATCTTATAGACTTTACCACTAGACTTACAACAAGTCCTAAAAAAATTAGTCCTCTGATAAGAATCTAGTGTCCTCTAACCAATTAGTACTTGTCTAGCCAGTAAACTCTCTCCTTACTCAGGTTGACTGTCCTAGACTACAACTTCATTCACAACAACAACTTTCCTACCATGAGGACATTCAAAAGATCTATGCCCTTCTTCACCACATCTAAAACAATTACAGCTAAACACACCTCCACCTATCCTCCTTCTCTAATCAATAGGTTTTGGTTCACCTTCTACACTCAATTTAGCTTTTGCTAAGCTATCATGTTTCTCCTTTCCTCTAGCATTATCTTGAATTTTCCTCTTCAACTTATCTTCTTCCTTTAGGGTGTACTGATAAGCATCCTCAATCAAAGAAATATTCAACATGCCAACCTCATCCTGAATATTGAATCTCAAACCATTAATGTACCAAGCTACCTTTTCCTTTGACAATTATCTATGCCCAGACTGAATAGTCAACTTGTAGAACTCCTCGTAAGAATCTTTCACAATCATTTCCTTCTACTTTAGATTCTATAACCTCTTAAATAACTCAAGTTCATAATCAATAGGAATGAACTTAGCCTTTAAATTAGTCACCATCAACCTCTATCTAGTGATCTTCATTTCACCTTCCTCCTCTCTATCTCTTTGTAGTTCTTTCCACCAAAGAGCAACATGTCCTTTCAACTTAGTTTTTTCCAACCTCACTTTGAGTGGATCGTCAATATCCTTAAGCTCAAAGTAGTCTTCCAATTCACTAATCTAATCAATTGTGTCTTCAGGAGTTAAAGTACCTGATATATTAGAAACCTCCATCTTATGCTTCAGCTTCAACTGAGATCTAGGTCTAGTGAATTGACTGGCCCTAGTTCCAATAAGTCTCTCCACATGATCAATTCTATCCTCACCAATGGGTCTAATAACTTCAAAGTCTTCAACTACTTCCTCATAACCATCATGAGTACCCACATGCCTAGGTATACCACCTAAAACACTCACAATTTTAGCAATCATGTCACTCTTCATCAATGCAATCTTAGATTTGAATTCTACTCTAATCTTCTCTAAGATCCTTTCTTCCATAACATCACTAAGATCATCAATTTCCCTAGGGTTCAATCTTCTTGGAGGCATCTTCCAAGATTTTCACAAACCCAAAGCAATAGATCCACAAATCCAAAAGATCAATGAACTCAACAAGATCAACCTTATCTTCTAGCCTTCACACAAGTCCTAGTGCAAACTACCTCATCTTCGATGATCTATCTACACACTCGGTAACAACTTGGCTCTGATACCATCTGATGTAGTAAAAGGTAGGAGAATCCCGAAAGGAGATGTCCTAGCCCCTGTCAAATAACCACACAGCGAAAACACAACAATAATGCAAGAATAATGCAAGATCTAATTCCAAATCACAACTCTTTATTCATAAAATAATTGATTACATGCAATATTCTCGGTTGTAAGGCCTTCCAAATTAGAGAAAAATACAACATTAATTACAGAACAATTCTGCAAGATCCAACAAGATCCAATCCAAATACTACTCCCAGCTAGCCCAAATCTGCACTATGGAAGAAAACCAACCACAACTCTTTATTCATAAAACAACTGATTACATGCAATATTATTGGCTATAAGGCATTCCAGATTAGAGAAAAATACAATAGTAATTACAAAACAATTCTGCAACATCCAATCCAAATACTACTCCCAGCTAGCCCAAATCTGCACTTTGCAAGAAAACCACCAAGGAAATCTTAACTTGTGCTCACAAGCCCACCAAGCAATCTCCTAGTTTTCAAGCCACAACCACTAGCCCTTTAAATTTCACATCCTCTTCTCCAAGATGGATCACTAATTGCCTAAAGCCTCCACAAAACCCCCTACTTATATGTAATATCTCCCTCTAATTATGAAATATAATATTATATTATAATCGATGCCTCTATTTAACTGAGAAGCCAATTATATATATATATATAGTATGAACTAATGACTAAAGTGATTCAATATGTAGATTTAGTTGATGAACTAATAACTAAATCAATCAATAAATAATCAATAAATAATCATTAATAAATGAATTTTATATATCAAACTAAAGACATGAGATAAATTATAAACTATAACTAAAGGATGGGATTAATAATACACTACCATTATTAGTTTATTAAATAAATCCCAATTAGATACCTCGAGTGTCATGACCCTTACACAAGTCATGAAACACATATTAATGGGGAAAAAGGGAACAATATACAGGGCACCAATCAATAGGGATAACAATGAGACACATCAAACACCATGGAGCATTGATTGACTATTACAATCCACATGGACTTGTAGCATGTGAGGGACTTGTGTCAGGTGTAAGTATAACGAAGGAACATAACACATTTAGTCACAAACCACTTATAGTGAACATAGGCCATTATTACCAAGGGCCCACGAGATTGGACATCACACAAGGAAAACAAAATAATTTCTCATTCAAACAATCGATTATTGACTTTGACTTGAGGGGATTCCCAATCAAAGTGCATGGAGAATAAATGAAGAGATGCTAGCCATGTCAAGGTACAAATAGTTATATCATTGTTGCTAGGTAAGTATATAAAATGGTAGTGTATGAATATTTAATTGTGTGAAATAATGTTTATTAATTGTATCTAGGAATATGTGGAAGTAAGATTATATTTAGATATTTTGTAATAGTACTATTACTAGAACATAGTAATAGTATTATTACTAATCTAATTTATATAATTTAAATGCGAGGATTCTTAAGATCATTAGAAATTAGAAATTTTTAGTAATTTTTATATTATAAAAAGAAGTTAGATCATATAAACAAATATAATTAGGTTGAATCATTGAGATTGAGAATTATAAGAAATAATGGTTGATTACAATAAGATCAAATGTAGAAGATTGGATAGACAAATCTCATTGACCTTAAAAGTACCCTTTAAGAAGATGGCTAACTAATTGAGGGTAGAAATAATGGAATTTCTTGATTGTCAATCATTAGAATTCAATTTAATATACTATGTTGCTAATGCTATAGGTAAACATGTCTTAAAGAGTAGGGACATTACATTATACCCAACTAGGCCACAATTCAGTTCAGTTCAATACAAATTAAATTAAATCCCTTATATTAAATATATGTTGAGCCACAAGTTGGTTACAACACAAATTAAATACCAAAAGTTAGCTCACATACAAATTGACACCTATAGGAACCAAGACTAGACCGAGCATTAGAATGACCAAGCCAAGCATCAGCAAACTCCCAAGCACTACCGAGCTCCCAATTCTTGTTGAGCTCCTAGTACATATCAAGTAGATAGAGAGTGTCGAGTAATAGAAGATGTCAAGCTCCAAAAATGATCGAGCCTCCTTCAATGAGCAAGCTCCTTAACCACAACTACACCCTTCAGCGATTGAGCACCATTATTTGGTGATTGAGTCCACAAATCAAAGCCAAAATACCTCCAATGTGCAAGATTGCAAGAAATCCTAGGGTGATCCTACATCAATTATAACACAAATAGGGAAAAACTTTATTCACCTCTCAAGATGATCACACATTGCCATATTTTTTTTCTGTAGCTCAATTAAACAATGTAAATTACATCTCTCTTATATTGTCTACACCCTTTGTAGACTCCTCCATACTAATAGATTTATTTATTAACTAAATGGATGACTACTAATAAACTCCCTGAAAGTAGTATGCATGATCAATGTATTTAATATGGACTCTCCAAATACTAAACTATCGACATGCAATGCAAGAACATCATGCTTTATTAGGAATAATAAATATATTTGTTGATCAAACTAAACTTATACATAATAGAGGTATATAGACATATTCTTCCATGCATGCAACTAAATCTAATGGACTCATAAGAATCAGTTCTTCTACATACCCCACCTTGATGCTAAGAGGACTTACAATAGAACTTAACTTTATCCATGTACCTCGTAGTGCAACTCTTCATAACTAGAGTCTAATAGACTCACATAGCACTTATTGTAGAAGTCGACTATCAAAAGGGTCAGTCTTCCCCTCATTTCTCTAACATGAGAGAGAGAGAGAGAGAGAGAGAGAGAGAGAGAGAGAGAGAGAGAGAGAGAGAGATAAAACTTTTCACAACTTTAGTGAACACATAAAAAATTCATACTCATGCATGCATTCATAGGATAATATAGTCACTAAAAACTTGTAGCTTATTGTCAAATCAACTTGCAGAAATGTAAAGCATGAAACATAATATATTCATCAACATAATTGACACAATGATTTATGTGGAAACCCAACCTGGGAAAAACCATCAGTAACATGCTACTCCCTTTCACTCTTTTGAAGTGATGCCCTATGAAAGGCCAACTCTATTAAAGGTTACAATACACACTATTAAATGTGATCTAGTTAAAGGATTTCAATCACCCTATTAGGAGTGAGCCTTGTTAGAGGACTTTAGGCCATTCACTTAGAATGCCACCCAGTTAAAGGGTTTTCAAATGACTAATAGGTCAACCTTAATCCAAAAGATTTATCCTAGACTAATACAATTTTCAGAGAGTAACAATAGAGCTTTAATCTGACATAACTTACAACTTTTCTTGTAGATTACAAATCTTTGTTCAGTCCTCAATTCTACTTGACTTTTATACTTTGTAGTTCTAATAGGTTGTTCACCCTTCAAGCATTGTTCTCCTTAAGACTTCTTGCTTAGCATGCCATTATAGACTCTTCGTTTAGGTCACTTGATGAAGCAAAACCTTGTCTCCCTTAGGTTCATGCACATGACTCTCTGCTCTCTCATTTTTCTTCATGACCAAACTTCCTATAAAAAGTAAATTAAGATGCTTTTCCATCTTATTTTCCATCATCCATTTTGGGGTTTGGATGGATTAGGTAGGATATAATGTATCTACCCCATATTCCATATTTTCTCTAAAAAATTCTCCTAGAATCCATTTGAATTCGCCTAAAATCAATTTACCTTGAAATATGTGCCACTAGTTCATCATCCTTATCTTCCACTTGGTTTACAAAATTCAAGAAAAAAAACTTGTTAGCTTAGATTCCATGAATCTTTTATCTTTTAAATAATGCAGCAGATTGACATTATCAACCTTTTGATGGTTAGCATATATTGTGTTACTCGGCATCAACTATGCAATTACATGGCATCAAATAAAATTTATTGATGCTTGGCATCCACTAAACTTTACTCAGCATCAACTATTTTTTTTGGCATCTACTAGAATTTTATTTTACTGGGCCCCAACTGACTTTTTTCTCGGCTTGCACTAACTTTGCTCAGCACCTACTATTCACTCGGTCAAGCTTAGCAGACAATCTTTGTGTAACTTGTTCTTCTAAAGTTTCTAAGTGTAACCAACCTTTATATCCTCAAGCAGATTATCAATACATCATGTCATCACTATCTTAATTCATCCTTGTACTTCATTACATAGTCATAACTCAACCTTTCCTCTAGGCGCTATTGTTACATCCTATTGATCAAATCCTCTTCATCAATCAACTAAGCGATAGTACTTGAATCTTATAGGCAATTGTCTTACCAAAAAATAGTGGGTTTGACATTAGTGACAAAACAATGATTGATATACATAGTCTTCTTCAACAATCTCCCTCTTTCAATAATCTTACTCATCAATGATTTTTTCAATCAGATCTTACCAATCTCCCTCTTTGAAATTGATGGAAAACTAAACTGATCAACCATGTTGCCTAAATGGTAAAACACTTTGTTCAACCAAACTGACTATGTTAAAGTAGTAAGACAATACTAAAAAGAAAACTTGTATCAAAATTTCTCCCTCTATCAACAACTTCCATGATTAGGTTACAAAACTCTTTCTTATAACTCCCTCTGAGTTTCTTTTTGTATAACTCCCTCTTACTAGGTAGATTAGGATTTCTCCATGGTTCTCTTTTGGTCAACAATATCATCAATTAATTCCCTCTAAGATTTGATATCTCTTTTTGATGATGATCAGACTAATGTTCTTCTCTCTTTCTGACCAGTAGAAAATCTCCCTCTTTTATGAATCTTGGTTAATTCAATATCTCCTTATCTATTCTAGCTCTTGATTAGTAGAATATTTCCCTCTTTGACAACAATGCCAAAGACATATCATCTTTTCATCTTTAAACATGAAGATATAGGCTTTTGCAGTTTCTTTAATTTCTCCCTCTGTCACCTTGCTTGTGACTATTTTGAAGTTTCAGTACATTAATTACTTTGGGCAGCTCCTAAAGTAAGATCCTCTGCATTAATTTGTAATATTTTGCAATCACCTTGTTTGATGCAAGGCAACCCTCTTGTTACTTAGATAGCCTTTGCTAGGGGTATCACCCCTAATTTACCTCTTAGATATTCATGAGCATCCTAAGGTAATGGTCTTGTGAATATATTAGCAATTTGCTCCTTTGTGTTAACATATTCAATCTTCACCTCTTTATCTTGAACTAACTCTCTCAAGTAATGATAGTTGATTGCAATGTGTTTTGTCTTTATGTGCATTATTGGATTCTTTGATATATTAATAGCCCTTGTATTATCACAATAAAGTATCACTAGTTCTATGATCTCTTCCTTCATTCCTTAGAGTAGTTGTTTGATCCAAACAATGTTTATGCAATTTATAGCAGCAACAACATATTCAGCTTCAGCAATAAATTATGAGGTGCAATTTTGTTTCTTGCTAGTCCATGTAACTAGTATTTTTCCTACGAAAAATGCTCCTCCATTGGTGCTTTTTCTATCTTCTATGTTTCTAGCCCAGTTCACATCAGTGTAGGCTCTCAATTCAAATTTTTCATTTTTCTCACAGTATAGACCAAATTCTTTAGTTCCTTTCAGATATCTCATTATTCTCTTTATAGCCATTAAATGATTCTCCTTGGGTTTTGTAGAGAATATTGCAACTATCCCTATAGATAATGCAATATTAGGTCTACTATGTACTACACATTGCAATTTTCCAATCATAGACCTATACATTGTTTGATTCACTTTAGCAGAATCATCATTCTTTGACAACTTGTGTCCTATCACCATAGGTGTACTTACCAATTTGGAATCCTCTAATCCAAAAAAATTCAACATTTCCTTGACATACTTTGATTGAGTGATGTATATACCATATTTCATCTAATATACTTGCAATCCCACAAAACAATTGATCTCTCCAAACATAGACATTTCAAATTCATGCTTCATTTGATTTGCAAAATTTTTACATAAAGCAACTTGACCTCCAAATATGATATTATCAACAAAAATTTTAGATAACAAAATACCTTTTCCTTTCGCTATATTTATGTACAGATTGATGTTATCATCAGTCCTTTCAAATCCACTCTTCACAAGATACTTGTGAAGTCTATCATACCATGCTCTTGGTGCTTGTTTCAAACCATATAGAGCTTTGTGCAGTCTACATACCATATTTTTATTGTTAACATCAATAAAATTTTTTGGCTATTTTATGTAAACTTCTTCCTCTAATATGCCATTCAGAAATACAGATTTAACATCCATCTGATAGACTTTGAAACCTTTGTATGTAGCATAAGCAAGTAGAGTTCTTATTCCTTCTAATCTAGCAACATGGGCAAATGTTTCTCCATAGTCAATTCCTTCTTCTTGTGCATATCCTTTTCAAACTAATCTTGCTTTGTTCCTTGTGACTTCACCATTTTTATCTAGCTTATTTCTAAATACCCACTTGGTACCAATCATATTTTTGTCTTCTGGTCGAGGAACTAGACTCCATGTTTTGTTCTTTTCAATTTGTTCAATCTCTTCTTCCATGGCTTTGTACCAGTCAACATCTTCTAATGCATCTTTTATTGATTTGGGCTCCTTCATGCTTATCAAACATGATTCACTTCTCAATCTATTTCTTTTCATTGGTCTAGCATATTTATCTCCAATAATTTGTGCAGTAGGATAATGTCTTTTGACATATTTAGAAAATCTTGGTTCAGATCTTGTTTCTTCATTTTGTCTTTCAGCTTGAGAATCACTATGTTTAGTTTTTTCAAGTATCTCAACATCTGTTTCATGTACACTAATTTTAGAAGCAGAATGTGCATCTACTTCATTCTGTAACTCAACATCTAAATGCAACTCAACACTCATAGGATGTGACTCGATAGTCACTATAACTTGTTGCTAATTTGTAACATGATTTACAACATCTTCTTCAGTAGACATTCCTTCATAAAATTATACAAATGATTTGTATTCTTCTGACCTTTTCATAGGTTCAGCCTCATGCACTTCTATATATTCATCAAAGTTCACATTTGCACTTTCTACAATTTTGTTAGTGTTAGTATCCAAACACTTATAAGCTTTACTTCTTGTGGAGTATCCAAGAAACATGCCTTCTTCACTTTTTGCATCAAACATTTCATTCCTAAAATCTTTAAGAATGTAACATTTTCTTCCAAATACCTTAAAGTATTTAACATTGGGTGAGTATCCATACCATAATTCAAAAGGTGTTAAATGAGTACCTTTCTTGACTTGCACATGGTTCAAAGTATAGACAATTATGCTTACAACTTCTCTCCAGTATTTCAAAGCAACATTATTCTCTATCATGAGTGTTCTAGCACATTCCATTATAGGCCTATTTCCTTTTTTAGCAATTCCATTTTGTGGAGGAGTTCTAGGTGCAGATGTCTACCTTTTGATTCCTCTATTTTTGTAGAACATCTCAAACTCATTTGATGTGAATTCTCCTCCTCTGTCAGATCTCAAACATTTCAGACTTCTACCTATTTCCTTCTCAACTCTTACTAAGTACCATTTCAACATTTGAAAAGCATTAGACTTTTATTTTAGAAACATGATTGTCACCATTCTAGAATAATCATCAACAAATAACATTATGTACTTATCTCCCACATCAATTGGTCCACACAAGTTAGTATGAACAATCTCTAATATTTCTTTAGAGGTATACATTTTATTGTTAAAAATTGACTTTGTCATTTTGCCTAGCTAACATTGTTTGCACATTGTATTGTTAGGTTTCTTCAACTTAGACAAACCTCTAACTTTCTTCATGTTTTTTATTAAGGAAAATAGGCTTTACAAGGGCCCTAAAATTCAAACATAACAAAGATCGGTCTACAATAGAACACATAAGGCTACAAATAGAGCCAAAAAGAAAAAAGAAAGAACATCTCCCTAAAAAATGATACAAATAGTTAAGTAAAGCTAGGGAGAGACACCAAAAAACTAGGGCAACCCACAAAAGGCTAGGGCATTGAGATGATGTCTCTTAGCATTTCAACTACGTTGATCTCTATCTCCAACAGCTTTCCTACTACCTCCATTTTAGAAAGCTCTTGGTTTGGAGCTAGGGTGTCCTTTTTCGTAGTGCTAGATCTAGTTTGCTTCCTTGGACCCTCATCCACAGCCCTATCCTTTAAGTTGTGGGTGTCAGGGTCCTACTCCTTGTTGATGCTTTGGTCGTCCACATAGTGAATGAACCTCTTGATGTTCTCATTGTCCTTGAGGATGCAAGAGCTTAGTTCAACTATACCTTGTATTGTCCTATCCATCACATGAGTCCTATTATTGATTTCTTCCATTCTTCTGTCCATGCTTTGTTCATCCTCATTGACCATGTTCTTTAAGCTATAGGTCTTCCTTTCCAGAGTGGGGTAAGTGTACTAGGTTGTGGTACCAAAAAGGGGGTATAAGTTGATACCATTTTTTTGAAATCAGCAATTTTTGAACTTCAACAAGAATTTGAAGATAGTTATGCTCAAAGTTTTAAGATATGACAAAAACAAAAGTAGTAGTCCTTTGAATCTAATTTCTAAACTATTAATTTTTTTTGTCAAAATGGTTTAGTTTTAGGTCCTCAAAAAAGGGGGCCATAGAAAGTGGTACTGTTTATTCAAAAAAAAAAAATCACAGTACAAAGTGTGCCCCCCCAAAAATTTTAACTTTTTTTTTGAAATTCTTGAATCGCTCTAGTCAAAAGTTACCTAACACTATGTAGTTTATCCCAGATTTTTCAAGTAATTTTATAATGTTTATTTTTTTATGAATTTTTTAATTGGACACATCCCACAAATGTGAAATATCTATGTGCTCCCCCTAGAAATGATTGAAAAATAATCTAAAATCAAAACTTCTTTTTTTCAAAGTGTAGAATGGAGTCTAGTTTCTAAAAAACTAAGTTGTTGCAAAATTAGATGAACGAGCTAAAATCTACAACCCAATTAGTACATGTTGGTTTTTGACAAAAAATGGACATACATTCAAAAGAAATTATATTTGAAAGGCTTGAAATAGTTCAAATAAAAAATAAATTATATGGTTATATAGCTAAAACAAAGACCTACAATGTCATGTAACATAATTTTATTGATGCTCAACCATGAGGAAACTTGAAGGGGAGCACACAAGAAAACTCAATTATTTTTGTATGTTTGCAACAAAACACATCTCAGACCAGTTCAAAGACTCCAAACATTTGGTTTGGATCTCCAAGGAAAAACCAAGCCTTAAGCTTGGTAGAATGCAAAGCTTTGAATAGTGTGTGTGCACTATAGTGTGCACACACTATTTAAAGGTTTTTTAAATTCTAGTCTTAATAGAAGGTACACACTTTATTGTGCATGCACTAATAAGACCTAAATGGCAGAGATAGAGAGAGTAGGGGATGGTAGAGACGAGAGAGTAGGTGATGGGAGAGGGAGTGGGATAGAGAGAGAGAGTAGGCAGTAGGAGAGGGAGTGGGAGAGGGAGAGCAAGTGAGAGAGAGTAGGTAGTGAGAGGGGGAGTGGGAGAGGGAGAGTAAGAGAGAGAGTAGGGGATGGGAGAGAGAGAGAAAGAGAGAGTAGGAGGTGGGAGAGGGAGAGTGTGAGAGAGAGTAGGGGATGGGAGAGAGAGTAGGCGATGGGAGAGGGAGATAGATAGAGAGAGAGAGAGTAGTGGTAGGAGAGAGAGAGTGTGTGTGGGAGAGGGAGAGCGAGAGAGAGAAAGAGGGGGGATGAGAGAGAGAGAGAGAAAGAGTGTGTGTGTGTGTGTGTGTGTGTGTGTGTGAGAGAGAGAGAGAGAGAGAGAGAGAGAGAGTAGGGGATGGGAGAGAGAGAGAGTGAGAGAGAGAGAGAGAGAGAGAGAGAGAGAGAGCAAGGGATGGGAGAGAGAGTAGGTAGTGGGAGAGGGAGTGGGAGAGGGAGAGTGAGAGAGAGAGAGTAGGGGATGGAAGAGAGTAGGCAATGGGAGAGGGAGTGGGATAGAGAGAGAGTAGTGGTGGGAGAGGGAGTGTGAGAGGGAGAGAAAGAGAGAGAGGGGGGGATGGGAGTGTGTGTAAGAGAGAGAGAGAAAGGGATGGGAGAGAGAGTAGGTAGTGGGAGAGGGAGTGGGAGAGGGAGAGTGAGAGAGAGAGTAGGGGATGGAAGAGATTAGGCAATGGGAGAGGGAGTGGGATAGAGAGAGAGTAGTGGTGGGAGAGGGAGCATGAGAGGGAGAGAAAGAGAGAGGGGGGGATGGGAGTGTGTGTAAGAGAGAGAGTAGGGGATGGGAGAGAGTGAGAGTGTATGAGAGAGAGAGTGGGGGATGAGAGAGGAGAGAGAGTAAGAGAGAGTAGGGGATGCGAGAGAGAGAGAGAGAGTAGGTGGTGGGAGAGAGTGAGAGAGAGAGAGTAGGTGGTGGGAGAGAGAGTGAGAGTGAGAGAGTAGGTGGTGGGAGAGAGTGAGAGAGAGAGAGTAGGCAATGGGAGAGGGAGTGGGAGAGGGAGATAGATAGAGAGAGAGTAGTAGTGGGAGAGAGAGTGTGAGAGGGAGAGTGAGGGAGAGAGGGGGTATGGGAGTGTGTATGAGAGAGAGAGAGAGAGAGAGAGAGAGAGAGAGAGAGAGAGAGTAGGGGATGGGAGAGAGAGCGAGAGAGAGAGAGAGAGAGAGAGAGAGAGTAGGGGGTGGGAGAGAGAGAGAGTGAGAGAGAGTAGGTGGTGGGAGATGGAGTGGGAGAGGGAGATAGATAAAGAGAGTAGCTTGAGAGAGAGAGAGAGAGAGAGAGAGAGAGAGAGAGAGAGAGAGAGAGAGAGAGAGAGAGAGAGAGAGAGAGAGATAGAGAGAGAGAGAGAGAGTAGGGGATGGGAGAGGAGAGAGAGAGAGAGCGAGAGAGAGTAGGGGATGTGAGAGGAGAGAGAGTAGGGGATGGGAAAGAGAGAGTGAGACATAGAGAGTAAGGGATGGGAGAGAGAGTGAGAGAGAGAGTAGGTGGTGGGAGAGGGAGGTAGATAGAGAGAGTAGGGGATGGGAGAGGAGAGAGAGCAAGATAGACTAGGGGATGAGAGAGGAGAGAGAGAGAATGAGAGAGAGTAGAGGATGGGAGAGGAGAGAGTGAGAGAGAGTAGGGGATGGGAGAGAGAGTGGGAGAGAGAGTAGGTGGTGGGAGAGGGAGATAGATAGATAGATAGAGAGAGAGAGAGAGAGAGAGAGAGAGAGAGAGAGAGAGAGAGAGTAGGGGATGGGAGAGGAGAGTGACCAAGAGAGAATAGGGGATGAGAGAGGAGAGAGAGAGAGAGAGAGTAAGAGAGAGTAGGGGATGGGAGAGGATTGAGAGAGTGAGAGAGAGAGTAGGGAGAGAGAAAGAGAGTAGGGGATGGGGGATGGTGGGATAGGGAGAGATTATTCTTCACTAGTGTGTATGCACTTTGTAGGGAGTATGTGCTATAGTATGTATGCACTATATGACAACACGAAAAAATGGTCATAATGCAAGTTTGGGTCCCTTTTGATCCATATTATGCTTTTTGTCTATTGTGCATTCTATAGTTCCAACAGAAAACATGGGTTTTAAGCTGTTGGAAGTTAGCAAATACTATTTGAAGGCTTTTTGAATATTCTTTCATTATATTTGAAGCTAGTAAACACCAAACTTAATCATTCGATACACTATTTGAAGATTTTTTTAATATTCTTTCTATAGAAAAGGTTAGTGCAGCCCTTTTTAAATATTCTTTATTTTTTATTAAGAAAAATAGGTTTTATAGGGAATCCTAAAACCCAAAAGTTTTTACATAAAAGCGAGCAATATAATATTAAAAAAGGTCTGAACCTAGCAAAACTACCTACATAAGGCCATAACAAAAGATAGGCCAATAGCCAGAGAGGAAAAGGCAACAGACCCAACAAAAAAAAGGATAGGACAAGAAATAAAACCCTTACTGCATAGTCTGCCTATCAAGTTCCTGCATGGTTTCAGCCACTTCATAGGCTCTTTGGATCTCAATGGTCACAAGCTCCTAGTTAAAATCATTAGAACATTCCACCGAGCCCTTGGTCACATCCATTTCCTCCTCAATTAGGTTGGAATCATCGTTGACCCTTTTGTCCTTTTCCCCACCAATGCCCACAATTTTCAGCAACTCACTCAGGCTGATGATGTTCTCATTGAGAGTGTTCAGAGTGGTGATCATCTAGTTGGCAAGATTTTGGTTTAAAATCTCCATCCTTTGCATCTTTTTCTTGACCTTAGAAAGACGATCCTCCTAGTTGGCCAAAATACCTTGATTGCTACTCTTCCTTTGGCATTTCATCTAGCCCTTTTTCTCTTGAAGTTCTTCAATCTCATGGAACAACCATTTAATTGAGTGAAATTTGTCTATCATACTATTTTTGACATTAATGAGTAGGTTGAGCCCTAGCTCCCTTGCATTATCTGAGATAGCAACCACATTCGGGTCGATGAGATCCTCCAAATGAACATTTCCCTCCTTGTCTTTGAGGATTCATTGTCTCTCTGACAATCCCCATCTTTGTAGTTTTAGCATTGAAGTGTCTCCATGTCCTCCTTCTTTCTTTAATTACCTCCTCATCACTATCTTCCACCAAGATCTCCATTTTCTTCCCTTGGAGTGAAGGGAGGGGGGTAGGAGTCTTAGGGGTCTTATCATTTCTCCTATCTAGAGGCATATCCTCCTTAGCTTTCCTCTTCTTGGGATTACTAGGTAGGATTAAAACAACCTCCCCCTTATTCTCATCCTTCAACTCCATATCCTACCCATCATCATTATACTCTTCCTCCCCTTGTGCCATAGGTTTGGGTGTTAAGCCTTTGGGGATCTTCTTGCTTGGAACATTACTAGTGGAGGGAGAAAAATTTTCACCCCCCTTTGGCTTCTTACCCATCGAGGGGATATCATATCCTTCCTTTGAACTAAGACTGAATTTCCTCAGAATCAGATGAAAAATTCGAGCTCCCAGTGTCCTCCAAAACATCCCCAGAGTGGCCTAAGGATTTGCCCCTAGTCTAGGTCTTGAGATATTCATAAACCAAAAGGAGCAAACCCTCATGAAGAGCCGGGTTAGTGCTGGGTTTCTTCTTGTAACTTGCAATCTTCTTGTTTAATGAAGTAAACAAATAGAAAGGAAAAGAGATTTTAATTTCATGCCAAAAATGGTTGAGTAGGACAAAATGGTGTGTTCTGATTCTGTCAAATCTTCTTTGTTGTTATATAGAGACAAATTTGATTATAATTTGACATGTTGTTTAATATATAGTGAGTTCATTGAAATTTGTATGTTTGAATGAATTGTTATTTGGAAATGGTTAGAAATTTGACAAGTTGTTTAATATATATTGTGTATTCATTGAAATAATTGTAATTTGTATATGTATTTGAATGATTTGTAATTTACAAATTGTAAGTAATTCAGATGTTTGAACAATCTGACATATAGAAATCATCATCATGCCAAGGAAGAAACCAAAAATTCAAACAACAGAAGAGAGGGAGAGAGATTTGGCAAGTAAAAGAGATAAAATGAAACAATTACGTGAACAAAGAAAATTGCAAAGCAATAATGAAGAATTGACTTTCGAAGAGGAAGAATTGGAAAGACAAAGAGCATGAATGAGACTGTTACACTCAAGAAGACAATTGAATTATGAAGCTACAACATCTTCCAATGTTGGAGTCATATCATCATCTCATGTTGAAGAGATGCTAATTTGTAGATCCGATGATGTACACACTCCGTCATGTCATGTTGAAGGCACAACATCAACATATCAAGTGGGTGATATTCCATCTTTTGCATCTTATTGCCAAGGCACATCATCTTCAATTCAAGGTACGCAAAGCACTCAACCTTATGTTGATGTTCAAAATGTTGTGGGAATGGAAGAGATCATAACACCTTCTAGAATCCATTTTAGAAGACCAAAATATTTGATTGATATTGATACTAACATTTTGAAATCAATGCCTAACAAGATTAGCAAGGGTACTTGTCAAAGAAAAGTTAATCATATGTGGAGATTATTCTTTGAAGAATTAAATATTACAAGTCAATGCCAAATATTTGTTGAAATGATGAGGAATTTGAAATTTAGGCCTATCATGTCTTGGGATAAGAACGATGAATGATTCAAATAAAAAAAAAATAGTAAAGAATCTAATGAGTGCTTATGACAATGTGGGTTCTAAATCATGCACCAAAGATAGTAATATTAGAAGAAGAGTACTTACATCGACTATAGTAAGTACCCAAATGAAGAAAGCTTGACTCATGAAAAAGACAAGCAAAACATTGAAAATTGATAGAGGTACTCTAAGGAGATCCATGCTAAGGCATGAGAGATTGGAAGATCCAACAAAAAATGAGTTATGGACATTTAATGGTAGACTACTGCAAAAGGATAAAGAAATTAGTGAAGATTTGAAATCACTGATCGAATATTTTTGGACAAATAACACCAATGTTTCCCCTAATCAAAGAGATGTTGTAAGAAGGAGGATTGGTAGCCAAAATCATGACCCAAATCTGAAACATTTTTTGGACTCAACTCAGACACAATTTTTTGCAAAATTTATTGTTATGTATCCTCAAATTCAAATAAGTCAAAGATTTTTTGAGATTGGTAAACCTTTTTATGTGAAGATAAATCACACAGGCACAACTTGTTGTTGTAGGATACACATTGAATTTTCTAACCATTTTGATATTTTTAGGCATATATGTGTATTTTTTCATTCTAAGTTTGTTTTGTAGGATTGAGACATGAATGAGCCACCTAGATCTTCAAGGGAATTCATATTCAAAATTTTATGTGAAATAGGGGACAACAACCAATCTTACAAGACATCATGCTTGGATGCTACATGCTTATTTTGTGGTTCTTTGCAACTTTTATGAAATTGTGAACATATGGATAGTACACATGAAATTGTAAATAAAATGGTAGATTGCAAAAAATATAAGATAGTGACATATGCTCTAAAATATGGGGATTAGGGTAAAAGATGTGATTTAGTCATTGAAAATATTCCAATGTATGAGTTCATGAAGATTTTTTGTGAAAAGATTATTTACGAGTATGCAAGGCATACACACAAAGCTTGATGACTAGATTTGCAATTCAAATTGTGCAAGGATATGTTTCCACTGGATACCATTATTTTAGTTGTAGACTTCACAAAGAACTACACACTACAACCACAAAATGAGGTGCAAGCAAAGTATTATACTTCTCAACAGGTTTCCATATTTTTTCACATAACATTCATGCATTCACCTACAAGTATAGAAAATGACAAGAAGATTTTGAGGGAGTAACATTTTTACATTAGTGATGATCGATCACATTCTACGAAGTTTGTACATGGTTGTTTTCAACTATTTTATGGAGATTTGGCTAACAGGTGCATACCATATCATTAGCACATTACTTGGTTAGAGAATTGTGCATCTCAATTCAAGAATGTACGGATGTTCTATTGGTTGAGCAAGATGCACAGGTTGTCTAGAATTCAATATATGTAAAATTTTATAGAGGTTGGTCATGGAAAGGGAGAGCACGATCGTGTAGGTGCATGCAACAAAAGAGTCTTAACTCATGAAGAACTAAAGTACAAAGATGGAGCAATATTGACAAATGCAAAATCCATCGTCTAGTGGTGTAATGCTACAATGGGTCCAGATAAGGAAGGTGAGTCTATGGTTCATAATTTTTTTTGGTTGATAGATAATACTAACGTTGCACCATATGAGGATTGTTGCACACTAACAAGATCAAGTGATTTACACTCTTTTAGAAGCTGTGATGTAGGTTCATGGAGTATCCACACACAAAAAATGGCATGCTATTGTCCATCATGTGTAGTGGAAAATTGGGATGACTGTGAGTTGATTGAATGAGTGGACAAATGGGATATATGCGTTTTGGACCCAATTAACACCTATCATCCCCCACAAGCATTGGAAATAGTAGAGATATATTCATCTATTGACTTTGACCGCTTGTCTGATCTAGTGCAACCTGGTAATATATATATATATATATATATATATATATATATATATATATATATATATATATATATATATATATATATATATATATATATATATATATATATATATATATATATATATATATATATCTTTGTAATTTCAATATCTAACTTTATAACTTTTACCTAAGTATTTTCTAAATTAATGACTGCATTTTGTACATTTATCACTACAGGCCATGTTTTTGTTGTTATTGAACCTGAAGACAATGGGATAGATTATTATTTGGTTTGTTGTGTCCAAGCCAAATAGAAATGGGATCACTCAGTTATAGATGGTGAAGGTTTAGAGTACCATATTGGTGCAGTGGTTGTAACTAGCACATGGCTTAGATGATATTCTATGAAGAACCCTAACTTGTGGTTTTTCGAGGATTGGCAAACAAAGAGGAAGATTCTTCATTATTCAAACCTTGTTGTCACATCAAATGTCCACTTGATAAAATATGGTAGAAAATCACATAATAAGACTCTTTGAAAAGTTCACGAGTCAGACCATGAGGCAATACTTGAGACATTAAAATCTAGAGCAGATTTAATTGGTTCATTAGATTGAATAGGGAGAGAGGGAGAGAGAGAAAGAGTGGTGCAGGGCCACCTTGAATCATAGAGCCCTCACCCTTTTCATTTTTGTTGTGTTATGCTCCAAGTGAGCCTTGTAAGTAGAATAAGCATCATCGGACCTAGGTATGTTAGTTAGGGTATTGGATGTCATTTAATGTCCTTAGAAGAGTCACTATTATGGCCTAAAAATCACGGCATACATTGCCATAGGGCAATGAGTAAACTAAGGGATGAGTCATTAGCTTAGTGAAGGGTCCCTAGCATGGAATTGCTAAGGGATAGCCTAAATAACAAGTTAGAAGTGTTAAGACTTGAGAAAGTAAGAAAAATCCAAAAGTTGCTATATTGCAATTTTGCAATTTTTGAAAAATGCTGATTTTGCAAGAAATTGTGGATTTTCCTTTTAAAACTTGAATGAGGTTGATGCAAACCATAAGGATGAAGGGGAAAGACCTAGGAGGAGATATAAAGACTTCCAAACCCTAAAATGAGAGAATTTAATATCATTGTGTATAGTCAGCATGCTATAGCATGATTTTTGAAGGCAAAATGATGTAGCAAGCTATGGTGGTGGACTTCAATATACAATAAGTTTTAGAAATTTCAGTGGTTTAGGCATTTAGGCCTATGAACAATCTAAATGCTCTAAGGAAATGACCTATCAAGACTACCTTCAAGGATCCTAAAATGATGAATTCAGTTTGATAAGGCTTTCAATTGTTTATATTCAAGGAATTCTAAGACTTTACTTCAATCCCATATTCCCTCTTCACAAAACTCTCTTACATTGAACCCAAAAACCCAATACCCTGCCTGTTAGCCTGCTACATACTTAGAATGTGAATAACTCTACTTTCTCTCAAAATACTTGCCAATCTAATGATGTTTGTTGATACCCTTTTTAAGTTATTTAACCTACCAAAAGCTTTTATATGGTTATTTTGAACCAATACTCCTCTACTGAACTGGTACCTTATTTTTATGTATAAAAATTGACCTATTAACAAATGACCTACATGATAGACTCTACTTGGCACTTCCTACTCTTAAAAAATATTTTCTTATACCATTAAATGGTCAATTCCAAAAGGAATTAGTCCCAAGAGTTCTACAACTCCTAATCCCCAATTCTTTACTCCAAACCCTATTCTCTAGGGCTTCCTTAAACGTTCACTCTCCACCCAATCTTGTATCCAATTGGTGATGAACTCACCCTTACTTTACTCTATTGAAATGTCCCCAAACACAAACTCCACTCCTTGCTCGGGAAAATTACTCACTGCTACACATGGCATTCAACTCCATGATACCTTCACATTGATACTTAAAACTTGTCTTAATCTACATATGCTCAGTTAACACTTAATAATACAAGTGGAAATGAAATAGTAGATTACGAAAAATATAAGATAGTGAAATATGCTTTTAATACATCTTATATTAAAACCTAAAGATTTTAGTACATCTTATATAAAACCAAGTATCGTTGAAAGTCCTCTAGTTTTGATGATGGATTCATTATGAAGGAATAAGATAAATTTTTCTCCAAATTATTTCCCTCACTTGCCTCTCCTTTTAATGATTGCATTCAACCATGTTAAGTTCATAACTCATAATTTTGTTATAGTCTTACTAATAAATGCATAGGGCAATGATCTTTGATGGGGCATATCTTGGAGCTTGTGCAAGGTATGGATGCGATTCTAGGTGCTATAGGACCATGTTGTAGAGATCTACAATAACCTCTCTCACTTTTTGGAGGTCTTACTCCATTTTGATTTTACGATGCCATCTCGGGGGATGTTGAAACTTGTAGTGTTGGCCAGTACAAAGTTGTCAACTGCCAAATCTCCCTCACCATTCGTTGTGGGATCATACTGTCTATTCTGTTAACTCTAGGTGGCTAAGTAAACCCTAGCCCCAAGCTCATCTTGTCCCATTGAGTGCTTGAACATTCTTGGACACGCCAAACCGAAATGTCTCTAAGAGTTACTAAATGCCATAGGGTAGTGATCTTTGATGGGGCATATCTTGGAGCTCGTTTGAGGTATGGATTCAATTTTAGGTGCTATAGGACCGTGTTGCAGAGACCTACAATAACCTCTCTCATTTTTGGAGATCTTACTCTGTTTTGATTTTGCGATGCCATCTCGGGTGATGTTGAAACTTGTAGTGTTGGCTAGTACAAAGTTGCCAACTCCCAAATCTCCCTCACCATTTTTCATGGGATCAAAATAACTATTCTATTAGCTCTAGGTGGCTGGGTAAACCCTAGCCCCAAGGTCATCCCATCCTGTTGAGCACTCAAACGTTCTCGAGCACACTGAATCGAAACTTCCCTAATAGTCACTAAATACCATACGGTAGTGATCTTTGACAGGGCGTATCTCGGAGCTCGTGTAAGATATGGATGCAATTTTGGGTACTATAGGACTATGCTATAGAAACCTACAATAAACTCTCTCTCTTTTTGGAGATCTTACTCCATTTTGATTTTGCAACACCATCTCGGGTGATGCTAAAACTTGTAGTGTTGGCCAGTACAAAGTTGCCAACTGCCAAATCTCCCTCATTATTCGTTGTGGGATCAAACTATCTATTTTGTTAGCTTTGGGTGGCCAGGTAAACCCTAGCCCCAAGCTCGTCCCATCCCATTGAGCGCTGGAACTTTCTTGGGCACATCGAACCGAAACATCCCTAAGAGTCATTAAATGCCATAGGGCAGCGATCATTGACAAGGCATATCTCAAAGTTCGTGCAAGATATGGATGCAATTTTTGGTGCTATAAGACCATGTTATGGAGACCTACAATAACCTCTCTCACTTTCTAGAGATCTTACTCTATTTTGATTTGCAACGCCATTTTGGGTGATGCTAAAACTTGTAGTGTTGGCTTGTACAAAGTTGCCAACTGCCAAATCTCTCTCACCATTTGTCATGGGATCAAACTATCTATTTTGTTAGCTCCAAGTGGCTGGGTAAACCCTAGCCCCAAGATCATCCCATCCTGTTGAGCACTAAAACATTCTTGGGCACGCTGAACCGAAACGTCCCTAAAAGTCCCTAAATGAATAGGGCATCAATTTTTGATGGGGCATATCTCAAAGCTCGTGCAAGATATGGATACAATTCTAGGTGTTATAGGACCATGTTGTAGAGACC
Organism: Cupressus sempervirens; assembly: GCA_028749045.1. Classification (NCBI taxonomy): domain Eukaryota; kingdom Viridiplantae; phylum Streptophyta; class Pinopsida; order Cupressales; family Cupressaceae; genus Cupressus; species Cupressus sempervirens. The sequence continues at coordinate 668,063,001 of CM053787.1, forward strand.
TAAAATAACCTCTCTCACTTTTTAGAGATCTTACTCCATTTTGATTTTGCAATGCCATCTCGAGTGATGCTGAAACTTGTAGTGTTGGCCAATCCAAAGTTGCCAACTGCCAAATCTCCCTCATCATTTTTTATGGGATCAAAATATCTATTTTGTTAGCTCTGGGTGGCTAGGTAAAACTTATCCCCAAGCTTGTCCCATCCTGTTGAGCGCTCGAACATTCTCGGGCATGCCGAACCGAAATGTCCCTAAGAGTCACTAAATACATAGGACATCAATCTTTGGCGGAGCATATCTTAGAGCTTGTGTGAGGTATGGATGTGATTCTAGGTGCTATAGGACTGTGTTGTAGAGACCTATAATAACCTCTCTCACTTTTTGGAGATCTTACTCCATTTTTATTTTGTGACGCCATCTCGGGTGATGCTGGAACTTGTAGTGTTGGCCAATACAAAGTTGCCAACCGCCAAATCTCCCTCACCATTCATTATGGGATCAAACTATCTATTCCATGGGGGGCTAGGTAAACCCTATCCCCAAGCTCATCCTATCCCATTAAGTGCTCAAAAGTTCTCAGGCATGCCGAACCGAAACGTCCCTAAGAGTAACTAAATGCATAGGGCAACTATCTTTGATAGGGCATATCTTGGAGCTCGTGTGAGTTATGGATGTAATTCTAGGTGCTATAAGACCACGTTGAAGAGACCTACAATAAAATCTCTCACTTTTTGGAGATTTTACTCCATTTTGATTTTGCAATGCCATCTTGGGTGATGCTAAAACTTGTAGTGTTGGCCAATACAAAGTTGCCAACTACCAAATATCTCTCACCATTCATCACGGGATCAAACTGTCTATTCCATTAGCTTTGGGTGGCTGGGTAAACTCTAGCCCCAAGCTTGTCCCATCCTGTTGAGCGCTCAAACTCTCAGGCACATTGAACTAAAATGTCCCTAAGAGTCACTAAATGCCATCAGGCATTGATCTTTGATGAGGCATATCTCAGAGCTTGTCTGAGGTATGAATGAAATTTTATGTGCTATGGGACCATGTTGCAGAGACCTACAATAACCTCTCTCTCTTTTTGGAGATCTTACTCAATTTTTATTTGGTGATGCCATCTTAGGTGATGCTAAAAATTATAGTGTTGGCTAGTACAAAGTTGCCAACTGCCGAATCTCCCTCACCATTCATCATGGGATCAAATTGTCTATTTTGTTAGCTCTAGGTGGTCAAGTAAACCTTAGCCCCAAGCTTATCTCATCCTATTGAGCACTCGAATGTTCTCATGCATACCAAACTAAAATATCCCTCAGAGTCACTAAATGACATAGGGCAATGATCTTGACAGGGCATATCTTAGAGCTCGTGTGAGGTATGGATATGATTCTAGGTGCTATAGGAGTGTGTTGTAGAAACCTATAATAATATCTCTCACTTTTTAAATATTTTACTCCATTTTGATTTTGCAACACCATCTCAGGTGATGTTGAAACTTGTAGTGTTGGCATGTACAAAGTTGTCAACTGCCAAATCTCCCTCACCATTCATCATGGGATCAAGCTATCTTTTTTGTTAGCTCTGAGTGGCCGAGTAAACCCTAACCCCAAGCTCATTCTATCCCATTGAGATCTTGAACATTCTTGGGCGTGGTAAACTGAAACATCCCTAAGAGTCACTAAATGCCATAAGGAAGTGATCTTTAATGGGGCATATCTCAGAGCTCATGTGAGGTATGGATGTGATTTTGGGTGCTATACAACCATGTTGCAGATACCTATAATAAAACCTCTCAATTTTTAGAGATCTTACTCTATTTTGATTTTGCGACACCATCTCGGGTGATGTTGAAATTTGTAGTGTTGGCCAGTACAAAGTTTCCAACTGCCAAATCTCCCTCACCATTTATCGTGGGATCAAACTATCTATTCCTTTAGCTCTAGGTGGTCAATTAAACCCTATCCCCAAGAATTTCATATCCTATTTAGCGCTCAAACATTCTCAGGCACGCCGAACCGAAATGTCCTTAAGAGTCACTAAATGCATAGGGCAATGATCTTTGATGGGGCATATCTTAGAGCTCGTACAAGGTATGGATGTGATTCTAGATGCTATAGGACTGTGTTGTAGAGACCTACAACAAATTCTCTCTCTTTTCGGTAATCTTACTCCATTTTGATTTTGCGATGCCATCTCGGGTGATGCTAAAACTTGTAGTGTTGGCCAGTACAAAGTTGCCAATTGCCAAATCTCTCTCACTTTCATCATGGAATCAAACTACTTGTTCCATTAGCTCTGGGTGGCTAGGTAAACACTAGCCCAAAGCTCCTCCTATCCTATTGAGAGCTCAAACATTCTCGGGCATGCCAAACTGAATCATCCCTAAGAGTCACTAAATGCCATAGCACAACGATCTTTTATTGTGGAAACTTGATATGTCATCTCATACAATGATGGAGACTCATGATAGAAGGTAAAGGGGTGATCATACACATCATTTTGAACGTGTTATTTTTTTATGGTAATAAGTTAATCCTTTTTTGTAAGGTCAAGGAACTTGAGGTCACCTATAAACCCAAGTTGCCTTAGTCCTAACAATTTTCCTTATTGTTGTTGTTAATAAGTTGACTCAATAAGTGTTTTGAGAGTCATTACACCTTATATAGCTGCATGTTATCACTAAATGGAGTTAGTGGAAGATGTTAATGATCTTCTTGGTTGAAACATAACCGCTTCCCTTTGTAAAGAGTTGTCCGAAAATTAGCAAATTACATGTTGTTGCAAAGAAAATATAGTCATAGGATGTTGGAAGATTGTTTTCACTCATAGGATGTTGAAGAATCTCTTGGAAAGATGGAATAGATGAAAGATTGAAGTTTGTAAGATAGTTATTAGTTGTTCCTTGAAGTGTCTAAGATGTTAGTTTGAAGCAAGAAGTTGATTATGATCCATTTCTCAAATTTGCTCATTTTTCCCTTATTGCTTCCAAAGTCTTGAATAGGAAAAGTGATCAAGTAGTTTTGTGAAGTTGGGTAGAAGTTTGTTCAATGTTGTAACCAAGTTGGAAAGAGTCTCTGAAGACACTTATGAAGGTGGAAAGGTAGTTTTCCTAAAAAGTGTTCTTGCTGGGAATCCACTAGCTTTTGGTGTGAGCACTCTGCATCATTTTGGATGCAATTTACATTAAAATGTAAATAATAATAAAAAGATATATATTATGATAACCATAATGTCATACATGAACAAACATATAATATATTATGATAACCAATAATGTCATACATGAACGAACATATAATATATTATGATAACCAATAATGTCATACATGAACAAACATATAATATAAAATGATAACCAATAATGTCATACATTAACAAACACATAATATATTATAATAACCAATAATGTCATACATGAACAAACATATCATATATTAACCAATAATGTCATAAGTCTAACAATGTCATGCATCAAATCTATGTCATACATCAAATATAAAATGTCATATATATACATCAAATATATATCGAATATGTCTACTAACATAAAATCCAACACATATGTCCACTAATGCCTATACATGTGTGTCTATCAACTATATCTTCTCCTTCCCATGAGGGGAAGGAAACAAATCCCTAGAGGTCTTTGGTTGTCATGTGGAGGGAGATGATGGGGGTAATGGGGTCTTCCTCACACGCTTACTTGTCCTCTTATTTAGGCTCTTCTCTAACTCAAGTTGATATAAAAAAAGTAGATATGAATCAATAATTATTATACATTGAAATCAAATATATGTACACACAAAATTAATTATTTTCTTATCACCATCAAATAGTCACTTCGTACGTCCACCTCAAAGGCTCACAGACAATCGGGTGTAACAAGACCCTACAAAGATTCAATCAATATAATTACTTATAAATAACATTAGAAATTTTGATACTAAATATTATAAACAATAACTAAAACCAAGAAAATTCTATCATACCTCAGTCAATGGTTTTGAACAAGCCATCGCTGTAGCAACTCCATGATCGACGGTCTGGCAAAGATGAGGAGGAGTCTCAGATGTCAAGAGTTGCATGCCATACAATACAAGTTACATGTAACATGAAACATAAAACAAATATAAAAAAATGAATTAAATTAACATGAAACAAATGTACCTCTACGATGCTCATATCACGCCTAGGCTTTGAGTCCCTAGTGAATGTTGATGCTCCAGTAGAGAATTGATGTACATGCATAAATTTTTTTGTCAATCCTTCATATGATTACTTAATAAATATATGTATTAATTTAAATGATTAAATTGATACATGCCTTTAAACTCATCGACAAGATGAAAAACAGGGCCAAGGAATCTCTACTAGGGCTAGCAACATTCTTACCCTAAATTTTGAACAATGTCAATACATGCTAATTAATTAGTCATTCACTATACATAAGAAATGTGATCAAATTAGTTTATTATAATTGTAATTTACCTATGTGTAAATGCCAAATGTCTGACTTAGGAACTAATTAGTGACTAGCCCATCATCCATACTATCTCCAGCATGACTTCCAAATGTACATAAGGATCCACATGATGTGCTCATGTGACCGCGACATACATAACACTACTCCTCAACTAATGGACTCGTGCAATGAATGAGGGTTTGTGTCAAAACATTAATAGTCCCTAGAGTGCTGGTGTCTACATGTTCCTTCACAATTGAAGGAATAATCACATGCTCACTCTATGGCTTGACATCAGGTGCCCTAACTACATTAGGGTACATGCCCTCGACCTCTCAAATGATGACCCCCCACCTCTACCCTGAGATTCTACTATATCAAAAAAATTGGGCATCTCCCCAAGGAAAAATTCACAATACAATTTCTTTAAGAAATACATTGGAACCTTGTCATTATTACAAGGAGGGGCATCAAAGACCATGCACCATCTATCCGAAAAGTTATTTCTAATACCATCATCTATGCACCAATAGATGGGGAATCTTTTAGTTGTTTCTCTTACAATATTTTGTTCACCGAGATTTTTGAACAATGCACAAATGCTACCTTTTGTTATTTCTATTTTGTTTTTAACATCTTGATATGATAATGTGTTTTCATAATCTCTTCTTTGTTCATCCCTCTTAACACACCAAATATCCAATTGACTACTAACAGAAGCTACATGGGTCATAATGGACTCGAGGGAGGATGTCAATTGTGCTCTCATTGGATTGGTTTGTCCACAAGCTTTCAACTTACGAATGAGTGCTTCTAATTCATTTTTCCCTCTTTCTATTTCATTCATAATGTTGTCTTGGGTGCTAGGAGGAGATCTTCCAATCAGTGCAGGTTGCGAAATTTCTTGCTCTTGTTGTGAAGGGTTTTGATTAGGATCTTGTGGAGGATTTTCATTTGATTTTGTTGATCTGGCTAGGGATTTGGTGGTTGATTATTTACATTTCCTAATAAAAAACCAATCACAATATAAATAAATAAACAAATTTAAAGAAAAATTGAAAAACCTACAAAAGAACATAAAAACATACAAAACAATGCAAAAACAAGAGTAGAAAACATACTAAATGATCCCGATCTTAAACTTTGGTGATGAGGGGGCATTTTGAGGAGGCGGGTGACAAAGGTCTTCAATTTCTTCAACTCATGTATGCACTGTGAGGAGGAAATATAAGCAAACTGAAATGGGCTGCAGGTTTGTAGCCCATTTATAAAATTTCTTAATTTTAAAAAGCACGTACGCTTGGGCTAGGCTTGTAGAGCCCAAGCCAAAGTGTGTGTGCACTATAGCATGTACAAAATTTTTAAAATTTTTAAAAAAATTGGGGTGTCATGTTTTGGGCACCACAACTTGGTTCACACATCCAGTGCTCATTTTGTGTTTGAGGTCAAGGATTTTGTGAAAAAGCCACATAGTGGTATGGAAGTTGTCTGGCACACTATTTTTTTCATTGTTAAGGACATCCATGTCCAAGTTCTCCTTAGCAATGTCACTGAGGATGACCAGAGTAGGATCAATCAACTCCTCCAGTTGGATTCTACCCTCTTCATTTTCTTTGACTTGAGTTTTGATTAGCTCCCATTTGATGCCTATATTACCCGAAGTAGAGTCAAAGTTCCACCACACCACCTTCCTATCCTTCCCCATAATCAAGCATCTGTAAGTGTTAGTGCCAAAATCCTTGAAGCTTTGTTCGAGTCCCTCCCTATCTCTTTTTGACATCTTGATCTTAATACTTCTAGTACCTTCAAACTTGTCCTTTTAAGCAGATGGCTTTGATACAAATTGTTGGAATTCTTTAGAATAACTAAGAGGGGGGGGGTGTGAATCAATTATTTAAGGTCCAGATGTACAAATAAAACTTTTCACAACTTTAGTGAACCCATAAAACATTCATACTCATGCATGCATTCATAGGATAATGTAGTCACTAAAAACTTGTAGCTTACTATCAAATCAACTTGCAAAAATGTAAAGCATGAAACATAACAGATTCATCAACACAATTAACAAAATTATTTATGTGAAAACCCAATTTGGAAAAAACCACCAATAGCATGCTACTCCTTTTCACTCTTCTGAAGTGATGCCCTATGAAAGGCCAACCCTATTAAAGGTTATAATACACACTATTAAATGTAACCCAATTAAAGGATTTCAATCACCCTATTATGAGTGAGCCTTGTTAGAGGACTTTAGGCCATTCACTTGGAATGCCACCCAGTTAAAGGATTTTCAAATGACTGTTAGGTCAACCTTAATCCAAAGGATTTACCCTAGACTGATACAATTGTCAAATAGTAATAGTAGAGATTTGATCTGATAAAACACACAACATTTCTTGCAGATTACAAATCTCTATTCAGTCCTCAATTTTCCTTGGCCTTTATACTTTTCAGTTCTAATAGCTTGTTCACCCTTCAAGCATTGTTCTCCTTAAGCCTTCTTGCTTAGCATGCCATTGCAGACTCTTCTTTTAGCTCACTTCATCAAGCAAAACCTTGTCTCCCTTAGGTTCTTGCACATGACTCTCTACTCTCTCATTTTGCTTCATGACTAGACATTCTTATAAATAGAAAATTAAGATGCTTTGCCATTTTATTTTCCATCATCCATTTTAAGGTTTGGAAAAATTAGGTAGGATACAATGTATCTACCCCATATTCCATCTTTCCTCTAGAAACTTCTCCTAGAATCCATTTGAATTCACCTAAAAATGGGTTACCTTGAATTCGGTGCTACCAACTCATCATCCTTATCTTCCACCTAGTTTACAAAATTCAAGAAAAAAAACTTGCCAGCTTAGATTCTGTGAATATTTTATCTTTGAAATAGTGCAGTAGCTTGGCATTATCAACCTTTTGATGCTCGACACATACTGCGTTGCTCAGCATCGACTTTGTCATTACTCAATATCAACTAAACTTTACTCAGCATCAACTATTTTTCTCAACATCCGCTAGAATTTTCTTTTACTCAGCTCCAACTGACTTTCTACTTGGCTTGCACTAACTTTGCTCGACACCTACTATTGACTTGGTCAAGCGTAGCAAACAATCTTTGTGTAACTTGTTTTTCTAAAGTTTCTAAGTGTAGCCAACCTTTATAACCTCAAGTAGATTATCAATACATCATGTCATCAATGTCTTAAGTGATCCTTCTACTTCATTACATAATCATAACTCAACCTTTCCTCTAGGTGCTATTGTTACATCTTATTGATCAAATCCTCTTCATCAATCAACTAAGTGATAGTACTTGAATCTTATAAGCAGTTATCTTACCAAAAAATAGCAAGTTTGACATCAGTGACAAAACAATGATTGAAACACATAGTCTTCTTCAACAATCTCCCTCTTTCAATAATCTTACTCATTAATGATCTTTTCAATCAGATCTCAACATCTTGATGAAAATTTAACCTTTTTGATTTAGTATGCAATATCCTTTGTTTATTATGCTTTGATATAGTCACTATTGTAGTTTGACTATAATATCAAGTTTTCCAATGCCATTTTGGGAACTATATGTCCTTTCTTAATTTTTTTTGGTTTTAATTTATTGGATCAACTAGTAAAAATAGTTTACAACATTCAAATACATGCATATGTTGCACATTTAGATCTATATGTGTTAGAAGTATTATACACCATACATGTGAGTGTACAAAAGCAAGGTGTCACCAACAAGGGGCCATACCTAAGTTTGAGGCTATGCAATGTGGATTTTGTTGCCTAGTTTACCAATCTTTAGCCTTCTCAAACATTGTTCCCATGCTAATATATTTTTTTCATGACAATTTTATTTCATTTTTTCCTTTGGAAGGTTTGGATAAGAAGTCATCAGTGGGGCTTTGTATATATGGTGCAAAGAGAGTGCACACATAAGGCATTGCAGTCAAATTGTTGAAAGATCCCAACAAAAGAAGTATCCGCAAGCCCAGAAGAATTTATTTATAACTAGTATTAGTAAAGCATGGATTTTTCTTTTAGTAATGCGAGTTTGCTTTTGATGCTCTTGTAGGAGATATCATACCATTTCAGCTTCCACCTCACTTGGAATGTCTTTAAGTTTCTTTGAAATGGTTTGATTTTCTTTTTGAAAAGCATCAATATTATTTTCCATAGAAATTGAGGATATCAAGACATATATTGAAAACATCAAGATTATTTACAACTTCAAGATCATTTAGATTGTAAGATTATTTGTTAAATTTTTTCTATCGATTAAAAATACAAATATAAATTATTCTTTGGCTTGTGTTGTATGTTTGGTGTATATTTTATGTTTTTAATTCTTCTAGCAACTATAAATCCCATGGATTTTGTTTCAATGGAGTTTGCAAAATAGTAATACCAACTTTAGAGCCCATAGATTTGGTCTCAATTGAGTTTCCTAAGACATCATATGTTTTTTTTTGCAAGGTCTATGCGTACTTTACATCTGATCAATTTGGTATTTTAATTTTAAAATTTTGACCCATCTTCCCAAAGATATCAAGTCGCTTTAAGGATTTTTTTATAAATGAATCAATATACTAATTATATCTATCTTAGCATCAATCTATTAATTTTGCGTAATCTTAACCTTAGATGCATTAAGCCACAGATGGAACATTAACACTTTGCATCTCTTGTTTGACATTGTATAATAATTAAGATTACAACTAAGCTTAATGTTCAATTAGGTCTCCACTTAGATTAGATTTTAAATAGAAGTAATATAAGTTATACCTTAAATTAATTAAAGCTTAATGACATTAATAAAAAAAAATTTTAAAGGCAAAGTGGGGTTACCAACATATTTTTATTAATAAATAAGTTCAAAGACTCCCTCATGGAAGAACTAGAAAGAAACCCTGGGATCGTAGTCATATACAAATATATCAATATATTGTTTTGTACATATTGGTTTACATGAGAAAACCATAAATCCTTATAGCTTGATGCCTTACAACACTAAAGTCCTTTAAGTTTTATCATGCCAACCTAGACCAGGGACACATTAATAACTATTTACAATCATTCTAGACAATTTTAATACTTATAATAATAAATATGAGATACATCATTACCTATCTAGCTTAATTTATAACTAATATATATGTAATAACATTACATATATTAATTCAACTTTTAAGTGTGGGTGGTGGAGAGAATAGCGAGATAAAATTAGTGAAAATGGAAATAAAAATATATCAAGTGGGCATAGTGGTCAACCTCATAAGCGTAGTTAGTGTTGGTCCTATTTGGTGAGAACTATCTAACATAGAATAAGAAAAGTCATTATGCATTTCTTCCAGCTTTCTTTCTAATTTATTTTTTTGTTTCTTCCAAGATAATTTCAAACTTTTTTGTACTCTGAAAAATATTTCATAAATCATATATTGCTATCAACATACCCATTGCACCTTATCAGCGCAGGTGTCAGTACCTAATATTTAAGCATATTCTTATAGTTCTAATAATATATGTAAATTTAATTAAGATGATAGGTTTATTCCTAGGAGGATTTGAACTAGAATGGTTTGATATCCTAGTGTTGTTATACGCTTGAAAAGGAAAAATATAGTACTTAAAAAAGGAGAAACTAGATGAAAACAATGCAACAATTATGTGGTGGTTGTATAAAGAAAAAAAGAACTGAAGCATGTATGTGTGGTCCAATGAATACCCATTGTTAGATTTGTAGATATCAAACAACGTAGAAAGAAAGTGTTTATGGTCATCCTTTTACTGTGTAATTTTTAGATGTTATGTCCAAGTGAAGAACACATTTCTCTAATAAATTTAGTCACATAGATTCAATATCTTCTTAAGCGAGGTACTATATTATAACTATTATTAAAAGAATTCTAAAAGCCCAAAATATCTATTGTTCTGTGATTATCGCACAAAGATTTTAGATTTTTGACTAGTTAAAAAGAGAGTTAATCTTTGAAAGAGCGAATATTGGATTGATTTCCTAGGTCAAATTTTAAGTACATTTATGATTGTTTTGAAAAACTATGAAGTGCAGTATCATTAGCCTACCAACATCAAAGCATATTATCAAAATTGTTGTGTAAAGAAAGGAATGCTTTGTTTTTTTTTAGAGGGTGGGTATTCTATTTTTTTTTATCTCTACAGAAAATTTTAGAGCTTTATATTGCATTAAACTTTTGAATGGATAGGAAGAACTATATAAACCGTTCACAAAAAATAGTGAATTTCTTACAAATGTTTTATTTTCTTTGTGTTGATCATTATTAGTGATTTCCAAAAATAATCAAAAATTGCCACTCAAGATGGAATTCTTTACTAGATTTCAAATAAATTTTCTTATAATTTAGTTTTCTCAATTTCTTAATAAATAACTAAACAAGAATTCACATTAAAAAGATTGTAACTTTAATTAATTTAGTACAAATATAATAAATACAATTATTTAAAAAATCTAAAAATAAGTTTAGTTAAAACTATTTTATTTTTTTTAAATTATAATATTTTAGTATGAACTAATTCTATGTAAGTCGAGAAATTTGGAACATAAATATTCTATTATAATTTTTTGACAAACGTTAACTATGAATCTTTTTATATGAAATGGGCAATTAAATTTGAGGTTAAAGATGATAGCTTTTGTTAGAATATTCATATCTTTATACTCTACTTCTTGCTAACTTTGTAGAATATATCTTCACAGCCAAAAAAACTAAATGTTTAACAAAGCAGTTCAAGGAAAAGAATGTACAAATTAGAAATATAGTTCACATAAGTAAACTAGAATGTTAGATTATATATTTGGAAAAGGTTAAAATGATGGAAATGGGGTATCCGATAATAGAATTTCACCACTTAGTGTAAGTATATACTCTTTTTTATGTATTTCTTGTTTGTAGAAACCAACACTTAATCAATTAAACATGTACACCTTAAGCCTATAACTTATTTGGAAGTTTTCTCTATGTATTTATAAGGCTATATTTTATTTGATTTTTAAAATTAGATTGCACTAATATAAAGACACCAATCATGACTATGATATAACTCTTTCATTCTCACAAAGAAACATATAAATATTTTAAATTTCAATTTTCTAAATAGAGTTAGGAGTAAACTATTATAATGTTCAAAATATTATATAATCTTAAATCTACTATAGCTTTTACATCTTTCAAAATAGAAAATTTGAAATTAAAAAATTAAAAATACATATTATTTTAGTGAATACAATATTGAAATATTGAATTTATTTTTATCTTTCTAAATTAAAAATTAGATTTTTATTTTATCTTTAAAATTATATGTGAAAATTTGTACTTTTTTCCCATTTTTTTAATGATTTAGGAATAGAACTTAATATTGTGAAGAGTTAATGTACAACTTCATACCATAAGAATTGGTAGGGTATCTAGAAAAATATTATTATGAAATTATTTATTTAAATAGAAAAATCTATGTGTGCCATCTCTTTTTTCCTTAGTATCTTTTATTCATAATTTTTCTTTCACAATTTTGTGAAAATATTATTTTAAGACTAGGTTTAACAATAATATGCCTTATATATTATGTAAAAGGAGTTAATACTACTCTTGTATATATTAGCTATATGTGAATTCCCTTTGATAGTTCATCTCATTTGGAACTATTTTCTTTGGAACCCATTGACCTTAGCCTAACAAAGGATGCATGATTCATGTAGGAAAAAAATTATATATGGAGATGCATATCCAAGGGGTTTATCCATATTCTTAAAAGGAAACATGAACAATTGAATGACTTCAAATAGCTTATTCAACCCACTTTCATGTTGTTCTACATGCATTTCCTCTGATTGTTACATCATTTGGAGTTGTAGAGAGAGAGAGAGAGAGAGAGAGAGAGAGAGAGAGAGAGAGAGAGACGAGGGGTGTTTGTGTGTATGAGTGAGAGATTTGTGAGGAGAGAGAAACAAAGAAGAGGGGAGTGAGAAGGAGATAAGAAATAACATGAGAGGGGATGAGGGGAGATGAAGAGATAGAATGATAATGATATATAAGGTGATTGCAAATAGATAGATAGATAGAATGAATCATATATAGAAATAGAGAAACTAGAATATAGATAGGGGGTAAAAGCACAAACCTGTGTCACCTTTTATAAAGAAACATGATATCAAAATGTGACAGTTCAACATTAATGACAAAAAAAATGGTATTTGTGTTTAAAATATGAAGATGATGTAAATTGATGGAATGTGTAGAATTGGATGAATTTTATGCCTATAATTTTTTGTAATTTTTTTGAGTAAGAATTTATTCATTTTATTTTATTTTGAAGTCCACTTTTTTAATTGTAAAAAATATAGGGTGTAGTTCCCGTCAAACAAGTATATGCAAATCATCTTTTCTTGTTCTGATTTGAAAATATCTTATAAATGACATGTATAGCTAGTGAACAAAAAAAGAAATAATTATTTTTGATGTATATTTTCTTTGTTATAAGTATTCAAGTTCGACCTTATTAGAATCCAATAGTTTTTTTCTCCCATCAAAACTTCCCTATCAAATCTATACCTTCTTGAAAAAAAATTACATATTATTGAAGAGGATTCTCTCCTCTAGAGATAAATATAATTTTTAAATTTTTTTGATATGATTTACTATTTTTTTTCCTTTTTTGAGGGAGTATCTTCTGAAATATTGAAATATCAACTTATAATACTTTGAGATTATAACATATTATAACTAATCAAAACACTCAAAAATTTATATAATGATGATATTGAATTAGAGATATATAAAAGAGTATTTTTAATTTTTTTTAAAAATTGAGTTTTGATAGAGAAATGAGATTTGACCAAAACAGGTTTTGGTATCACAAATGGTGACACAGATCTATGCTTTTACCCTAGGGAGAGGTTAAATGTAAAGAAAGGGAAAAGATAGAGACAGGGAGGGACAAAGGAGTGTCTATGCGTGTGAGTAAACAAATTGCAAAGGAGGAGAAAGGAATATAGATATAGAGTGTATGAATTAAAAAGAGATATGTGAATTTAGAAAAAAAAAAGGATATATATCCATAAATATACCATAATATCAATAGTTGATATATATTTAACTATCAACATAACCATTTCACTTTGAATTAGAGCACATTGAAATGTTCTACTGGAGGGAGCTACATTTATATAAGTACTTTTGTAATATAGAAGTAGAGATAGGCCTTACAAAAGAACAAATAATCACAAATTAGTTACAAATGAACACAAATGGATATGATGTATGACATATTGATCATACAATTGATAAGGAAATCAACTTTGAAGAAGAATATGAAAATGAAGAAGAAAATATAATTGATAAAGGGATCAATGAGATGATGGGCACCAAGCAATTATATTATTTTTTCATAAATGGGGCCATTAAGTAATTTAGTACTCAATGAGCTTCATATTCTTGGACGGCATGAACTTGTTGCAAGAAAAAAATGGGACCATATTATAATCCTTTCATATTTACATAGAAATGCTACACAATTTTTATATGAAAAAAGTGTAGTAGTTGTAATAACACCATACCAACACTTCCCAAGCATTCTCGCTACACATTATACTTAGAGAAAAGGTTAGTACTCTAGATAATATAGGATCATAGTTAGTATCTTTCATAGTAACCCCTATACATAATCATGAAAGAAACGGTGGGCACAAGAAAATCTTATTTAATTACATTTGTCATCCATAAGAGAGGCACTTAATAGTAAATGACCCCAACAAAAATGACAATTATTAATACTAACCCAGACAGGGATTGTTACATTCAACATACATGTAACCATGATACATTCAAAGCTTAGAATATCTATCAAGGAAATCCAACCATTACAAGGCTAGGCATTAATAACATTCCAAGAAGAATTAAAACATGTCAAATATGTCCTTATTGATGAATTGAGCTTCATATGTCCAAAGCACCTCCTTAAAGTTGATAGTCATCTATGAGAATCCTTTCTCCATTGACAACATGTATACTTTGGTGGAGTACTATTTTTTTTGGGGTTACCTAGAACAACTATTGCTTGTTATGGTCAAGCTAATTTATACTTGATATTCAAATTCCATGTTACTGTGGGACTAGTTTACAACAATTGTTATTACAAACTATTTTTTGACTAGAAAGTGAGAATATCATGCAAGAAAAATTCCACAAACTATTGTATAACATATAAGATCCAAACTGAACACAATATGATTAGAGGATTCTAATGAACCGTACAGACATACACTTAAGTGTGGAATACATTAGAGAATTTGATACGTCTATGCATTTATTTTCTACTAACAACATAATAAAGATACACAATAAAAATATGCTAAAATTATTAAATCACCTAGTCATAATAAGTACAATGATAAATTTCATAAGAAAATATAACAGTCAGGTCCATGATGAAGAACTAGAGAAATGGGTACTCCTCTATCAAAAACAACACATTATGCATACAAAAAAACATTGGATAGAAGTAGGACTTGTCAATAGAGCTATTGGTGAGATTACTAGTATCATTTATAGACTAGGTTGCAGCCTACCAAACACACCCATGTATATCTTGTAGCATGTTTTGATCATTATAATGGGCCACCATAGAACCATGAAGAGCTTAAATGTGTTCCATGGAATATGCAATGAGTCTTTTAATAGGATTGGTAAATTATAGTACACCCTTTTTAAGTGTAGTATGGAATGATTCTTCGCATATTCGGAATTATTATGTTGTATGGTGACGTTTTATTATACTTGGCTTATTTGTGCTGATGTCAATTGATGCACAGTGGGATTGATTAGCAGGAGCAGAATATGCGAATCTCAATTATACGGTTCGCACTAAGTCTTATTTATATTGAAGATTCAAATTCTGGATTAAGAACAGAAGGTAGCCGCCCTCTAGTGGATAAAAGCATTGAACAGGGAAAGCTAAATGATATAGCGCTAGTGTCATCGCGATGACAATTTGTAGTATAATATAATAAAAAAGTCAAATTGTACGCCCGTTGCGTTTCTTTTATTCCGAGTATCTTCTCATCGACTACCGGGAGACTTGATTAGACTCCCTTTATTTCCCCCGAGCTCATAACAAACCAAGAAGGCTGTTTTAGTTTTAAAATATAATATTCTCTGTCACGCTCCTCGAAGCTTCTGTTCATTTTTATGTACGGGTCACGCCAATTCCCACGAAGTTTCCAACGAGTCTTGTAAGTACCTAATATGTAGCTATCAGATTATTATATTGCAGAATTAGTCGATCTAGGTCGATGAATTTCTTGCTTCTAGATATTATTAGTTTCTGTCATGTAAGGATACTAAATTTTAATACTAAAAATTATTATTTTATTTTTTTGGAGGTCATCCACAAATAAGTTTTAGGTATTCGATATGGGCCCACACTTGTTTGAAATCTCTTCGGCTAAGAGCCAAGCACTAAGGTATTTGCACCAGCCATGTTGCTGAATATTTGCACCAGCCATATAGCCTGTGCAATACCTATAGCTGTGCGTACTTTTGTTGTTAGCACGTACTTGTCAGAGAAAACTATTTTGTTTGGAAAGATTTAAAACATTACTTAGAATGTATTTAGTCACAAACACCAAATTACTATCTTATCTTTTGTGACTTAATTTTTATATAGACTTTGATACTAGTTATTAATAAATTATATTGATTACTAATATTATTATTATTTTTAATGAAAATTTGTACTTCATTTTGTGTTTTAAATCTAATATAATTAATTTTAAAATTAAAGCACTTCACCTTTGAAATCTAATGTTGCTGTATCATATTTATTTTTAATATATAATGTGTCTAAACATATATAACTTTTTTTTTTGGTAATATATATATATTTTTATAATATTGATTCTTAATGTTATAGTTTATATTTTTTAATATGATATATTTTTTTAATTCAATTTATAATTAGTATGCTAAAAATTAATTTAAATACATAAATCTATTACAAAAATTGAACCTAAAAGTTGAGGAGTGTTTTTCATTGAAAAATTTGTATATATAAGTACAAGTTGTCAATAAAAATTAACATTAAAATTTAAAGTACAGTATAATTTTGTGAAGTATAATTTTTCTTTTTACTATGCATTTTTATTATATTACATTAATTATTTACATCATGTTATAGATTATTGAAATTAAGAAAATTGTGAACTGTTTGTCTATAGATTTTTTTTTAAATATGTTTTTTTCTTTTTACTATACATTTTTATATTACATTAATTATATACATCATGATATATAATTATTATTGAAATTGTAATTTTTATTTGATTATTTAAAAGTATGATATATAATATTTTAATTAATTTTATAATTTAAAAACTTATAGTTAATTTATTTTACATATATGTATACTTTAAATTCTCTATAATTTAAATATATATATTTTCATATTATATTGATACTACATATTTATATTTTTTTAAATGATATAACATTAAAAATATATTCAATATGTAATATTTTGTTTAAATATAATATGAAATACTTGACCAATTTTTTTTGTCTTATGGTCTTGTCTTTTCTTTACAATAATTTTAATTTATAATTATAATTTTTCTTTTTAATTCTACTTAAAATCAATATTTAAAACATAAGAAAATAAATAAGTCCTCAACATTTAGATTCAATTTTTATAATGGATTTATGTATTTAAATTAATTTTTAACATAATAATTATAAATTGAATTTAGAAAAAATCACATTTAAAAATATAAACTATAACATTAAGAATCAATATTATAAAAATATATATAGATTACAAAAAAAAAAGTTATGCATGTTACTAAATATATATAGATTACAAAAAAAAGTTATGTATGTTACTATAAAATTAGACACATTATATATATATATATATATATATATATATATATATATATATATATATATAATGACACAACAACATTAGATTTCAAAGGTGAAGTGCTTTAATTTTAAATTTAATTATATTATAATTAAAACATAAAATGAAGTACAAGTTTTCGTTAAAAATAATAATAATATTAATACTCAATATAATTTATTAATAGCTAAAAAATTAGTATCAAAGTCTATATAAAAACTTTAAGTCACAAAAGATAAGATAGTAATTTGGTGTTTGTGACTAAATACATTCTAAGTAATGTTTTAAATCTCTCCAAATAAAATAGTTTTCTCTAACAAGTACGTGCTGACAGTAGAAGTACACACAGCTATAGGTATCCCACGAGCTATATAGCTAGTGCAAATATTCAGCCAGATAGCCAGTGCTAGCACTAAGGAGCATCCACACTGCCAAATTTGCTCGAGGCACAATCTCGACCTCATCCCTTATGATGTCTTCGAGCCTTGCACTCAACAAGACTTGATCCTTGGTGGGCTCTTTGTGAGCCATTCAACTTCACCAGCAATACTTGATACTAAATTTTAATCAATTATGTTTAAGTATTTTTGGAGTCTATTCATTTGTTCTATAATTTAGAAAATCTGATAATTTTATAAATTATATCTAATATTATTAGTTCCTGTGCAAGATACTATTAGGATACTATTGTTTTCATTTAATTCAATTGACCAATCAACTCATACAATTTAAAAGATTAAAATATGCTTCAAATGTTTATATCTTTTTCTAATTTTTGATTATTTTATAAACTAGCTTATATATATATATATAATAAGCTGAGAGATATCCTTCTAAGGTGCCTATTACACTGATTTAGATTATGAAAATAGGTGCCTTGAGAAGGATATCTCTCGGCTTATATATATATATATATATATATATATATATATATATATATATATATATATATATATATATATATAAGCTAGTAGCACTCGCGACGCAAAGTGAAGGCATTATTATAGTTAATATATAAAAGTAAATTATAATTATTAAGACTATAAAAAAATTATATGTTCACCTAGAAAATATGTATAATACAAAAGTTTTCCTTTGAAAATAAAAAACTTGTGTGACCTAATAATAAATGTGATCTTAAAAATATAATTTTTAAGGATGTAATTATAATTAAATTTAGTATTGAAATTAGAGTTTTAGTTTTCATTACAAAGTAGATTATTATTTGCAATAGAGAAAAGGTCATAGTGGGACTTCTTTAAGGAAATCATGAGTTAGAGAGTTATTAAGGCTTCAACTTTTATAATGCATGGTTTGTGTATTATTCATTATATTAAAGTCTCAAAAACCCTCTCATGTTTCTTTATCTCTCATCCTCCACACTATGTCTACCTCACACCTTACCCTCATCCCCCCCCCCCCCCTCTCTCTCTTGCCTAAATTATCCTCTTTCTATATTTACCTCTATCTCTCCCCACTTTGCCTTCTATCTTTCTTCAATCTCCTTGCCAGTCTAGCAATTGCTTCCCCCTAGATACCTTATATATATTTACATCATGTCTCTTACTCTCTCTCTCTCTCTCGTACATCTCTCTTTCCCAAACATATAATACATATATCTCCCCCCATTATTACTCTCTTTCCCTCTCTCCCTGCCCTCCTCTCAACATATCTTCTCCTATTTAATCCCCCCACCCCCCACCCACCCACTTATCACTATTATCCTCTCTTCCTTCCTTCATTACCATGTCCATCTATCATATTCACTAATTATTATATTTACCCCATCTCTCCCTTATTCCCTCTTTCTTTTATATCCCCCCCCCTCTCACCATCTATTCCTCTTGATTACCATATAGCCCTAGCCCATGTCTTTCAACCTCTAGGCACTTCATCCCCTAATTTCCACATCTCTCTCTCTCTCTCTCTCTCTCTCTCTCTCTCTCTCTCTCTCTCTCTCTCTCTCTCTCTCTCTCTCTCTCTCTCTCTCTCTCTCTCTACCTCCCAAATTCCTCACCCCATCACCATTTCCATCCATTCAATGCCCTATTTTTTCTCTTTCTCTCTACCTAATCACTCTCCCCTTCGACATTTTCTCTTTCTACCTCATACCTTCCTACATTTCTCCCTTTGTCCTACTTCCACCCCTACTTACCATATCCTCTCCTTTATTACCATTTATCTCTATATCATCTCTCTACCTCCCTGCCTCCTTAATCTCTTTAAGTCTCCTCTCCCTCCTCTCACAATCTCTTACCCCTATTTACCCTCTATATCTACCCCTATGTGCCAATGATGCATTCACACTGACTAAAAAGACCCCCCTCCCTCCTCTCTCTCTCCATTCAACGTTTTTGATTCATGTAATTAAAATTAAATTTAGGGTAGAAATTATATTTTCAGTTTTTGTTAGTGTATATATATCTTGATTATATATCTGTATATGCATGTCTATATATATACCATTTCTCTTTCTATGTATATGTGTGCATGTGTGTATAGGTGTGTATATGCGAGTCTATATATGCATCTCTCTCTGTGTCTATCCTAAATCCTAACTATCCTCTTTCTTGAGCTCTATGTCCTCTCTTTTATATGCCCTCTTCCCCTTATCCCTTTCCCATGAGGTTGCAAAAAAAGGATGAGAAGTTGAGAGAGAAAGTACAATTGCATAATTACCCTCTCTCACACTAACCCCATCTTCTCATCATGCCTCCATCTCTTTTAGACCGTAATTGTCATCCATCCCCTAATTACCACATCTCTCTCTCTCTCTCTCTCTCTCTCTCTCTCTCTCTCTCTCTCTCTCTCTCTCTCTCTCTCTTCTTATTATATCTTTCCCCTTATTTACCTCCCCCACTTTCCCTCTCCCTCTCATATCTATCTACTCCTTATTATGGGCTTATGGACTCTCTCCCCTCACTACTCTCAACATATCCCCCCCCCTCTCAACTTGGTATCTAGGGTTAATTTAAATTTAGGAGGATTGGGGTTAGGAAGGTGTATAATTAGGAATCATAATTTATTGGATTTGTGATAAATGGTAAGAGGGTTAAGTATAGAATTAGTTTAACATGAGGGCTCAATTTGGCTTGATGTTTTTAGGAGACTTAGGGTTAGAAATTATTGATGCAATGTTAGGATTAGAGTTAAATTTAGTTTAATTTAAAGTTAGGTTTAATGTTATGTTACAATTTGGTTAAAGGTTAAAATTAAATTAAATTAAATATATTTATTTTGATATTCTTAAATGGATAGTAAAAAAGTAGTTGTTAGTGCCATGTTAGTTATACCATCATACTAAGAATATATAATCTTTGAAAGGCATGCATATATCCCATGTTTTGAATAACTTGTTTTAAGAATAGGTAATTGTGACAATTATGAGAAAGCCAATATTAAGTATCTATATAATTATATAATTTAGGGTGGTAATTCTTACAAATTAATTTTGTATTTCATATCCTCACACTCGTTGTCATTTCAAATCATTGTCTCAATAATACAAAAATTAATAATCAAAATATTTCACCATACTAATATCATGACATGCTAATTATTACTAATGAATTATTCCTATCTAAAATCCATGATATATATGTTTTGACATTTATGTTCTAATCATATTGATTTACTTTCAAAGAAATTAGAAAAGATTAATAATAGAAAAAAATTATAATTTTTATTAAAATAAAACTTTAAAACTAAGAATTTATTATGAGTGTAAATATGAAAAAAAATCTCATAATCTTACTTTATTTAAGTATTTGTAACTAAACCACATCATCCAATTGAAAAATATAGAAAAATCTTAGTTTTCTATATACTTTTAAAAATATTCTATAGACTTTTAAAACTATATATATGAAATGACACTTTTCTAATATATATAGAAGTTTCTCACTATTTGTAAACATCTTTAATTTCAATTAGAAAATTAGGAAGTTTCTATATATTTACTTTGTGTCTTTAGAATATTTCAACTTTTTAATATCGTTCACATAAATATTTCTCATTAGAAAACTGTAAAAAAATAGAAACTTCTATAAAAAAATGCATTTTTGTTAATATAGAAATCTTTTATTCTTAATTAGAAAAACAAAATCTTACTAATAAAAATGGATCATTATATGTAGCAGAGAAATGTATTTTATGAGATCAACCCCACTCTGACAAAAGATGTGCCACAATATCTAGGGCATTCAAAATGCCGATGAATCTTTCCTGCCTTGACTCTACCGACTCGGGGCTGCTACTCTTATACTGGGTGATCCCACAATAATGGGTTCCACTTTTTGACCAATTTTGACACTGAAATCAATATTTTTGCAACAAACGTCACGTTCAAGTGACTATATCTCCAAAACTATAAATAATTTCAAGATGACATAAACTAGTGATTTTGAGTACTTTGTTCCTACTTTGTAACCATATTTTTTAATCTTAAAAAATAATTTATTTATGTCAATTTTTTTTATCTCCTCCAAAAAGTGGTAAATAATAAAATTCAATATTTTAAAAAGTGACAGTCTATTTGACACACATAACTTTTTTTCTAGAAATGATAATGAAGTAATTCTTTCGACGTTAAATTTGTAACATCAATATCCAGAGGATGCATTTGGTTTGATTTATTTTGGTTGAATATTTTATAGTTTATGAAATTTTGAAGTGACATGAACCGTAATTCAGACATACGTTTCATTTGACACAGATAATTTGAAGTCAATTTATCATAAACCATTTTTTTTTGAATAGAAAGGTATCTCAATAAGCCAGTTCCTCCATATTTTTCAAAAAAAATTTGACCTAGTTTACTAATTTTCCTGAGGTGTCAAAGTCAGTTGATGTTCAATTGGTAATAAACCTATAATGAGTTAAACTCATATTTGAAAGTCTTAATGATTAAATTATGTATTAAAATTATAGTCGTTGGAAAGCTTGCTCCGAGCAGCACATTTTGACATTTTTTTTTTTACAGTAGGAGATCATTCTCCTATAATTATGGAAGTCAAAAGAGCAAAAAAAATAAATCTGAAAAACAGGTGAAATTTTTTGTAATTTTGTATGTTCGCGCAAACATGGCATTTGCGCGAACATGTGCCATAAAATTTTGCGACTGTCGAAAAAGTTTGGACACATGTTCGCTTGAACATGTTTGTGCGAACACCCAAAAAAATCAAAAAAGTTGTCATTTATCTTTTTATTTGCCATTTTTATAACTATTTGCCATCAACCTGACGACGTGCATTGTTTGTCTTTGCCATGAATTTCATTCGCAAAATCGAAAGCATCAATTTGGTAAAAATATTGTACATTTAAATTATTTATTTATTTTTTTCATTAGTGAAGTTGTTTGACGGATGCATTGAAGTTAAATTAAAAATTAGTAACATATTAATGGTGTTAAAAAATGTATATTCTTATTGTGTTACTAATGGTCTCCTTGTAGCATGTGGCAATCATGGAATAAAGACATGATCGTAACAAAAAACTAATGATTGTTTTGCAGGACGTTGTCGAAGACCATTGTGTGCTTGTCAAAACCATGTGTGTGGATTTATTAGATTAAATAACACTTCGTTTGGTGCTTAAAATGAACTTTTCATTTTCTGTCTGGTGTATCTACAGTGTTTAAATCCCTAAGAGTTGCATTGGACATATCCTCTCCCCTCACCATTCGTGGATCTTGGATGTAAGAGAAATCCATGTAACTTTTATAGGAGGCCTGCCTTGGACCAAGATACTCGATATTGGGTATGCCAGGGGACGACCTCAGAGCGGTAACGGGCCAAAAGCCAGGTCAACATTCCAGCCACTATATAAAACTCGATTACGGTGAAAGCCGTGTCGGCAGTATTGCTGAGTGATAGCTCTCCTCTAGTACCTTTATGATGCGTCAAACCCCAGTTCTCGGGGCTGGGAGACCTTCTGAGGAAGTTTATCACTCACTTGCTAAATGGAATGCCCTTACTAAAAACCATGTTTTAGTGGCCAAAATCCTTTCTATCCACTGGCTCAAGGGGTCACCCATGCCCATGAAGACATCCTAAATTCTCACGGTCCTTAGTAGATACAATAGTCCCTTGGGAAGTCATGCCCCTTGAGACACATATCTTGGTAGCCCCGAGAAGTGAGTGCACTGTAAGGGGGAGCCTGTGGTGCCAAGGTCCTAAGTTATCCGCTCTGGATAAGCGCAGTTGAACTTTGGTTCAAGTAGGAATTCAGTGGATACAGTCCTAAAGCCTAGGTTATGGTGTGATTGTTCACTTTTAACAATAGCTATTCTTGTCTAAATGTGTCTTGCGTGTGTGTAAAACATAATCAAGATAAAAGCTAACATTCAAATTTACACCTTGGAAACTTGCAAAACCTTGTCAAAACATTAAACATTGTCAAAACCTTGTCAAGATTTCACCTAAGTTTAAAAAACCTTATGTGTACCTCTATCATTAGCATAATCATATTCCTAAATGTCATTTTTGACTTACCCTAGTGGTATATCCCCCTCATATTGCATTGTGCAAACCCTAGCATCATTTTCACTATCAAACCCTATCAAATTGTCCATCAACCAACTTGTCTTCTTGATCACCTATCCTCATTTTACATTGCCTAAACGTCATTATCAACCCTAGGAAACCATCCCTTGCATAGTCCACTTTGTGTACACCTACCTTTAGCATCTTTACCAAGTCCAAAACATAACTCTAACTTTCATTTTGCATATCATATTCTTCATCTTGCATACCTTCAAAACGACACCTTGCATTTGCACTTGCATAACATCCCTAGGACATTTGCACTTTGCATATCAAAACCCTATGTCATTTAACATTTCCTCACATTGCATAACATCTCTAAAAATTTAAAAATCTCAAAAACACTCATATCTTGCCTACCCACATCTTAATTATCAATTTTTCACCTCTTTTACCAACTGCAACCCTGTTTTACCAACTGCACACTTCATGGGTGAAGTTGGTAGTTTCAGGGCACAGTTGATAGTTCTAGGGTGCACTTGGTAATTAGGTGTTTCATTCTAAGTTCAAGAACCCTAATCTGCACTTCCACACCTTGCATTGCATCCCAAGACCTTAGGAAACACTCTAAATTATTCAAAACACTCAAAATTTGCATTTTAGGCACCTTGCAACTCTATTTTACCAACTGCAACCTTTTTTTATCAACTGCACACTTCAAGTGTGCAGTTGGTAGTCTAGGTACGCACTTGAGAGGCATAAAGTTTATTTAAGTTTCCCTCCACTACATCTGCATTTTGAGGTATCATGCCATCACTCACTAGGACACAACCTTTGGAGTTATCAAATGCAATAATGACACCTATAAGGTCTCATCAAGAATCAACCATCAAAATCATCTAAGGTACATTTGAACACATCAATGTTAATCCCTTGTTTGACGAGATACCACCAATTCCTAAATATCCCAAAAGGATGTTAAGACTTGATTTTAGGACTCACATCATTTGAAGCTACATCATTTGGAGAAGAAATAAGGACATGAGAGCTACAAACGAAAGAGGGGATTTCTAACATTATGTTTGCTTCTTTTGATAGCTGATGCCATTGTCTTTTATGCAACAATTTATTCTTGAAGAATATTTATTATAATGTTTATTCTTGAAGAATGTTTGTGACTCATAGATTTTAGTCATATTATAATGAAGAATATTTATGCTTTGTTGCAGATGACTGCATTCTATTGATTTCTGTCAAACAATTTAAAAGTACCAACGGCGACAGAAAAATCTATACAGTGGTTTTTTTATCTGGTTATTGTGCAAAATTTATCTTGAGGAAAGGGATAAATTATTATTATTTTTTATTTTATAATGGGAAACAAGAAAGGAAGGCAAAACTAATATGCAAGAAAAAGATCTGATGAAGCAGAACAAAGAAATATTTAGAAGACTATGGCACGTTATCATCGAATTAAACAAGGTGAAAGAAATGTTGAAGAAGGCAGAAGTAGAAGTAGTGCGTATGGGAGAGAAGTCAGGAACACTCCCTACAGAATCTCAAACAATGAATGTTGAAGAAGGTTCAAGATCAGTCCCTACAGAGGTTCAAATAATAGAAGTCGGAGAAGGGTCAGAATCTTTCCCTGTTGAATCTCAAACAACGAATGTTGGAGAAGGCTCAAGATTGGTCCCTGTAGAAATTCCAGTAACAAAAATCAGAGAAGGGTCGAGATCAGGTGTAGGAACTGGTATGGATGAACTCTTAAATATTGTCCAATCTGTAAAGTATGGTATTTCTCATAATAATTTTAATCATTTACTTAAATTGGATGTAGATAAATTGAGAAAACTTGCATCTAGTGTTCAACCATTAAGTTTGTCTAAGCGAAGGTCAATGAAGAAGAAGATAAGAGAAATTATGACTCAATTTGATAATACTGAAACACTTGAACAAGCTCAGTTGCTTTCACTTTTTCTTACACAAAAAAAGTTGCAAGAGGCATTGAAATTGTTAGGTGTAAGCACAACATCAAACAAGAGAAGATTTTCTAGCATGCAAACTGATTTGATTGAAAATGTTAAACAAGGTTTGAGAAACATAGGAAAACACTCTCGAACTAAAGATAAGTCTCTGGCTTGCAAGAAAAGTGATGTTGATGTCAGTTGTAAGTAAAAATATGTCTCAAAATAGACAAATATCTTCAATTTCATTTGAAATGGGTTTTAGTAGGAAAATAATGAGACAATATGTTAAGAGAAGATTAATTGTGGATGACAGTACTATGGAGGGCAACTGGGCAATCATGTGTAGAGCACCTTATTATGATAAAATTGAAGAGTTATTAAAAATTTAGTCATATCATTTTTGGATTGATAACACTCATCCTTCATCAAATAGTAGAGATGTTATCAGGCATAAGATTGCACCTGGTCAATATGAACATCATACAAAACATTGGTTGGACACAAAACATCATGAGTTATATGTGTCATTTTGTAATGAACATCCTAATGTAAAAGTTGGGCAAACATTGTTTGAAAAATTGAAGCCATACTTTGTGAGGTCAAACAAAGTGTTTGAAACTTGTTGTTATCGTCATCATATTGAGTTTGATCTCCACTATCAGGTATTTCGAAAGTTTATAGAAGACGCATATGGTTTTCATGCTGCTCCTCCTAGTAGGAGAAGTGATTTTATATCATCCATTTTGTGTGACAACATAGATGATCCAACTGGTAAAATAAATTTATTCAAAGGATTACGTGAAACATGTGGTGAATTGGCTCTATTTCCTTCGAAAATTGAAAATATTGATGTAACAAAAATATTGAATTGCAAAAGTTACATGTCAAGAATGAAACAAAGTTGGGGAAAGAAACAAAAAGGTTGGAATATGTTGAAGAGGAGTTGCCTGTTCTAACATTTATCGATAGATTTAAGAAATTGATTCAACCTTATATTTGTCATGCATTTTTTGCAAAGTGGCAAGCACAACAGTTTCAAACTCTGAGAGATAATTTTCCACTTGGAACAATCATATTAGTTGTTGATTTTGCAGAGAACTATTCATTTGTTCATCAGAAAGCAATTCAATTAGATTATTACTTTAATAAGTAGGTCACTATTATGGTACATGTTTTTTATAGACATGCATAGTTAGATTTGGATGGTGTTCAGAGTACAGTTCAAGCACGAGTAATTATAAAGGAATATCATTTTTATATAAGTGATGATAAAGAACATGACATTCACAATGTAGAACATTGCTTCAATATGTTCTTTTCTTATTTGAAAGAAACAAACATAAATGTTGATAAACATTATGTTTGGTCTGATGGATGTTTCGTACAGTTTAAATCATCTAGACCATTTTATGCATTGTGTAGATATCATCACAATGAGAATATAAAACACATATGGAATTTCTTTGAGAGTGGCCATGGAAAAGGTGAACATGATGGTGTTGGAGCTTGCATCAAATGTGCTTTGCGAAAGTATTAAATGAATTATCAGGGAGTTCATGTAAATGATGCACATGATGTTGTTGAATGGTGTAAGACTCATTTTACATTAGATGAGGTTAGGACATCATCAACGACAAGTCAATAGGTACCATATAGAGTCTTCTGGGAGATAACAGGTATGGACATGTGTACGTCTGTTTAACTTTTATGCAATTAATTTATAAAAATTTATTGTTAAGTTCTATTTTTGAATTCGTTGAAGTTTAAATTTAGTTTGTCTATATTTTCAATTTAACGAACTTTCAGGTGTTAATAGAAAAAACATGCATGGTTGCAAGAGGATAGAAAAGACATGTTCCTTACATTCAGTCATGAGTACAAATAATTGCAATTGGACATTGAAGACAAGAGAATACTCATGTTTTTGTGACAGTTGTATTGATGAAGACTATGAAGAATGCATCAATTAGACACATGGATATACAGGTGCATGGATTTCGGTACCACTTGATGTTACCGATACATTTGATAAAGAAGATGAAAATTTTGATGATATTCCATTGATTTCTGATGATTATAATCATATCTCTAGATTGGTAAAAGAGGGTGAGTATCATAAAAATTCATCTCAACTTTTTATTTAATTATTGATTTCAACTATCTTATATATATATTGTACACATGCATTCATGTATACTTGTTATGCAAGAGATGTCTTTGCAGTGATTGCTGATCCTGGAAATCATGAATGTGTTAGTTATTATTTATTGCGATGTACTGCAGAGATGACAAAGTTATATGACCCTGAAGAAAGTGATGGAATGTTGTTCCCCATAGGTAAATTATATATATACATGTACATGCACATATATATTTAAATAAATAAATATATCTAGGTAACTTCATATCTGTCAAATTTTAAAACACTTAAATTTGTGGTACAGGTTCTGTTGTGATAGAGGGAACATATTTGAAGCAAGAGAAAATAGTCCAACATGGAATACACTTTGTTGATTATCAACCTGACAACAAAGTTTTACAATACAGCCACCTGGTCATTGCTACAGGGCTTTGTCTGCATCCAATCAAACTTAAGCATGTACGTCACAAGTGGAGACTAGACAATGAAGATCATGAAAAAATATTGCATTTTATAAGTGTACATCATGGTTGATTAGATCTTTGAGATTTATTTTATAATAATCTGAATATCAACTTTGGTGAAATTGTGTTTTTAATCTGAATATCTGAGTTTTAGTTATCATTAGTTTATTTAAAAACTATAATATTAATTGTACTATGGATGAATTTAAACTATTGAATTATCTATGTTACAATTCTTAAATATCAACTTCTTTTCAAACTATTGAATTGCATCTTGAATTAAATGTGTTTAGATTAATTGTACGATCATAAGTTCTTAATTTTCATTAATTTATTAAAAAAAATTATAATTTAATAATTTAAATTAATTGTACCATGGATGAATTTAATAATACTCCACCTTAAAAAGTTCCAAGGAAATTCAAGTAGTTGCAAACAATAAATATGGTGATTTTGTATCATTGTAAAACAAAACACATACTTTCTAAGCCCACGGAGGTCCTCCAAAAGTTATAATTAAATACGATCCGTTAAAGAAGATCAGAAATATTATTATTACGATAAGCTTCCATGACAAACCACTTTAGAGTCAGTTCAAAGAAATTCGTTGGACGACTGAAAATTGAACTCTCGTTAAAAAAAAAGTATTTTCTGATTGTAGACCTTTATAAAATTAATTTGAAAATGAAAAAAAATAGCATTCTTAGTTAGGGTATGTAATCTTTTGATTTGACAATTTCAAATCAGTAGAGAACATTATGTTTTGGTTAAAATCCTTTTCCATTTTTCAAGTAGTCTATTAACGTTGAGTTATTTACAAAAAAAATGAGCCTACACATTGATCAACAAAAATTATTAGCTGAGGCTTTTGAGTGCATTATTTCTCACTTCCATCATAATGTGAGGAAACTCATAATTTAAAACAGATACAACACAACTTAAATGTATTCCAAATCGATGAAGAGCAATTTCTGCTCCACCAATACCAGAAAACAGAGAAAGTACTCTAACACCATCAGGATATAATGCTTTCAAGACTGATAAATGATATGCAACTGTATCTGTTTGGAATGAATTACCAAAACAACACAAGTA
Organism: Cupressus sempervirens; assembly: GCA_028749045.1. NCBI lineage: Eukaryota > Viridiplantae > Streptophyta > Pinopsida > Cupressales > Cupressaceae > Cupressus > Cupressus sempervirens. The sequence continues at coordinate 668,092,547 of CM053787.1, forward strand.
GTCAGTCAGACAAGAAGTTCCCCGAGTGTGATCTCTATCAAATTTTAATATAAGCTCTATCTCATGGAGCTCTAGAGGGACGAGGTCACCTGGCCCCACCCATACCAAATTCCACTCTTCACACTTTTGAAGTATATATTTCTGTGCACTATCTTGCAGTTGCCCTCGTGCATTCTGAATCATAACTCTTAATTGATCAATAAGGACAATGCCACATCGTCTTGAGTCTATGGAAAATTTTTTTGTCGTCTGATCCGATGAAGGCCAATACTTTTTTATTTGCAGAAGGGCTTCCTAAATAGTCATGGGGGGAAAGGTTCTACTTGAAATTGCTCTTCTATTGGAAGGTTATGCACATACCCTCTTGCTCTTCTGGAAGCTGAAAAGAACATTGAGTCCACCAACTTTGGTTCAACACTATTAAATTGTTCGGATATTGTCTTCCAAATATCCTTTGATGCAAAAGCATCATTCTCATAGTATAAGAAATGTGGCCCTTGCATGAACACATTGATTTCCTTTGAACGTTGGCCAATAGGTTTCCCAGGAACTCCAAAACCAATTAGTCCCTTGGGACACAAATTAGGGATTGCATCACATACTTCGAACATTGCTTGCTTGTCTTGCATACCCTCTATTTATTTTTCATACTTCAACACTTTCATTATCTATGTTACAATTTCAAACTTACACAATTTCATTATCTATGTTACAATTCTTAAATATCAACCTTTTTTCAAACTATTGAATTTCATCTTGAATTAAATGTGTTTTTAATTGTACAATCATAAGTTCTTAATTATCAAATTTGCTTTATTAAAAAATTATATAATTTAATAATTTAAATTAATTGTACCATGGATGAATTTAATAATTTAAATTCATTTATCAACTTGTTTTAAAACTAGATTGAATTTCATAAGTGAAAATTAAAGTATGTGTTTTTAAAATTGTAAGATTATAAGTTTATAGTTATCATTTAGGTCACTTTATTAAAAAACTATATATATTTTAATGTTACTTTATTACATCTACGGTCATGTACTCTTAAAGTTTAAATTAGTTTAAATTAATATATTTTTTTAATATTATATTTTGTAAAAGTGCTCTAAAATAATGTATTGGCTTACCTAATTAACATATTTTTATCCACATAAAACTAATATTTATCTTTAGCAGGTTAGTAATTGATTATCAAATTTAGTTTATTTTAAAAATATATAATTTAATAATTTAAATTAATTGTACCATGGATGAATTTAATAATTTAAATTCATTTATCAACTTGTTTTCAATCTAGATTGAATTTCATAAGTGAAAGTTAAAGTATGTGTTTTTAAAATTGTAAGATTATAAGTTCATAGTTATCGTTTAGGTCAGTTTATTAAAAAATTATATATTTTAATGTTACTTTATTACATCTACAGTCATGTACTCTTAAAGTTTAAATTAGTTCAAATTAATATTTTTTTTTAATATTATATTTTGTCAAATTTCTCTAAAATAATGTATTGGCTTACCTAATTAACATATTTTTATCCACATAAAACTAATATTTATCTTTAGCAGGTTAGTAATTGATAATTTAAGAAATATGTATCTTTCTAACTTCTTACTAATTGATAATTGATATACATGTACACACGTGTCTCAAGATTATGTTCTATAGCTATAACACAAAAAAAATACATATGTACACATATACACGTCTCAAGAATAAACATCTACAGGTCTAATATATCTCTATGTATCTGAAATGCAAACTGTAAATCTCGAATAAATATACGTATGTAGCAAAATATAAAAAGTCATATATACGTACATGTGATGGTATCTAACACTGAAATACTCAATAATCAAATAAATAGTGAAAGTACATGCATGTCATCAAGGAACTGAAATACACGTGTACATGTAAACTGGACCTCCAATATATATGCATCAAAAAATATATAAATATGATCTACTACTAAAAGGACCCCTCAAGACGCATACGAACAAAACGATCCTCTGATCGAGTCTCCTGTACATCCTCTCGCCGAGGCGCATCAACCAAGCCTTGCAAATATATATACATATATACATACATGTGTTATAGTTCTATTTTTAAAACATATATATGCATACGTGCATCATGTACATATACATTCAAATTAAATACAAATTTGCATATATATAGATATATATCTAGTTTTCAAAATATTTAAATAACTTTAAACAAACTATTTAAAACTCAAGTACCTGAGCACTACTAGGTGCCTCAATAGAATCATCTCTCTCATGTATATGATGCCCTGAACCAACAGTATGTGTAACCATGTGCTCAGCGACCTGTGCCTACATGATTTATTACAAGTTAAAGATTAAATTAAATATCTACATATATAACTAAACTAAATTTTTCAATAAATGAACATATTTTTTAATTTCATATATATTTAAAATTAAAAATAAATTATATATGTACCTGGGTCTCCGGAGGTGGAGGATGATCAGTAGACTCCATCATATCATCTACTGATGCACCTGAGCTTGAAACTCCATGTCCAACTGCTAGTAAATCTAAGTGAAGTGGACTGTGTAACTGGCTGGGTACATTTGGTGTAGAATTAGTGCTACCAGGTCCGAATAACAGGTCCATGTATGATGAAATACCTAGGGTCAAACTAGTATCAATCTCAAATAGGCCTCGCAACTGCTCACCAAATCATCAAGGCCCTCAGCTGTGATATGGACATCTCCAACTCGTATGCTCAATTCATCTATAGAGTGTCATGAGTCAGGTGCCGAATGCTGTGAGCTACGCACAGGTGTATCATTTGTCACTGGTGTGGCAGCCTGTGTCTGTGGAACTGTGTCGGGGTTTTGATGCTATCTAACAACATCCATCACCGCGTGTACTGGAATCCTCTATGCATCAGAAATATAGCTAATAAAGTGCAACATATCCTCCAAAAAATACAGTGCCATAACCATATGTGTCTGCTATCCTGAAAGACCACGAATATCGCCTGGCAGTGGTAGCCTAGCAGCTATATATGCATCATCAGAGGAGGCACCTAAAATGCTACTAGATGCCTGTGAAGATGGTCGACGAAGTGGACAAGGATTTCGACTATGAAGATAACGACCAATAGAATCTGTTGTGATACTAGCCGTTGTAGATGCAATGTGCACAATAGTGTCAATTCCTTCCCTCTGGGAAGCAATAACAACTCTATCTGCAATAGGCGCATGTGTAGGAATCACAAGAGGCATCCTCAGTCCAACAAACTGTCTAAGATCTGCAGGTGGCATACGATCTACACTGCGGTACTGGTCACAATCTGCAATCCGACCATGCCTCTGTCTACAATAATTAGGAATATCCAAGTAGTTGACGTTGAGCCCTATACAGAACTCAACGTACAACTATTGTGCAAAATAAAGGGGTATTTGGTTGTTATTAGGATAACGACCATATGCAGCTAAAAATCGTGGATAGATCATGCTAGCAATAATAGGGTCTTTGCATCGTGTGACTTTGTAGCCTCTCACCCTACCCTGTGTCCCTTCATAAGCTGGAAATAACTCTCTCTGGATGACGTCTTTAGGGGCTACCCTCTTGACGTCATCGAATGATGCATCTCTTGAAACCTCAGCCCTAAGCTCCCTAGATATGGAAGCTAATATGGTAGGACTAAATGAATGGTGACCTCTAAACCTAGCTGTCAAATCCTGTAAACTCCTACATATCGTAGTACATATGTCTCTATAAAGACCATCATCATAGGTCAATATAGACTATTGTAGTCTAGCAACCTCATGCCCTGAAAATGCAAATAATGCATCGATATCGATGTGTGGAGGTGGTGCAACAAGACCTGCAAGTGCAACCTGACCTGCAACATGAGCCACACCAGGAGCTGGAACATGAGTTGCACGACAAGCCCTACGTCGAGGTACACAAGGAGCCCCACCAGAAGCTACAGCACAAGCCCGACCATGAGCTGCACGAGGAGCCATATTGGGAACTACATCAGCTGCTGCAATAGGAACCACATCAACCTGTGCCGCAATAGGAGTCGCAGTAGGAACTACATCAGGTGTCGCACCAGAAGTTGCATCAAGCATATCGTGTGAAGCCATATCTGTAGAAATGTATGAAGAGCTAAATTGCCTGTTGTACATAATTTTTTATTTTTAACATTAAAAATTATAAACATGTAATTAAACATACATGACACATCATGGACCTAGATAATTTGTAACACATCCAGACCTAGATTAATTTGCATATAAGTATAAGATGACTTTAAAGTTGAGAGTTTGGTTATGGTTAGAGTTAATTTGTTGTTCTAAGATTTTATTATACTTTGGGGGGTATTATTAGAGAATTCAATTAAAGGGTACCTAATAAATTATTTATATTACTCTTAAATGATAATGTTTCAAAGTTTAGGTTTCAAGTTGGGTTACATATATATCATTTAAAACAAGGGTCATACTTGATGTATGTACATGTGTTTGAATGTATGTGCATGTATCTCAAATGTAATTTTTAACAATTTAGGATTAGGGTCAACTTGTTTTAATTTTATGTAAGTTAGGCTTCAATTAGGTTTTCAAATAGGGTTTTAGTGTAATTAGGCTCAATTTTAGGGTAAGATTTAAGACCTTATGACACTATCAGGGTTTACACGAACTTAAATAATTTCTAGCATTAAATTTAGGGGTTAATATTAAAGTCCATGGTTAAGAATTTAGGATAAGGGAACTTAGCATATGAAGTTTATGATTTGGTTCAAGATTATGATTTAGGGTATTTATTATCATTTATAATATTGGGTTTAGAAATTTAATTTTAAGATCAAGGTTAGGGTTAGGGTTTGGATAATGGTTAGGGTTAGGATTTGGTTAGGTTAGGGTTAGGGTTTGGATGTACATGTATGTTATATTCATACCTAGATATGCAAATTAATCTATATTCTTACATATGTATAATTTAGGATCTCCCCTTAAGACATGTCATTGAATTATGTACTTCTAATTATTAAGACATTAAAAATAATAACATATGTACATTTAAACATGAATATTGAAAACATATGTATGTACATCTATATCTACCACATGAACATATTTACATGTACATTTATGAAATAAAATATACATTTTAATCTACATTCTTATGTATAATTTAGGATCTCCCCTTAAGATGTGTTATTAAATATAGTTAATTACAATTAGTTATAAGATAAATTAAGATCAATAGTTAACATATACACAAATTATACATATAAAAATGTGAATTTATTAAAAATATGTACATACATCTACTTTTAACCATGAACAAATATACATGTACATCTATGTTCAAAATAAAAAATTATACATTTTTATCTATATTTTTACATGTACAATTCAGGATCTAGACCCTTAAGATATGTCATTTAATTAAACTTCTAAGATTAAGAAATTAAAGTGAATTTGACATATATACATTTAACATTAACACACACACACACACACATACACACAGATTTTAATATTTTTTAAAATTTGTTTTCTAAAATTTTGTAATGTTTTTCTAATTTTTTTTAAAATATTTTTTCTAATGTTTTTCTAAATTTATTTTCTAAATTTTATATTACTATAAATTTTCTAATATTTTTCTAATATTTTTTCTAAATTTATTTTTTAAAATTTATATTAAATTATAAATTTTCTAATGTTTTTGTAATGTTTTTTCTAAATTTATTTTCTAAATTTTATATTAAATTCTAAATTTTCTAATGTTTTTGCAATTTTTTAAAAAAATTGTTTTCTAAATTTTATATTAAATTATAAATTTTCTAATATTTTTTCCAATTCTTTTTTTTTTTTAATTTTTTTTTTTAAAAAAATTTATATTAAATTATAAATTCTCTAATATTTTTGTAATGTTTTTTCTAATTTTTAAAAATGTTTTTTCTAAATTTTTGAATTTATTTTAATGTTTTTAAAAAAAATTCTAATTTTTTAAACTATTTTTTATAAATTTGTTTTATAAATTTTATATTAAATTATAAATTTTCTAATGTTTTTTATAAATTTTTTCTAAATTTTATATTAAATTATAAATTCTCTAATGTTTTCATAATGTTTTTTCTAAATTTGTTTTCTAATATTTTTCCTAAATTTTATATTATATGTTTTTTACTATTTTTTCTAATGTTTTCTATATAATATTTTTCTTTTTTCTAAATTAATATAAATAAATAATAAAAATATTAAATTAACATTTAGATAAGTTTTCAAAACTATTAAAAACATAAATAACATTCAAATATGTTTTCAAAACTATTAAAAACGTAAATAACATACAAATATGTTTTAAAAACACAAAAAAAAAGCATTCAAAACATTAAAATATACTTTGATAATATAAAAAAATACTTTAAAAACGTTGAAAATATAAAATTAATATTATTTTGACATACCCGATAATGAAGAGGAGAACAAAAACAAGAAGATGACATTGACGGAAATTGCTCAAGCCACACGTTCACCCAAACGCTCAACCAACAGTACTCGCCATAAAAATGAGGTTGGAAAAGTGGAAAAAATATTTTTAAGTGCCAAAAATCGGCTCACTACACGTTCGCGCGAACATGTACCTAGCACATGTTTGCGCGAACATACCATGACATGTTCGCGCGAACATGCGCTAGGTACATGTTCGCGTGAACATGTCTAATGTGTTCACGCGAACGTGTGGCGAATAGAGATGCAAAAATTTGTCAACTTTTTCAAGTTTCTTTGTCCCACTAAAGTGGAACCCATTATTGTGGGTTCACCCATCTAGCGGGCGCTGCTTCCAAACTAGTACCCTGCATTCTGTGCAATCTCAGATGGTGACAATGGCCTCTACAACACTTGCACTCTTAGGAAACTCAATTAGCTTCGACTTTCCTACCATCAAGTCTCCGACCACATGGTAGAAGAGAATTGCTGCCATCAATCAATCGATTCCACTTGTCAAACAACTACAGTCAATGAACTTCGACCTATCATAAAAGTGAATGGAGAAATATGATTAGAAAGTGAATGAACGAAGACAGAGATCTGTCCATGGATGACATGAGGGATCGAAACTGCGACCTCAAAGAAAATGCTAATTGCATTCTGGAATCATTTCAATTAAAAACTTGATTTTTAGGTTTTGATTACCCCAGATTTAAAATGTTGCTTCAAAATAGAAGCAGATGGTAATTGCAATGCAATAAATTTATCGTTGCATTCATTTGATATTGCATGTAACTGTCAAATGAAATATTTCTTTATTGCTGTGAACAAACAAATTTTATTGAGTCAGATTTGTAACTATAGAGATATATAATATTTTTTTAAACAATAATATTAATTTCAATAGCTAGTTGCACGTCATTTTTTTACAAAAGTTGCAAAAGTTTACATTGATGAATACTTCCACTGTAGAAAGCCTCTAGCTTAATTACATTTTTCATTAATTCTATTGGATCATACTATTTTTGGTAGGGAGAAAATTCAATTTTCTTCGACAAAAATACAAATATTTTCTAACAAGTCTATCATGCATTAATTACAACTTTATCTTTTCCACATTTGTGACAAGTGAATTAGATTTTCAAAAAATATAATCATTTTTATCTTCCACATCACAAATGAATGTCTAATCAATATTAATTATCACAATATATTTTCTTACGAAGTTCAAATATAGAGTTAAATGTTTTATATTTCTTATTTTAAATATATTTATCAGTTTTATATTGATGTCTATTTTTAGCAATTTTAAAATGTCATTTCTTTAATTTTACACTATATTTTACTAGCTACTATTTTACAATCTTACTCTAATTTTTTTATACCATTTTATAAATTGTAAAACTAATACTACCCCTAAAACTTACTTGATATTTTGGTAGTTTGAATTAAGTAATTAACAATTTATTTTTTATATCAAATATTTCAACATATAATTGAATTAATTGAAATGAGTAGTTCATTCATATAATATAATTATATTCTTATTTACATATTTCTTAAAATAATATAATTATTAATATTTTTAAAATTCCCTTCAACTCTCTCTATCATTCTACCTTTACTTGTCCTTATAATAACATATCATTCTCTCTTTTAGCTCTCTCTTCATATCCTTCCTTTCTATCTATAAATCTCCACTTTCCTTCTTTTCCAATTATTGGCAGGAACTTTGGCACATTGTGTCTCTTGTTTATCAATGTTTTCATTGGCTTCCAATAATAAACATAAAGGGAAAAATTATTTTTCAAAATTAAAAATTAAAAAAATTCTCATGGACTAGATTAAACATAACAAGTACAATGTTTTTAAATACAACTTAATAGTGTAGTTGGAGCCATTAAGTTAAATTGCATTAATACAAATTTATTTCTACTTCATTATTTCACATGGGCATTAAGCTTTTTTATCTGCAGATACTATGGGGTCTTGGGGTTTCCTTGCACAAAGTGAATGTACTCTTCACAAATTTTATTTTTCACCAATTACAATTTTTGAATATGGTTTAATGGGTGCCATCACCATAGCATCAAATTCTTGAATTTTTCAACCATTTTGGCTCTTTGTTTGGAAATGGTTGATATTCTTTTGTGGGCTTCAGCATTCAAGACTTTTATAAGAACAAATTCATTTTACTAAAACAATATTTACAATATTTTGTTTCCTAATCTTCATTCCTTCATCTTTTCATGATCATTTCTTTTTCATTTGTTTGGGTGATGAATTTCGTTTTAATTTTTTATGGATTTTTCTTTTTTCTTTTTCTTTTTGACAATGAAAAACTTGTTAGCGATGTGTTTTTTATGAATTTGTCTTACTTTACAACAACATTAAACTCTATTTAAGAACAAGGACGAAGATGCATGAAACCAAAAAGTTCAAGCTCTTTTTTTTGGTAAGATTCTAGTGCTATTTAGAGAATAACATGTTATGCCTTTAATCTCATTACTATAATGCTCAAGAGACCAGAAATCTACATTTTTTCTTTGTTTTTATCAATGTCAAATTAATTAATTCAAAATTGGGAAGCACCCTTTTGTGCAATGAACCCACTAATATTATGCATGAGACATTAATAGGCATTAGTTTTTTAAATTATTTAGATTAGGGTTTATTGCAAAGATTTTGTGGAGGATATATGTTTAATAAAATTCATTGAAAATGTGTTTTTATTCTATATTTGATTTTTTTAATCTATTTTGGCTCTTGCTTGTGCAACTTTTGCAATGGAGGAATCATTATTTTGCAAAGCTCTTATGATTTTCATTCTTTTGTATTTTCTTCATAAAATGTTGATTTTTTTGCAAGGGATATGTACTTACATTTGAGGGTTTGATTTAGGATTAGGATACATTATACTATTTTCAACAGTATTTATGACCATCTATCATTCGTTTATCTATCTTAGGAATTTCCCTCATGATTCTTGGTTAGCTTCGATGGAAAGTCCATGTCTCCACTCTGGCATCTACATAGGGTAAACAAGCTTCACGATGAAAGGATCAAGGTAGATTTCTTCAATTTTTGTCATAAGAAGTTAGTTATCTTTTATTTTTGTCTTCTTTTAGTGTGTCTTGGTGCAACAATGATCATTCTTGTAACTATCATTCTAAGTTGTAAAAATCTTTTCTATTTCTATGTTTCTATTGTTGCCTTCTTTGTAGACCCTAATAAAGAAAATAAATATTATTTAATACTATACAAGTAGCACTTTGTCTACAATTTAAGGGTTTATCTTCACGAGTATTAAATGATGTGTACTTTTATGATTATTCAAGACAAGCATATATGAATGTTTCTCTGAATGCCCAGTTCACTATAAATTGGAATGCCCATTTACCTAAATGTGTATGTATATTGGGAAATTTTGGAGTCTAGGTTCCTTTACATTTTTCTATAGAGGAATGTCATTTTTAATTGTTAAATAATTTGATTTTGTGTAATTTTGAATGCCAAAGAATATCTATTCTATGTAGTTCGGTTCTTTAGAGGTTGTTTGTTTAGCATGGAAAGTGAAGTTAGACCCCAACCATGAGATTGAAGAATTTTAAACAACGAAAAATATAGAAAAAATAAAATACAAAGTGAGCAGAGAATTGACACAAACTATACACATAAATAGGCAAAAACTTTATTCACATCTCAAGATGATTACACATTGCAGGCTTTCTTTCTACAGCTCAATTAAACAATGTAAATTACATCTCTCTTATATTATCTACACCCTTTGTAGACTTCTCCATACTTTAATAGATTTACTTATTAACTAATTGGTTGACTACTAATAAACTCCCTAAAAGTAGTATGCATGATTAATGTATTTAATATGGACTCTCCAAATACTAAACTACAGATTTGCAATGCATGAACATCATGCTTTATTAGGAATAATAAATGTATTTGCTGATCAAACTCAACTTATGCAAAATGAGGTATATGCAAGTATTCTTCTTTGCATGCAACTAAATCTAATGGACTCATAAGAATCAATTCTTCTACATACTCCCCCTTGATGCTAAGAGGACTTACAATAGAACTTAACTTTATCCATATATCTTAAAATGCAACTCTTCATAACTAGACTCTAATAGACTCACATAGTACTTCTTGTAGAGGTCAACTATCTTAGTACTAATTTCTCTCTTTCATGAGAAATCACAAGGCTCATCCTTCCCCTCCTTTCTCGAACATAGAGAAGACTCCATGACACTTGCATGTGCTAATCAAAACAAGAAGTCGTCAACCAATTTAGTCAAACATTGAAACCTTGATCCACCACTATCACTTTTGACATGTGAACATTGAGGTTTGTACAATCTTTTCAACATCTTTGTGACTTTCCAATAAAATCCGTTGATCCATCCATAATCAACCTACATACAATTTTTCATAGATTGCCCATCACAATTTCTATTCCAAAATGATTTTTCATTGTGACTCTTCAACCCACAAATTCAACAAGGGTGAAGATCCCAACATTTATCCTTGGAATGTCCTTCCCTGTGACAATTAGAACAATGCACTCTTTCAACTGATTTCTTTGAACTTTTCATGCTAGCAACATTATATCTAGATCACTTGTACCAAATCCAAGACCTTCAAATTTCACCTTCCAAATGGGTTGGATGGGCTCCTTCATACCTTTCCCATGATTTCCTAATCCACTTCCTTTGAATCCCATTTTGTGCATAATCTTCAAACCAATATTATTTTTTAAACATCCATTTTTATCATCATAACAATTATCCTCTATACCTACCAATTTCTACTTACCTTTATCTTTACCTAACAAAACATTATAACCTTTATCTATATCATGTGTATTAAAAGGTAACAAATCATTTTGATCACATGTAACATAAAATCCCAATTTCTTTTATTTCAATTTTTCTTTTCTTCCAAAACCTTTACCTTCTTGACCATACAATTTTAAATTGTCCTTCAATTCAACAATTTTTGTTATAATATTTTCTAATTCTTTCTCAAGATTCTTAATTCGAAATAAAAAATGTATCTTTAATTTCCAAACTTTTTCAAATTCTCTACCAACTCTGAATTACATTTCTCTAGATTTTCCAATTCATCTTTCAAACATTCTTTTTCATAAATTAAACTTTCATTCTCTTTTTCAAGCCCTTCAAATATCTGCTTACCTTCATCATATTTATCATTTATCTATTATGCCCTATTTCTCCATGTTTTAAGTTTCTTCATAGACACCTTTGCTTGTGTAGGGCACCCCACAACTGAGCATAAGGGGAGGAAATTGGCAAACAACTTCAATGTCCCTCTCATGGCTTTGTCACAACCCGACATATAATTTTATTGAACTCTCTCTTTGATCATTTAAGCATGGGTTTCAAATTAGAATTAAATATTATTATATAGAGTTTGGAATCATTTCAACCCTTATTTAATCTTAATCATGAATCAACATCATTGATTTTTTTTTCTTATTCGATTGATTATAATGAAGGTCACATTTTATTATTTACACATTCATATATTGTCGATTGGAGAGTATTCAATTTCTTATACATGACACTTTTCTTATGGGTGTTTCCATCTTTAGATGAGTGGTTTTAATTGTTTGACGTAGTGACTCCAGAGGTGCATTTACTTATTATAATCATTTAGTTTCAATTATACATTGAATAGAATCATATGACTATAATTTAGCCCCACAAACCTAATTCCTCATCAATTATAATTGAATATTGTAAAATTATTAAGACTAGTTTAGCATTTTAAACCTCTTTTATGACAAAATTGAAGCTATTCATATCTAAGCGGACAAATAAAAAAAACTTCAAATCAAATTTAAATTACAAGAAATTAGGCAAAATATGTTGGCCATAGAGGAAAAACTTAAAACACACTAAAATAAGTGTGTAAGAAACCAAAACATGGAGCATAAAATTTGCCAATTTCTTGTGCACCATTTATCTAGTATGATTAATGGAATTTGTGTATTGATGGATTTGAAAGGAAAATTGAACTTGCAATCAAACTGCAATAAGGTTTAGGATGAAAATTTAACCATTTTGATTTAGTATGCAATGTCCTTTGTTTAATTGTGCTTTGATATAGTCACTATTGCAGTTTGACAATAAAATCTTGTTTTCCAATGCCATTTTGGGAACTATATGTCCTTTCTCAATTTTTTTGGTTTTAGTTTATTGAATCAAGTAGTAAAAATAGTTTACAACATTCAAATACATGCATATGTTCCACATTTCAGCCTGCATGTGTTACAAGTAGTAAACACCATACATGTGAGTGTGCAAAATGTTAGATTATGGTGACTGATCAAGAAAGTACTGTACATACTTCATAAATAGTGGGGATCTGAGTTGTGGCCAACATGGTAGCCGACATATTATGGCCGACATATGGCTGACATGTTATAACCTTAAAACGATTTAATACTTGTATAAAAGGGTTTAGGGTTTGGTATTTTTCATTATGTTGTGATGCGAAATTGGTTCTTGCAGCGATATTGAGCTGTAAGGGATTACGGATTGTAATCAGGTTGTAATCACTGGATTGTAATAAGATCGGACTTGCTATTTTGGTGGACGTAGCCCAACGATTGGGTGAACCACATTAAATCTTGGTGCCTTGTGTTCATTTCTATGTGATCTATTATTTTCTATTATTGGTTATATTTGCATGTAGTTTTTATTTCTATTCGTGGTTTATACTAACACAAAAGCAAGGTGTCACCAAGGGACCATACCTAGTATAGAAGTTGTGCAGTGTGGATTTTGTTGCCTAGTTTACCAGTCCTTTAGCCTTCTCACATGTTATTTCCATGCTAATATTCTTTTGTCATAACAATTTTATTTCATTTTGTCCATTAGAAGGTGTGGATAAGAAGTCGTTAGTGGGGCTTTACATATACATTGCAAAGAGAGTGTACACATAGGGCATAATAGTCGAATTATTGGAAGATCTTGACAAAATAAGTATTTACAAGCACGCAAGAATGTATTTATAACCAATATTAGTAAAGAATGGATTTTTTTTAAGCGATGTAAGTTTTCTTTTCATGCTCTTATAGAAGATGTCATACCATTTCAGCTTCCGCCTCACTTGGAATGTCTTTAAGTTTCTTCAAAATGGTTTGATTTTCTTTTTGAAAAGCATCAATATTATCTTCCATAGAAATTAAGGATACCAAGACATATATTGAAAACATCAAGATTATTTACAACTTCAAGATCATACAGATTGTAAGATTATTTGTTAAAAAATTTCTATCAACAGAAAATACAAATATAAATGATTCTTTGGCTTGTGTTGTATGTTTGGTGAATATTTTTTGTTTCTCATTCTATTAGCAACTTTAAATCCCATGGATTTTGTCTAAATGGAGTTTGCAAAACACTAATACCAACTTTAGAGCCCATAGATTTTGTCTCAATTGAGTTTCCCAAGACATCATTTTTTTTTTGAAAGGTCTATGTGTACTTTACATCTAATCAATTTGGTATTGTAATTTTAAAATTTTTACCCATCATCCCAGAGATAATGAGTCACTTTAAGAAATTTTTAATAAATGCATCAATATAATAATTCTATCCAATCTTAGAATCAATCTATTAATTTTATTTAATCTTAACCTTACATGCATTAAGCCACAGATGTAACTTTAACACTTTGCTTCTCTTGTTCGATATTGTATAATAATTAAGATTCCAATTAAGTTTAATGTTCACTTAGGTCTCCACTTATATTACAATTTGAATAGAAGTGAGTATAAGTTATATCCTAAGTTTATATAGATTTTTAAAGAAATGTTATTTATTAAAGCTTAATGACATTAATAATTATTTGCAATCATTCTAGAGAATTTTAATACTCATAATGATAAATATGAGATACATCATTACCTAGCCAGCTTAATTTATAGTTAATATATGTAATAACCTTACATATATTAATTCAACTATAAGATGTAAGTGGTGGATAGAAAAATGAGATAAAAATAGTGAAAATGGAAATAAAAATATATCAAGAGGGCCCCATAGTGGTCAACCGGATAAGCATAGTTAGTGTGGTCCTATTTGGAGAGAATTATCTAACATAGAATTATGCATTTCCTCAAGCTTTCTTTCTAACTTATTTCTGTGTTTCTTCCAAGATAATTTCAAACCTTTTTGCACTCGCAAAAATATTTCACAAATCATATATTGCTATCAGAATACCCATTGCACCTTATTAGCGCAAGTGTCAGTACCTAATATTTAAGCATATTCTTATAGTTCTAATAATATATGTAAATTTAATTAAGATGATAGGTTTATTCGTAGATTTCATGCCCTAAATTTTCAAGCAAAACACAACCACAATTTTAATTTTAATTTTGATAATGTGTAAAGAGCTACCCTTGCTACGAATGTTCTGTTAAACTGTGGAGTGACTGGACACAATTCATGTTTCCTCAAGGATGTTAGAAGACAATAATTTGATCATCAAGTTTGGGACGATAAGGTTATTTGGTGGCAAAGAATTTGTTTTCATTTGCACTTCAAGTTACCACAAGGTGCCCATTTATTCCCTAACATTAATTGACCATAATAGCTAGGTGATGTTATCATGTCAGATTCACATCCTATCCATGAGGTGTGACATTACGTATGTAATTATGAGACATAGTTTCTGAATCAATGTGTTATGATAGCCCATAGTTTCTTTTGCAAAGTATATTAGTGATTGTCCTAAGTAAATGACTATATCTCGCTACATCCCTTGTCCCATTTTCTCTCAAATTATTCTAGTAGGACTATTTTTGATGAAAATATTGCACTATAACCTTTCACACCCTCAGCCAGCTAAGTGTTCTAACTAAGAGTTCTAAGTCATTAATCATTTATGTATCTTCCAAAACCTATGATGAGTTACGATATACCAAACCCATTTCATTTAATTCTATTATTTTATCTTTTCCTTTTATCATCTTCTTTTATTTAGGTATACCAAATTAGATGATCATCTTGCACATGGTCAATTCATTAAGTCCTAATTTACTAACCTAACCCTATACCATTGCTTGTCCATGAATACATATATATCTTTTAAGCATTGATTAGTATCTACATTAGATTATGAAAAATAAGGTCATTAAGTTCTTAACTACTCTTGTACTACTAATTTGACTACTGACTATGTATTTATATACTTACTACATCATTATTATTTTAGTTTCCTCTAAGGTCTGATCATTGATTGTCGACCTTTTAGTGTTGATTAGTACCTAGATTATATGAAGGTCAACACATTAGGTTTATATACTGACTAGGGATCATACCATTAACCATTTAAGGGTAAAATAATTTAAGAAAATATAAAGGCTCCAAATAGCATTACACATCTCCTTTCTAATTTACTTCTTTCATCTTAGTTTACCATACTACTATGATAGAGTGATGGTTAATTAAGAATAATAAAATAAATATACCATGAAATAGCTTTAATCCTATATTTAAATGAAATTCCACAAATTCTTTATTATATGATTTAATAGAACAAATAGATTTCAATCACTTAAATATGATCTAATACCTTAAACCATAATTTAATAACTAAATGCAATTAAATGCCAAATTCCTTAACACACAAATTAATAATCTTTAACTAAATTCTGCTATGCTATCTACCACGTTAATTTTAACTACAAATTTGGTTATAACCTTCTAATTATTGATATATTATTATTATTATTTTCTTTTAATTTATCTATCATCTTAACTACATGTTAAATTACCTAAGTATTCCACTCCCTACCAATCCTCTTACTAGTTACATCTCCCTTCGCATTAACCATGATGGCTACCAATATAAGTTTATCAATATATTTAATAAAGACGCTACTACCATTAACACATATATTAATATAACCCAAATTCCCCTTACCTATGTCTATCTAAATTTCAACTTACTTCTAACCATCTATACTAAATCCATACATTATTTTAAAAAAAACACTATAATCACCACTTTACTTGTTGCTAACTTAAACTACACATGCCCATACAACTTAGCTATAACTTAAAACTCCTACAACTTCCCTTAACATCACACCTTACTACTACTAACCACTTTTCACTTAATGCATTCATTACCAATTTTAATTTTTGGTCTAAAATCGTGTATCCCTTAGTTTAAGCTCCTACTTTTATTATCTCCATTACCTAGTATTTACTTCTACCATGAAGCTGCTCCTATTCCTAAACACTTAAACCTCCCATTTAGATTTCCACACCCTTCCAAGCAAAATATTATGGTTTGGGGTCACATGCTTCCCATCTTCTACCTTCCACCTATACCTATCATGGTGGAGGCACTAAGAAAGGGGAGGATTTTTTACTAAAGTCAGATCAAGGCTATTTTATCTAATTCCCATGCACCCCCAAGTGTTTTCATGGAGACGGGCGACTAAGGTATTATCACATGTTTCATAGAGGTGTCTTTCACCAAGTACGAGATGGAGGGTAGGGATCACCTTTTGCTATTTGTGGGAACTCATTATCAATACCATCATGTCCCTTTCAGACTTGGCACATAGGATATAGTAGATGTTTTATGTCATGTCAAGGTCAAACTCCAAGGTGTTGCATTGGGTTATGGGAGTGTGATGTGTTTGGGAGGTGGGGACCACTATTTTCCCTCCCTCCATATTTTAAATTTTCCTTTTTCCTTTACCACATTTCTTTTGCACTTTGGTCCCCTTCAAATACTTGCGCCTAGGAATCTTGGGAGTTGGGTTTGACATTATGTCAACAAGTTGCCTCCCATTCCCAATACTTACTCACATGAAAGGTAGGCGCTTGGGCTTGTTTAAATCATATGTTAAAATTTTGTTGTTTTAAGATGGTGATGGCTAAAAAAGTGGGAGACATCTAAATGTCTTATCTTGTATTTTAATATATATATATATATATATATTTATTTATTTAATTATATTTCTTGTACCATGCTTTGGATTAGTAATTGTTTATGTCACTTTTTAAGAATCTTCTTACTTTGGAAAAAGCTTAGGAGGCCTAGAGCTAAGAAACTTATAATATAACCCCTAAGTCTTATAGCCTCCTACTAGGGGTACCAAGGCATATTCCTATATTATTATATTGGTCTGTAATGGGAATGGATTTATTTTCCATTCCCATACATTTTCCAGAGAGAAAATAATACACCTATAGTAACTCTCTTTTTTTTGGGGTTTTTTTTTTTAAGCCATGTCATATATAGATTTTGTTTTCTTCTACTCTCATAATAGGATCTTTTAGTGCCTGACACCCAAATGAACTAATCTTCATGCATATAAAATGAGCTATCAAACTTGCTAACTTTCTTCCATTTCATAACATATATATTTACAACACAACCATTTATGTATTGAATTAAATCAACTATATCAAAGATGTAACCACTATGGAATATTTACACTAATTGAATTGTAAGAAGAAGCATTTTGGTTACACGATTCTCCATTTTGCATCAATTTACATAATGTGAAAGCTCACAATGGATGGTTTCCTTATAAGTAACTATACACATATTCTTCACATTTTCAACAACATACAATAATAAGGATATCCTTCTTTACATTACAATGAAATGAACATGGGGACTTAACACCCTGCGACATTTACAATGATATGGAGGATTTGTATCTCCACACACACTTGTTTTTCCAACATTGTCAATAATAAACCCTAATATCTCCAAGGAATCCATCTTCACCAAACTTGCAGCACAACAAAAAACTTGGAACCATGGAGGCTCACCTCCCATCCTAGGCTTCTATGAAGCCACTCACCGAGTAGGGGAAACAAGACCCCAACAACATACAACCATACAACATATGATTATGCTTGAGAAAACTTACAAGATAACCCCTAATACTCCCTTCCAAGGTTTACACTGTGATTCACCATTGGAACCATTGAACATAGGGTGAAGGTGTTCTTTCAAGAAGGAGACTTGCCACATCATCACATATCTGCAATAAATGATTTTCATGCCCTTTCAGGGCTTTCATAATTCAACAATTTCATGCCCTTTTGGGCCTTTCAAAAAATCCTCCACATACCACCATAATCTCCTTGAATACCCATACTCCATAATCTTCCTTTCTACAGCATCATTTCCCTTATCACCCCCAAAGCAAGATATGAATGAATATGGCATACAATGGAGCCCATACTCCAAGGTCCTCGACTATATTTCAAGCCCAACTAAGCCCTTCACCCTAGACTTCTCTTCCCTTCCCAAAGGGTGAATGAAGCCCTCACACCCATATGAACATTTGACATTCATATCAAAACAACAAGATCAAGAAGGAAACATCAAGGAACTACATGAACATGTTGAGATAATGGGTGTTGCACACATTGCATAATATTGTTATTTTATTATTTTATTTTATTATGTAATGTTGTGCTTAGATGGACATGCAACATGTAAAGATTCTCATGGGATATACTTGATGAGTTGTATTGTAACATTGTAAAAATATTTAAGGTAATTATTTAATATTGGGGAAAAGAATTAAATGCCCAATATTAAATGTGGGGTCAGTGGGTTAGGAAGCACATGGTTTATGTAATACCACTTGGTGGTTTTGTGGGACTTGCTACTATATAAGCAACCACAAGGGTAGTTGTTGTAGAGTGAAAAAAAGAGAGTGACAAGAAGAAGAAAAAGGGCAAGAGTCGAGCGGGACAAGGCTTGACAGGTTAGCCAAGGGAGCATTTGTGAAGGTTGAAAGCATGGCATGGGATGTGTGGATTCATGCTTGTTCACATAGTTTACTCGGTTGTGGCTATGGCCATAAAGGCTTCCATGGTTGTATGGCAATGGTATTTTTTGCTGAATAATACATGGTGATGGATGCTTTTGGAGGCTGGGTTTTTTCCCTCAATGAGGGTTTCCCAGGGTATATCTTGTGTCACAATTTTGTGGGTATGTTGTCTATTCTCTTGCATGTGGATTTTAATTTCGTGTTTATTTTAGATCTATTATGGGTTATGTGGAAACGGTTATATTCTTTGTTGCCAATTTTCTTTACAAGTGGTATCAGAGCTATGATTTTATTATTGTAACCCTAGATTGAATCCATGGGAATGCATGAGAGGATAAAAGAAAGGGCAAGATATATGAATGATTTATTGCAAATCAAAGGGTTTTGGATTTGCTGTTATGATGGAATGTTAAAAGATTTGGGCATGTGAAATAGTTGGAGAAAAAGATTTTTCCGATGTTTCATGTAAATGAGGATTTTGGGGGTAGCATGCAGAAATGACCTCTTGGGTAAAAACAGACCTCACCATTGGATCCGGGTCGACATTTTCATAAATTTTGATATATAATATGCCCTAGTTTGGTCATGTTCAGAGGAAATGAAAGAGTTTTTGGGTTTCAGCCCATGATGGCCGTCAAATTTAATCCCGTCCGAATTTTCGTCACTGAAAAAATGAAAAAATAAAAAATCATACTGAAAATGGTAAAAAGACTGTTTTAGTAAAACGGCCATAACTTTCTCTCAAAATATCAAATTTCAGAGTTCTTACAGGCGTTGGAAAGCTAATTCAGAACACTACAAGATGATGTAGGTTTGGTTCTATGATTTTGAAAATTTTTCAGGTTTTAAGAGCCCTAAAGTTAGATGTTGTTTATTTTGAGCACGGATTAGGGCATAACTTGGGCATATGGAGTCGGATTTTGGACTTCGAGTAGTCAACGAAAAGCTCTTGGAGAGCTCTACACATTGGTTTAGATTTGGTGTAGTTTTGGAATGATTTATTTGTTGATATATTGATCTGAACAGTTTATAGGTATATTTTGACTATGGTAACATTGTGAGTTTATGGCATTAGAGATTTAAGATTTGATGTCATTGTATACTCAGTTAATATTTCAGATTGGTCTCATGATGATATGGTTATCAGTGTTTGGTTTGGATATGCATGATGACTTGTTGGGTCTACAAGTTGTGTAGTGTTGTAAACAGTCTATACTTACAGGTTGTATTTATAGCTTGGTTATGGGTTGTCTTTGCCCATTGATCTTTCATTATTAATGCATATTCAGATTGGTGGCTTGGATTTGGGTTGTCTATGCCCTGAGTCACATGATTTGCTAATTTTATTCTTCATGTAGAAGGGATGAGATGTTGTTACCAGGGACAGTCATGGTGGAGGATTGCGGTTGACTATTTTATGCTGACAGGTTGGACACTTTGAGAGCCAGATGCTCGGTTCATGGATGTGATCATGGTTTCATGGATTTTGGCATGACATGATTGGTTATACAGGTACATCATTGATGTTCATTAGCTTGGATTTTCTGATTTGGTTATGGTGGTATATCTTCTTGGTTGAGGATCATGGTTATTTGGTTTCTTTTAAGGAGCTCATGATGTGCACTATGAGTTATTTGATGGTTTGATACCTTGGTTGATTCTCATGGTTAGAAGATGGTTTTTCATCATTATGTCATGGATAGCTTGGATACACGATTTAGTGGGAGCTTGTGATAGTGATGAGGTGACAGTGCAGGATTAGTTCCTAGTTTGGTTTGGATCTTCATATAGAAGATGGATTTTATGATGCCATAGGTGACTTGGTACCATAGTTGAGTGAGAGTTGTTGGCATTGATATATTTATTGAGTGTTTGCAGATGTTGGAGGTTTGTTTTAGATCCTATTGTTGTAGAAGCGTCTTTGACATTTGCATGGTGCACTTGTTATCTTCATGGTGTTTGAAGATGGTTAGATCTTGAGGACTCATGGAGTTCTTGGTTATCTTCATGGTATGTGGAGATGGTTCTTCCTGGTATGTGGAGATGGTTTTCTTCATGGTGTGTGGAGATGGTTGCATCTTGAGGACTCACAAGGTTCTTGGCAAAGGTGTGGTTTATACTTTTATTTGGCATGTTATCCTTGGTGTAAGGATGGTTTCATTATTATGTCATGGTATACTCTTGATACGCGTTTAGAGTTGTGACATGTTATGGTATGTTCATATGGAGCATGTTGTCTCTTTGCTTGAGATGGTAAGATCATGTTGTCATGTTTATGTTCCTGAGGCCATGGTTGGAACTTTGACATTGATCTTGGTTTAGTTTCTTTGTATTGAGTACACTGATCATAAGCTGGATACTTCATGATATTGCTATGCTGCATTTGGAGTTGGCATGGATTGATTGGTTACAGGTGCTCATGGATACTTGGAGACGGTGGTGACGCTGATTTATCTTGGATTAGAGAAGTATTTGTTGGGACGGTTGATGGTTTCAGTAGGAAGTCCGAAGGGCAGTCACCTGATATGGACTTGAGAGGAGATTGTTCTTAGATGAGTCTTGGTTGGAGACTTGGGTATCTTGATGAGAATTCTCATTCCCCACTCTTGGTCTACTCGGCGGTTTGCTACTTGAGAGGTATAGCCCATTGTTTCTCTCAGTTGCATTATATTTATGCTTATCTTTCATGGATATGGATCTTGAACTACAGCACATGAGTTAGTTCTGGAGGGTTCATTTGAGAGATGGTTTAGCATTGGTTATCTCCATGTGCATATGTTGTTATGCTGGTTGAGTTTGGAAGATGGTTTTATATTGGGCATATTCCTTGGATTAGGAATGGTTATTCCTTGGTTTAGGAATGGTTTATGAGTTTGATCTTCTTGTGAGAGGCTTACATCCATGATTAGTTATATGGTATGGTTTGGGTGTTGTTGAGGCTTCTTGTTGGGGTTTTATGGAGGAGATCATACTTGCACAGTTTACAGCTAGAGGTGTGTGTAGAAGGACATGATACAAGTTTGATTTGCATGGTTTCTCCGGTCTTGGTTATCTTCTTGATGTTCAATTTTTCCTACATTGGATTTGAGATTGGTTGGAGAAATTGATCACTGGTTTGTGCTCATGTATGTCATGTGAGAGATTGTTGGAAAATGAAGATGGGGTAACTGAGAGGGGAGGGGTGAATCAGTTACCACAAAAACAAATTCAACAGTCCCAAAGATGCCTTAAACTTAGTTGCTGCTGCTACTTGGTAAACACATAAATTGCTGCTTAAAACTGGATAGATGTTTAGTTAATTTATTAAGCATTTACTGAAATAAGCAACCATGCAAAAGAAAGCAATCATGAACACAGTAGACACCAGATTTACGTGGAAACCCAATATGGGAAAAACCACCAGCAACTAGTCACCAATTTTCACTCTTCTGAAGTGAGCCCTGTTAGGAGCCAACCCTGTTAAAGGTTACAAAACACACTGTTAGGTGTGACCCTGTTACAGGATTTAATCACCGTGTTAGGAGTGGCCTTGTAAGAGGTCTTTAGAACAATTCAACTGAATTGGCACCCTGTTAAAGGATTTATGGAATGGCTGTTAAACCAACTCTGTTAGGAGATTTTGGAATCACTGTTACAATGGTTAGAAAGCAACAATGAATGATCTGAAAATACATGCAACTTATCTTGCTGAATACAGATCTCAGTTTAGCTCCACAAGGTCCTTACTGATTAAATATATCTTTGCAGCTCCAAGATTTCCCTCTGCTCAACTCTGCTTAGGCACACGCAAGTCTCTTCCTTGCACTTCCTTGCACTATCCGTATCTACTCTCTATTCCACACTTTTTCGCATCTTGAGCACCTCTTTATATACTATACATAATACCAGGTCGGCCCAACCAACTTGACAAAACATATTTCAAAGTCGGCTTGAACTAACAATCAAAACAAAAATTCTTCACTGGCCGACGTTGCTCGGTTAATACAGAACAAAAAAACACTGCTTCCTGTGTTAACCGGTAGAACTCGGTAAAAACCACAATTACCGAGGAATTCGGTAAACCTGCCACTTCCTTTGGAAATCGACTAGACTTGGTAAAAGCTGTCTTCGATTACCGAGTGAGCTCGGTAAAAACTAAGCTTTCTTTAGCTTACCGTGCGAACTCGGTTAACACTAACCGTCCGCTAGAAAATTCTTTGATACCCGAGTGATCTCGGTAAGAACTAAACTTTTTTTAGCTTATCGTGTGACATACAGGAACGCTCGGTATACACTGCAAAAGGCTTTATTGACCGATTAAGCTCGGTAGACTCTGTAAACTGTTTTCCTGACCGACAAAACTCGGTAGACTCTGTAAACTGTTTTCCTGACCGATAGAACTCGGTAGATTCTGTCTGATAACTGATATGGCATTTGTGTAACATCAAAGACAATACACAATTACTTAATTGTATCCAACAATCTCCCTCTTTGGCATTGATGGCAACACAACATGTCATAGCAGAAATGAAATTTCAAAGCAAGTCTACAGCAACACAACACAATTAATAATTCTCTCTCTAAGATAGAGAACTCTCCCTCTTACAGTAATCTCCCTCTGTGAAGAAATTCCATAATCAAATTTCGGAAAGATATGACAGTAAAACTCTCCCTCTTTGACAACACATGCCAAAGACAATCCAATTTCAATGAATTTCATTGTACCTTTAGTACTGATTCATATGCAATATTTCCTTGATTTGCTGCATCAACTAATGATTGTTCAATTTTGTAAGAGCTGATGCATCACTAAAACTTATTTTTAGTGAACTTCAGATAGGGGAATAACCCCTAACTTACCTCTGAGATACAAAAATGTATCCTTAGGTAAAGGCTTTGTGAATATGTCAGCAATCTGTTCTTTTGTATGGACATATTCTAATCTGATTTCCTTGTCCTGCACCAATTCTCTGACAAAGTGATACTTGATTGCAATGTGCTTAGTCTTAGAATGCATTACTGGATTCTTAGATATGTTGATTGCACTTGTATTATCACAAAACATGACAACTGGTTCCTTGATTTCCATCTTCATGCCTTGTAGTAATTGCTTGAACCAAACAATATTAGAACAGTTTACTGCTGCAGCAACATACTCTGCCTCTGCTGTTGATTGAGATGTACAATTTTGCTTTTTGCTTGTCCAAGAAACCAACCTCTTTCCAAGAAAGAATGCACCTCCACTTGTGCTTTTTCTGTCGTCAAGGTTTCCTGCCCAATCAGCATCAGTAAACACTTTTAAGTCTAGGTTTCCTCCAAATTTATACCATAATCCATAATCTTCAGTTCCTTTCAGATATCTCATTATCCTCTTGATTGCCATCATGTGATTTTCTCTTGGTTTGGCTGAAAATCTTGCCACAATTCCAACTGCAAGAGCAATATCTGGCCTAGTATGAACTACATATTGCAACTTTCCAATCATAGATCTGTACAATGTCTGATCTATTTCCTTTGAATCATCTTCTTTGGTAAGTTTTAGTCCAGTACACATGGGAGTTCCAACTGGTTTACAGTCTTCCATACCAAACTTTTTCAATATCTCTTTGATGTATTTTGCTTGAGTGATGTAGATGCCATTCTTGTTCTGCTGAATTTGAAGTCCAACAAAGAATTTGATTTCACTAAACATTGACATTTCAAATTCTTTGCTCATTTGTTCTGAAAATTCTTTGCAAAGATCATCATTCCCAGTGAAAATAGTATCATCTACAAATATTTCTGCCAGGACAATCTTATTTTCTGGTCCTTCCTTGATATACAAACTACTGTTATCATTATTTCTTTGAAATCCAATTTGAATAAGATAGCTATGCAATCTTTCATACCATGCTCTAGGGGCTTGTTTCAGACCATACAATTCCTTGTGCAATTTGCAAACCATGTTCTTTTTATCTGGATCTATAAAACCTTCAGGTTGTTCAATGTAGACCTCTTCATCCAGTATACCATTTAGAAATGCTGACTTGACATCCATCTGATAAACTTTAAAACCTTTGTAAGAAGCATATGCTAATAAGGTTCTAACACCTTCCAATCTAGTAACGGGAGCAAAAGTTTCTCCATAATCTATGCCTTCCTCTTGAGAATATCCTTTGCACACTAATCTAGCTTTGTTTCTTGATACTTTACCATTTTCATCCAACTTATTTCTGAAAACCCACTTTGTACCGATTACATTTTTGTCTTTAGGCCTGGGTACAAGAGTCCATGTCTTGTTTTTCTCTATCTGCTCTATTTCTTCATTCATTGCTTCAATCCAATTATCATTTTCTAATGCATCTTTGACAGTTCTAGGTTCAAAATCAGCAAGTAAACAAGTACCTTTCAACTTACTTCTTGTGATGGTTCCTTCAGATTTATTTCCAATGATCTAATCTGTTGAATGATGTCTCCTGACATATTTGGCTAGAATAGGTTCTTTTCCTTTTGGATGAATCTTGTCGTTATCTTCTTGCATTTCTCCTTCATGCTCGGTTTGGTCTCGCTCGGTATCAATTGGCTCAGTATGCACATGCTCGGTTACCTCTGGCTCGGTAATCTCTAACTCGATATTTTCTGACTCGGTAGACGTTGGCTCGGTAGATGTTGGCTCGGTAGATGTTTCCTGCAACTCGGTTAGTGATGACTCGGTAGAAGAAGGTTTCTGATTCTCAGATGATGTTGATATTATATCCGGTTCACTGAAGACGAATCTTTTGTAATCTTCTGGTTCTCTTCTGCTTTCTTCTTCAATCTTTTCTGCAAATTCATCAACTTTCACATGTATAATTTCTATGACTTTGTGAGTAGATAAGTTCAAGCATCTATATGCTTTACTCTTGCATGAGTATCCAAGAAATATACCTTCATCACCTTTTACATCAAATTTACCTTTTCTAGATTCTTTCAAGATATAACATTTGCTTCCAAATATTTTCAGATAACTTACATTGGGTTTATAGCCATACCATAATTCATAGGGAGTTTTGAATGAGTCCTTTTTTAACTGTACTCGGTTTAAGGTATGAACTGCTGTACTGATAGCCTCCTTCCAGTATTTGATAGCAACATTCTTTTCTATCATCAAGGTTCTTGCACAATCCATGATGGATCTGTTCCTTCTTTCAGCTATGCCAATTTGTTCAGGAGTACCTGGTGCTGAAACCTGTCTTTTGATTCCTCTTTCAATACAAAATTTATTGAATTCATGTGAAATAAATTCACCACCTCTGTCTGACCTTAGGCATTTCAATCTTTTCCCTGTTTCTTTTTCTACTCTTGCCAAATACCATTTGAACTTTTCAAATGCTTCTGATTTGTTCCTTAGGTACATGACGGTCATCATTCTTGAATAATCATCAACAAAAAGAATAAAATATTTTTCACCAGTATAGCTTTCAGTTTCAATAGGTCCACATAAGTCAATATGCACAATTTCTAATAAATCTTCAGACTGATAATTTTTGCTTTTGAAACTAGACTTACCCATCTTTCCAATTTGACAATTCTTGCATAAACTGACCTCTGGTTTCTTTAAATCAGGAATGCCTCTCACTTTCTTGAATTTGCTTATCTTTACCAAATTGTCAAAATTCACATGACATAACCTTTTATGCCATAACCAACTTTCTTCTACTTGAGCAATAAAACATGAATGTTCATCAAGTTCAAGATAGAACAAGTTACCTTTAGTTTGAGTACCAGATCCAATCAGCTTTCCTTTACCGTTCAGCAGTCTTGCTTTGCCTTGGATGAATTCTACTTTGAGTCCATTGTTGAGTAACTATGCCACACTCAACAAATTGTGCTTTAGACCTTTTACCCAATAAGCATTATCACATACAAGTTCCTGGGTTAGAGTGATTCTTCCTTTTCCTTTGATGCAACAAGGTTCATTGTTTCCAAATCTTACACTGCCACCATCATACTCTTCAAATTGATCAAACTTTGTTTTATCTCTAGTCATATGATGTGAGCAGCCACTATCAATGATCCAAGTATCATTCTTACTTATGTGAGAGATGAGTGCCATTTCTTCATTGTCAGATTCATCTTTTACAGCAATGTAAACAATCTCATCCTCTTCTTCATCATTAGAATCATTAGAATCTTTAGCCATAAAACATGATTTCTTACTTTTATCCTTAAATGATTTGAGATCTTTCTTACTGTTCCATTTATTATCTTTCTTGTTTGGACACCTTGCAGCAATATGACCGACTTCTTCACATGAAAAGCAGATTAGGGGTACTTTACCTCTGTATTTACCTCTTCCTCTTGAATATTTCTTTGCAAGTAGAGCTTCAATTACTTCAAGGTCGCTGTCAGAACTCTGATTTGATTGATCTTCACTCTCTGACTGAGATTCCTTCTTCTTCTTGCCTTTGTCCTTGAGTGAAAGCTTGGCTTCAAATGCAGACTCAATGTTCTTTGCAGCTGGAACATAACTATCAAAATTATCTAGTTCAAATGATGTCAATCTTCCAACTATGGCCTCTAGGTTTATCTTGTGATTGGCCTCACACCTTCTTTCTTGAATGGCTGATACCCTGATGGCATAAACTGGAAGTAGAGTTCTAAGAACTTTACTTATGACTGTCTCTTCACTGATACTTCCTCCAGAAGCTTTGATAGCACTGACACATGCTTTAATTCTTTCAACATATTTGGCAATGTTTTCATCTTCTTTCATTTTCATCTGATCGAACTGTCCTCTCAGACTTTCAGCTTTGGCTCTTCTAACATTGTCATCTCCACCATAGATCTCTTTCAGTCTTTCTCACATTTCATAGGCAGTAGTGCAGCCCTTGACAACATCAAACTCTTCATAACTCAAGGCAGATGCAATATCAATCATCATAATGTTATGAGTCTTCTTTATAGCAATGTCATTGACTGATAATGTACCTGATGGTTCTTCATATTTCTCATCAAGATATTTCAGACCGGTGTCACCAATGGAAGCTAGATGAAGTCTCATTAATCCCTGCCATGCTAAGAAGTTGTTTCGATTAAGCCTTGGGATTTCCCTCTTGTAAGACATCTTGATCTTTGGCTTAGATCTTTGAAATCTCCTCTTGCAAGCACCAAAAGCTCTGATACCAATTGTTGGAAAATGAAGATGGGGTAACTGAGAGGGGAGGGGTGAATCAGTTACCACAAAAAAAAATTCAACAGTCCCAAAGATGCCTTAAACTTAGTTGTTGCTACTACTTGGTAAACACATAAATTGCTGCTTAAAACTGGATAGATGTTTAGTTAATTTATTAAGCATTTACTGAAATAAGAAACCATGCAAAAGAAAGCAATCATGAACACAGTAGACACCAGATTTACGTGGAAACCCAATATGGGAAAAACCACCAGCAACTAGTCACCAATTTTCACTCTTCTGAAGTGAGCCCTGTTAGGAGCCAACCCTGTTAAAGGTTACAAAACACACTGTTAGGTGTGACCCTGTTACAGGATTTAATCACCCTGTTAGGAGTGGCCTTGTAAGAGGTCTTTAGAACAATTCAACTGAATTGCCACCCTGTTAAAGGATTTATGGAATGGCTGTTAAACCAACTCTATTAGGAGATTTTGGAATCACTGTTACAATGGTTAGAAAGCAACAATGAATGATCTGAAAATACATGCAACTTATCTTGTTGAATACAGATCTCAATTTAGCTCCACAAGGTCCTTACTGATTAAATATATCTTTGCAGCTCCAAGATTTCCCTCTACTCAACTCTGCTTAGGCACACGCAAGTCTCTTCCTTGCACTTCCTTGCACTATCCGTATCTACTCTCTATTCCACACTTTTCTGCATCTTGAGCACCTCTTTATATACTATACATAATAACAGGTCGGCCCAACCAACTTGACAAAACATATTTCAAAGTCGGCTTGAACTAACAATCAAAACAAAAATTCTTCACTGGCCGACGTTGCTCGGTTAATACAGAACAAAAAAAAATTGCTTCCTGTGTTAACTGGAAGAACTCGGTAAAAACCACAATTACCGGGAAATTCGGTAAACTTGCCACTTCCTTTGGAAACCGACTAGACTTGGTAAAAGCTGTCTTCGATTACCGAGTGAGCTCGGTGAAAACTAAGCTTTCCTTAGCTTACCGTGCGAACTCGGTTAACACTAACCGTCCGCTACAAAATCCTTTGATACCCGAGTGATCTCGATAAGAACTAAACTTTCCTTAGCTTATCGTGTGACATACAGGAACGCTCGGTATACACTGCAAAAGGCTTTACTGACCGACTGAGCTCGGTAGACTCTGTAAACTGTTTTCCTGACCGACAGAACTCGATAGACTCTGTAAACTGTTTTCCTGACCGACAGAACTTGGTAGATTCTGTCTGATAACTGATATGGCATTTGTGTAACATCAAAGACAATACACAATTACTTAATTGTATCCAACAGAGATGACATGGTTATTTCTTTCTCTTTCCTTTGTTGGTTGTGGTGAACTTGGGAGAGCATTGGAGACTTGTTATGAGAGTTTTTCTTGCAGGATATTAGTTTATGTATTGTGGATGTCCTTGATGCTACATGGATTCACTTCTTTAAGATGTTGTGAGTGGATTGGTTATAGATTTGACATTATCTTTTGCAGTGGGAGCTTCTTGGTATATATGTGGTAGGTATTGATCTTGAGGCTTGTGATTGCAGGTTATAGATTGGATATGTCGGTGATATGAGATTCACTTGTTATACCTTCGAGGTATGGATAGTTGGATGGGTTTGGCACTTGTTGTGGGTGCTATTTCAGCTATGGATATTTTGACAACTACAGATACATGTGATTACCTTTGGATCAAGGTTTTTGTGCTTGGAATTTTAGTTGGTACAGGATTTTATGATCTTCTAATGTGACAGGTTGGGTGGCTTTCTCTTTGGATGGCTTCTATGTATGTCCAGTGGCAGTGGCATAATAGGAGGTGAGATAATTTATGTTCAAGATGCTGTATACTTTGATTTTGTTGTGGATACTAGGATGGAGCACTTGGTGTATTTTGATCCATGATGGTGGATGTGTTGGGAGGGATTGTTCCCTTGTTCATTTGTGTGGCTACGGATTGACCCTATGCAATGTATACAACAAGTGGGAGATTGTTGAAATAATGGGTGTTGCACACATTGCATAATATTGTTATTTTATTATTTTATTTTATTATGTAATGTTGTGCCTAGATGGACGTGCAACATGTAAAGATTCTCATGGGATATACTTGATGAGTTGTATTGTAACATTGTAAAAATATTTTATGTAATTATTTAATATTGGAGAAAAGAATTAAATGCCCAATATTAAATGTGGGGTCAGTGGGTTAGGTAGCACATGGTTTATGTAATACCACTTGGTAGTTTTGTGGGACTTGCTACTATATAAGCAGCCACAAGGATAGTTGTTGTAGAGTGAAAAAAAGAGAGTGACAAGAAGAAGACAAAAGGCAAGAGTCGAGCGGGACAAGGCTTGACAGGTTAGCCAAGGGAGCATTTGTGAAGGTTGAAAGGATGGCATGGGATGTGTGGATTCATGCTTGTTCACATAGTTTACTCGGTTGTGGCTATGGCCATGAAGGCTTCCATGGTTGTATGGCAATGATATTTTTTGCTGAATAATACATGGTGATGGATGCTTTTGGAGGCTGGGTTTTTTCCCTCAATGAGGGTTTCCCAGGGTATATCTTGTGTCACAATTTTGTGGGTATGTTGTCTATTCTCTTGTATGTGGATTTTAATTTCGTGTTTATTTTAGATCTATTATGGGTTATGTGGAAACGGTTATATTCTTTGTTGCCAAGTTTCTTTACAGAACACAATACTCATTCACAAACATCACAACACAATGCCCAAATCTGCAATACAAGATTCACAAACACCACTTAGAAATGCCCAAATCCACAATAAAAGACTCACAATACATTGCATGAACCCAAAACAATTTCTCCATACTTGCAAATTCATTGTTCAATACAAAAGAAGGAAATCATCATGTTTTTGAGAACATTAACCTTGGTCCAAGCTAAGGCAGAGAAAGTTGTTGTAGAGCTCCCTTAATCTCACTCCAAAACCTATCTCTAAACTTAGAGAGTGGGTGAAGACCCACTAATTTGGCCAAGACTCTCTAATAAGACCTTCTCACTAACTATTTTTTTGCAAGGAACATCAAGCCTTCTCTTCTTACATTTGTTGTCCCTCCAAAATAAGAAAGTTGACCAAGTGGGATGGTGAGGGTACACTCATGGGGAAACCCCAAATTTTGAATTGGTTCAAGAGGACATTGTTTAAGGAGTCCCCTAAGTTAGCTAATCACTAAAATGGTTGAATTTAGGCCCCTAACATGTTATACTACCATTAGAGTGGATTATTTTCAATAAAATGACACCTTAGGATCCCATTTAGGCCCCCTAAAATCCCCGACAAGCTTGAATTCGAAAATCAACATGACGGTGACCCATCCTAACACTCTCTCCCAAGTGGGTGTACTTAAACATTAATTGGAAGAAAAGGAAAGGACCAAGATTAAGTGACCTTGTGACCAACACTCTAGGTGACATGTCATCATCATAAACAAATACAAGTGTCAAGTGACACAATAAAAACATTACACTTCACCATGACATGTCCTTAATGCATCTAGATTATGATTAAACATTTTCACAAACAAGCAACCCTTCATTTACGAAGAAAAATACTTTCACAACGAGGTTTTTTTTTTGAATCTTCCAAAGATTTTCCTTGTGTAAACTATGTTCATAAAGTTTGGGACTTGTTTCCCCCAAGAAATTCCATGGTTCCACTTCCTGCACATTTAGCTCGAGCATCAGTAGTCCAAGGAGATTACACAACTATATATCATAAATGCATATAATTTCAAATGTTATGTAATCTTATTAACATAATTCAATTAAATTTCCTTTCCTAATCATTTCAAATAAATTATTCAAATGCTAAAATATTAGGGTTTTCATATCACAAACCATCAAAATCAAATCAACATCTATCTACATATCACATTAAATCATAAATCATCATGATGAAATTAACATTTATCTGCATATCACATTAAATCAGAAACCATCATAATTGAACTAACATTTATCTGGATACCACATTAAATCTTAAATCATCATTATCAAATTAACATTTATTTGCATTTAAATCATAAGCCATCGTAATCAAATTAATATTTGTCTGCATATCTCATTAATCATAGATCATCATAAGCATCATATTATAATAAAATCTTATCCATATGTGTTTGATCATTCCATTTCACAATATCAGGTTCATAGTGTATATCGTAGATGCAGAACACTACTGTAAGTGTCAAAATCAATAGACAAAATAAGCCATTGTCCTACTAAATCTTGAATAATGTCAAATATCTAACTCCTGAATATCAAAAGCAAGTAACATAACCCCCAACTTAAACATTATATCACAAGCATTTCTGTAATTCGGCTTCTATCAAAGCAATTACAAAGATTTAGTATATGAACGAAATCATTAATTATATCATTTAGGTCTTAATGTGCAGACATAAGTGTGGATCATCAAAATGCAGATATTAAAATAACATAACCCTATAGTCTCAAAAGTATACCAAAATATGAATTTAGAAGTATCATAATGCTATTATGTCATCTACACTATGACGGATTGGGTGAGGCCTCACACTAGAAGGATTTACGCTAGAATGTTTTGATATTCCAATTTTGTTATATGCCTAAAGAGGAAAAATACAATGCTTAAACAAGAGAAACTAGATGACAACAGTGCAAAAATTATGCAGTGGTTGTGTAATGCAAGAAAGAACTAAAGTGTGTAGGTGTGGTCCAATGAATACCCATTATTAGATTTGTAGTTATCATACAACATAGAAATCAACTATTTATGGTCATCCTTTTACTATGTACTTTTTAAATGTTACATTCAGGTGAAGAACACATTTCTCTGATAAATTTAGTCACATAGATGCAATATCTTCTTAAGCAAGGTACTATATTATAACTATTATTAAAAGAATTCTAAAAGCCAAGAATATCTATTGTTCTATGATTATCACACAAAGATTTTAGATTTTTGACTAGTTAAAAAGAGAGGTAATCATTGAAAAGAGGAAATACTGGATCAATTTCCTACGTCAAATTTTAAGTAGATTTATGATTGTTTTCAAAAAACTATGAAGAGTAGTGTCATTAGCCTAGCGACATAATAGCATATTATCAAAATTGTGGTTGTGTAAAGAAAGGAATGTTTGTTTGTTTTTAGAGGGTGGGTATTCTATTTTTTATATCTATACAAAAAATTTCAGAGGTTTATATTGCATTAAACTTTTAAATGGATATGAATAACTATATAAATTATTCACAGAAAATACTGAATTTCTTACAAATGTTTTATTTTCTTTGTGTTAATCATTATTAGTGATTTCCAAAAATAATCAGAAATTACTAGTAAAGATGAAATTCTTTACTAGATTTCAAATAAATTTTCTTATAATTAGTTTTCTCGATTTCGTAATAAACAACTAAACAAGAATTCAATTTAAAAAGATTGTAATTTTAATTAATTTAGTACAAATATATTAAATACAATTATTTTAAAAAATTTGACGATAAGTTTAGTTAAAACTATTTTATTTATTTAAAATTATAATATTTTAGTATGAACTAATTCTATTTAAGTCAAGAAATTTGTGAACATAAATATTCTATTATAATTATTTGACAAATGTTAACTATGGATCTTTTTATATGAAATCGACAATTAAATTTAAGGTTAAAGATGATAGCTTTTGTTAGAATATTCATATCTTTAAATATTCTACTTCTTGCTAACTTTGTAGAATATATCTTCACAACCAAAATTAAACTAAAGGTTTAACATTCAAGGAAAAGAATGTACAAATTAGAAATATAGTTCACATAAGTTAACTAGAATGTTAGATTGTATATTTGGAAAAGGTTAAAATAATAGAAATGGGGTATTTGATAACAAATTTTCACCACTTAATGTAAGTCTATACTCTTCTTTTACATGTATATCTTTTTTGTGGAAACAAACACTTAATTGTAACGCCCCGCTCGGGAACCCAAGAGAAATAAACCTAACATGTTACAATGTTTACTGAACTATTTTTTTTTTTGAAGTTTAAACAACATCAAGATAACATTAATGCAGAAGCAATATGAACATACACAACAAATACACATTTTCAATTATAGATATAGTTTCAATTCCTCAAAGGTTCCTTTACGTTGAGTCACATTTAATAATCTTAAATTAATTAGTTTAAGTTTCAAGTACAATGTCTCAAGATCATAAAAGAATAACAGATACATAGTCGCATAAGCAAATGCATAAGTATAAACAATACAATGAAAGTACATCTAATCAATAACATCCACTGCACATGTCACAGGGTATGTGAAAATAGATATTGTACAACAGAATACATGATAACATATATACTTCATCTAAAAAGAAGTCTCTGAGATAAGAAGTAAGAATGATTAAGGTACATCTTCTACAACGAACATCCAACAGCTGGCAATGTGAAGGGGAACCCAAATGGTAAGAAGGCACTACCTCCCGACCGCGTGGTTACCTAGTCAGGCTTCCACTCCCACCGTGCAGGGAAGATAATGAACAATCCACAAACGACTATCAAACATAAAACACTCCTAGGCATGGAATACCTACTAGCCAAAACTATCTCAAAGGTAACACATGCTACTAAAGAAGATAAAATAATCCAAAAGTAAGAACACTCAATCCAATACCGACACCACATAACCAAACATCATACACAAACCAAATATAAACCAAATACCAAGATCATAAGATAAAGTCAACGAAAGATAATCATCTCAAGTCAAAAGCCACATGTCAAAAGTACAACATAATGAAACACCAATCATCATCAATGAAAGTAAGTAACCACAATAAACACATCCAACAATAAGTACACCACCAGAGATACACAAAAACTACAGAGGAGACTTAGGCTACATACTAGGGAGTGTCATCACATGGCTGCTTGAGTTACCCTGGACTGATCTCTTAATAGACCCCGGACCCTCAAGCATTGAGTTACCCAGGACTGGTTACTTTGAACCCTGGACCCTCAACATCACACATATGGAAAACTAGAAAGCCCTCTCAAGAAGACGAGGTACTCATCTCATTCCCATCCTTAGTCTATACAAGCACTCAAGGCATGGGTAAATCAAAAATCTCTAACTTATCTTTTTAGTGTGTTTTCCCCCCCCCATAAATTTTAATTACTAGGTTATCACTTATTACATAACTTGCATTAGGTTACCCTGGTACTGACCACTTTGGGTCCCGGACCCCTATGCAAGCCACTCCCAAGTCACGTACCTAGACAACCTCTAAGCACATAAAAACACAGTTGTGTCCCATACCACAACACCCATAAAGATCAAACTCGGTTCCTTAATAGGCAACCTGATAATAAGGTGGATCAAACTAAATCCAAATACACATAAATGCTCACAAAACAAATCTCATAAGTATAAACTCCAATTTGAATCACAAGAATCATCATAACATCTAGCCACATAATAGTATCCAAGAAATCTCACAAAACCTCTGGTGTACATCCTAGACTGGTCGACATCTAAACAACACCAAAATCCAAAAAGAAATATAGACAGTACATAGAAAACATCATAGTCTCACAATTGGATTTGATTGATAATATATTGTTGAATTAATGTAAGGTTTCAATTTTCGTTTTCAATATAAGTTTCAATTTGCGTTTCAATGTATGTTCAAGTGTATACGATTCTCAGTATTACTCATACAATACACCCGTGTATTTGTTTGAATTAAGGTTTTAAATTTCCAGTTTAATACATGTTTTCAAGTAAGTAAGTTTTTCAGTTAACTTTCATAATTAACCCTTGCAATTAAACTCATTCTTGTTCATATAATAACATATCAAGACTTAGAAGTAATATTAATCATTTATTAAATTATTCGATTACTAAATAGAAATATTTCCCAATTCTATTAATAATTCAAATGGTTAAATAGTAAATATTATTAACCATACCACTGCTGTCGTAGCCTGCGTCAGCAGCGTACGGCACCGGCAGGGGTTATAAAAAATTTCATTTTTTTTTTTTTTTTTTTTTTTTTTTTTAATTTCTTTTTTTTTTAAATTATTATTATTATTTTTTTTAAATTAATTTTTTTTTTAAAAAAAAAAAAATTTACTATTATTATTATTATTATTATTATTATTTTATTTTATTTATTATTATTATTATTATTATTATTATTATTATTTGTTTTTTTTAACTAAGTCAAATTTCAATAATTTTGTTTATTAGAAGAACAACCCTTCTAATAAATTTAGATAAATTATTATATATGAAAATTTTAAGAATTGTATTATAATTCTATATTCTTTATTTTATAATATTTTTCTCAACGAACTTCATAACAATATTATTTTAATATATACATATTTTAATAACATTTACGATATTAAACTGATAGGAAAAATAAATTGAACCCTTCGAATTTTCAATCCTAAGATTTTCATTTCCAAAAAAAAACCCCTTCCAAATTTAAATTTCTTAATTCCATTTTAATTCAAAACCCAAATTTCAATTTAATACTAAATTTCTTTCAGAAGCAAAACAAGGTTTTCTAAATATATATATATATTTTTTTAATCCCGATTCCCAGAAGAAATCAAATCGCAAAAGATTCAGAAGAAAGGTAGCAAGATTCATTCAATAAAATTTGAGAAAGCAATTTCCAACAAGCACGAAGAAGACAAAGATCCGAAAGTGTTTCTAGAATGGTTCACAAACCCTACCTTGATCTGATGCTAACAATCTGGTGAAACCCTTGCTAATCCGAACCCTTCCAAGCTTCCAAAGATTTCTTTGCTCCCCTTTCCAAAAGTGTGTTCCCTGAAAATCTGTGTGTGCAATAATGACCCAAAACCCTCTAATATAGAATCTAATTACCTTTTAGGGCTTCTGTCCCCACAACTCTAAAATAATAATTACTTTATTTAATTAATTCATTCATGCACAATTAATTTCCCTTTTAATTAAAATTATTATTTTATTATTCCTTTCATGCACGTTAAGTGAATTGTTAAATTACTTTATTTAACTTTCCACTTTACTTTAATAAATTTATAACTTTTTAAATCTCATGTGCACATTATTAAAATATCTTTATTCAAGTTCACATTTTTATCTTTTAATTAATTTTATTTTTAACTCATGCATAATTCATGCGAACTATAATCTTTATGATAATTAAATATCTTTTCACTTTTAATTTCATTTTAGAAACTTAATTGATAAAATATTTATTAACTTAAATAACAATAATATTTAGCATTTATTTTAAAATGCACTCTAAATATATTATTATTAAATTAAATAAATATAATCACGTTCTAAATTTAAACTTTAACTTTTATCTCCAATATTTAATTCTCTCTCATTTAATTAATTCATTCATGCACAATTAATTTCCTTTTTAAATTAAAATATTCTTTTATTATTCCTTCATGCACTTTAAGTGAATTGTTAAATTACTTTATTTAACTTTCCACTTTACTTTACTTTAATAAATTTAATAACCTTTTAAAATCTCATGCACACTTTCTTAGAATATCTTTATTAAGTTCACATGTTTTTTTTTATCTTTTAAATTAATCTCTTATATTTAAAACTCATTCATGCGAACTTAAATCTTTTCCATAAATTAATATCTTTTTTCCTTTTTAATATTTTTTTTGAATGTTTTAATTTGATAAATATTTATTAACTTAAATAACAATAATATTTAGCATTTATTTAAAAATGAACTCTAAATATATTATTATTAAATTAATAAATATTATTACGTTCTAAATTTAATCTTAAAACTTTTATCTTCAATTTAATTCTTTATATTTAATTAATTTCTCAATTAATTAAATATAATTAAATATTCATAATATCATAATAATTTTCCATTAAATTAAATTATTAATTTAATCTATTAATTATACTTAATTAATAGAAAATACATCAAACACTCACAAAACAACATACACACAAAAATACTCACGGGTTTTAAAAAGGATAGACAGTCTGTTACGAGTCCTCCTTGCAGGACAAGTATTATAGGCTTATGGCTAGGATTGGACCTGATCATTATCTTCCCATTCTCACCACTTGAGTATTTGTAATAGGGCGCGCTCATCCTGGCAATTCAGGGAAGTCGATGCCCGGTACCTACATCCTGCATAAAAGATGAGCATGTACATGTATATAATATATCTAAACTAAACAGACAATGGCGGGGAGTGGTTCATCGTGTAGATCCCGACTAGCAGGTGACTACGACTCCCTCCCTTAACCACATCAAACACGTCAGACAGAAAGATAAAATAAATACACACACCATACACATGCAAGTATGGGGTAAGTATAATAATCACAAATCTAAGATCAAATGCGTACATATAATAATGCATCTCTATCAATACAACATAATCATCATTAAAGACATCATGTTAACATTTTTATGAAAGAAACCACATTTACTAACTAGGATCATCAAAATACCATTAACAACACATGAATGAAATCAACTAAGTAATAATAACCGATGCATTTGTAATCAAAGTCATGAAATAATATCATAATAATGTAAATCTAGTATCTCTAAAACTAATCAATGCATAAAATTAGCTTAAAAGAATTTGACAATGATAATAGAATGTGAACTAGGGGCAGGCACTACATTAATCAATTAAACATGTACACCTTAAGCCTATAACTTATTTGGAAGTTTTCTCTATGTATTTATAAGCCTTAAAAATTTTACTTGATTTTTTTATAATTAGATTGCACTAATATAAAGACACCAATCATGACTAGTGATATAACTCGTTCATTCTCATAAAGAAACATATAAATATTTTAAAATTCAATTTTCTAAATAGAGTTAGGAGAAAACTATTATAGTGTTCAAAATATTATATGATCTTAAATCTACTATATCTTTTACATCTTTCAAAATAGAAAATTAAAAATACATATTATTTTAGTTAGTATATTATTAAAATAATTTTTATCTTTCTAAATTAAAAATTAGATTTTATTTTATTTTTAGAATTATATGCAAATTGGTACTTTTATTTTTCAATTTTTTTAATGATGTAGGAATAAAGTCAATATTGTGAAGAGTTAATGTACAACTTCATTCGATAAGAACTGGAAGTCTATCTAGAAAAACATTAGTATTGCAATATTATGAAATTATTTATTTAAATTTTAAAAAAAACTATGCGTGTCATCTCTTTTTCCTTACTATCTTTTATTCATTATTTTTCTTTAGCAATTTTGTGAAAATATCATTTTAAGACTAGGTTTAACAACAATATGTCTTCGTAATATAGTTCAGTAATACTATATTTTAATGATTTAAAGTTATTATTTTAACTATAGTATTAATAAACTATATTTTAATGATTTAATGTTATTATATTAACTATAGTTAAAATATTTTACAATCATTAAAATGTTATTATTTTAACATAATTTTACAATTATATAATTATATCAATAACATAATTTACATTGTTAAAGTTTTAACGACAATAAATAATAAAACATAAAAAGCGATTCTAACTTATCTATTTTAAAAAATTTAAAACATAACCTCCTCCATTGAACAGAGTACTAATGGTGGATGTGTGCAAGAAACAATCAAATTTGGAACGAGTTACAATGTTTATATGGG
Organism: Cupressus sempervirens; assembly: GCA_028749045.1. Lineage (NCBI taxonomy): Eukaryota > Viridiplantae > Streptophyta > Pinopsida > Cupressales > Cupressaceae > Cupressus > Cupressus sempervirens. Next base: position 668,132,726 of record CM053787.1, read on the forward strand.
CACTGACTACGGTGCAACATATTTGTACCGACCAGATGCCCTTCCTCCGTATACATCCATGTTTCGTATCCATGTACTTAAGGTTTATTGCATTTGACAGAGTTGTCAGAGAATATTGTCTGTGCACTGTATTTGGTTAGTTTTAAATTTATATAATTCAAACTTACTATGTTTTATAGATTATAAATATTTTTTATAGAATTTTTTAAAAAGTTTTTAAATTAAAAAGGTTAGATTGTTTATATTATAAAATTTATTAATATTGAATAATTTGAAATAGTATATGAGTTTTTTTTTTTATTACACTACAGGAATCAGGTGCAGCACGACCCCCCCTATAAACTGCAGTGCGCCGGGTAAACTTTTTAACGTGACCGGTAGCGCTGGTGCGACACACTCATCGGTACCATAGGGATGGGGGAGACTAGAACCCGTGACCAACAACCTGCAATATGAAAGATTTAGCCAACCGAGCTAGGGCCCCCGCCCCGAAATAGTATATGAGTTAATTGTAGTAGTTTTTATTATTTTAATTATTTTATCATTAAATTAAGGTTAAAATATAAGTCTTTAAGAAAAAATAACTTCTTCTTTTTTCGGAAGAAGAAAAATATTTTAAAAATACTATCATTTATTGTTTAATTAAATTATAATTTTAATTTTTTTTATTTGAACAAATAACAAAGTAAGATTAAGGGAAAATGAAGAATAAAAAATCACATAATGTCAATTTTAATTTTTAATTAGTAAAGAATTGTAAAAATATAGTTTTTATATTTTAACCTTAATTTAATGATAAAATAATTAAAATAATTAAAACTACTATAATTAACTCATATACTATTTCAAATTATTCAATATTAATAAATTTTATAATATAAACAATATAAGCTTTTTAATTTTAAAACTTTTTTAAAAATATTTATAATCTATAGAACATAGTAAGTTTGAGTTATATAAATTTAAAACTAACCAAATACAGCGCACAGACAATATTTTCTAACAACTCTATCAAATGCACTAAACCTTAAGTACATCGATACGAAACATGGATGTATATGGAGGAAGGGCATCCGGCCGGTGCAAATATGTTGCACCGTAGCTGGGGCAACGTCTATACAGCCACGAAAATGCACTTCCTTGTGAAGGAGAGGACTTAGAATTTTTTTTTTTAAGTTAGAAAAAGCAATGTAAAGAAAGTGTATTTTACACGGACCGTAACCGGTGCCGTTTATATGCATGGCATGAGCGGATGGGGTATACCCAGGCGGCAATACCCAGGCAGTCGATCCTCCTGCCTGGGTAGCCGTTGCCACTCTTTCCTTGCCTGACCACTTCGGTTGTTGAAGACGCGTGACTCAAAATCTGCGTGAATCGAAATTGACAAGCGGTTGAACATCGCTGGCTCCCAAAACACAAATGAGAGCTTCTTATATGTATTTCTTCACGTCGTATCACGATTTGACGCATGCAGAACAATCCAAGATAGAGGAAAAAATGAAATCGAAGATCCATGGAAACAATGTTCCCGGCACACAGATGGGACGTGACGGATTTTAGTGGGGCACACGGCCCCAGCTTATTTCTAGAAGCCAACGAATATCCTACCGACTTGTATACCCTTCCTGTCCTCCTTCAAAACCCCCAATTCGATTTACATCTCTATATATGTGCTCTAAATTGTTTTTCTCACCATCAAACCAGGTCTTGTTTCTTTGATCCAATCAATCTATTTGAATTTAAGGTGCAGTACTGAATTTCCTGCAAAATTGTAATTTCTGGCCAAGTCGAAGCTTTGTGTAACAGATCAATGGAGTACACTGCATCAATCAGGGGTTTACAGGCACCCCGTCTTACGAGCAACTCTGCTTCTTCTTCTGGATTTCCACGGGTCAGATTCGGAGCGAAGCCGAAGCATTCGACGAGTGTTAGGGCTTTTCACTCTCAAAATTCTTCCTTTCCTTCTCCCCCTTCTTCATCTTCCTTGTATGATGTTCGCTGTCTCTCTCCAGACGTGAGTGCTCGTGATATAAAGAGCGCATACCGTAGAATGGCTCTCAAATATCATCCTGATGTGTGCCCTGCTGAAGATAAAGAAGAGTGCAGCAAATTGTTTTTGAAAGCTCAGGAGGCGTATGAAACCCTGTCAGATCCCCTGCTCCGTCAGGATTATGACTGGAGGCTGCAGAACATTTTCACAGTAGGCGATTATGAAGGCGGATTAGGGAGTAATCAAGCGTGGGAAGCTCAGCTGATGGAATTAATTAGAAGGAGATCTGGAAGTAACTTGTCCTCATGGGGCAGCAGAATGAGAAGACGAAATCAACAGGAAGCTTATGGTTGCTGATGATTACAGTCGATTATTTGAGATTTTTGTTGTAAATTGGTTTGTAAAAAGGGGCGTTTGAGCGGCTTCTAGTTTTGTAAATAACAATTATCGATTTTCTGTTAATCGCATTCCATTTTAGAGATTTAAGAATTGATTTGGGGAAATAGAATGATATTTTTTTATGCACTGCCGAATAAAACTATCGTAAAATGGCTATTACAAGTTTTTGCCCCATATTTGTGCTTGTCATATTTACCCATTTTCATGGATGTCAATTTTGAGAAGTAAAATACCGATGTGATCTTGGCACATGGCTTTTGTTTAACCAATTTAGGGGTAAAACAGAGGAGCAGCAATTTAACGTTAATATTTTTGTCCTCCACACAGTCACTTTCTAAAGTTAAAATTGGATCCGAGATCAGAACAATTCTTGAAAGGGTTATGCAAACTAATGATTTATCGCGTTAATGAATAAGCTATAAGCCATTGTATAGTCGGTGCCTTTCATAGCGCCCTCGTTGAGTTCTCTTTGAATCTTTCCGATGAATGTAGCTTAATACAACTATGAGCCCAATTTGATAACTTTTTCACTTCCTATAAAGATGAATTGATCGGTAATTATAGGACCCACTTTTAAGTGTAGCATGGAATGATTCGTCGGATATTGCGAATTATTATGTTGTATGCTGACGTTTTATCATACTTGGCTTATTTGAGCTTATGTCAATTGATGCACAGTGAGGTTGATTAGCCACTACCGACTTAAAATAGAAATGAAGTAGCAGAATATGCGAATCTCAATTATACGGGATGCATTAAGTCTTAGGTCTGTTTGGTTGTAGAATGATAGGAATTGGCTTTTTAAAAATCTGGATTTGAAAATTTGTGCGTTTGTTTCAAAAATGGATAAATGGAATTAGCATACCAGACTTCCAATCTTGCCTCGTAACCAGGTTTTCCAATTTCGTTTGTTTCAAAAATGGATAAATGGAATTAGCATACCAGACTTCCAATTTTGCCTCGTAACCAGGTTTTCCAACTTCCTACTAGCAATTCGGAATTGAAAATCAAAACCGGTATTTTTTTAAGGAGTGTAAAAACAATAGAATGGACTACTTTTTGAAATTTGCCTTCAACTCTAAGGGCCCGCTTGGTTGCTGGAATACAACCGGAATAGGAATAGGAAATTAGAATATGATTTGTATTCTTTGTTTGGTGTGTAGAATAAGAATAGGGAATAGGAATACGTATTCTCATTTTAGCCCCAAAATGAGCTTTTGTCCATTGCAAAAAATACCTGTAATTGGAATTGCTATTCTTGCATTCATTTTAACTTTTTCAAATTTGATTAAATTTTCAAATCCGCTTTGACCTGGGGTGAGCGTTGGAACTTTGTTTTCAATATTTTCAAATATTTTAGCGATTTTCCAATGGCATCGATTGCATCTTCAGAAATAATTTCAAATGGCACTGATTGCAAGTTAACCCTATTCCAATTTAAGTTTGCATAACCAAACAAAGGATAAACCAGATTGGATTGCATTTTTCCATTCCTATTATTCATTCTCCATTCTCATTCAAATTTTCTATTCTAATTCTGAATTCCTATGCTTGCAACCAAACGGGCCCTAAGCTTAAGCATAAAAATATGTCTTCACATACATCTTCTAAGTGAAACAAACGGTTCTAAGTAAAATTCCCAAAATTGGAATGAAGATATACAAAACCTTGATTTGGCTAAAACAAGGTTTATAGAAATGCAGGTTTTAAAAATTCTACGAACCAAATGGGCTTTTTATTTATCTTGAAGATTCGAATTCTAGATTCTGGCTACCTTCTAGATGCAATAAAAGTATTGCAGAGGGAAAGCTAAATGATATAGCTCTAGAGTCGTCATGATGACAATTTGTAGTCTAATACAAGTGCCACATAGTGGCTTGTATTTGTCATAATTGTAATGAGTTAATTAGGTAGAATAGTACATTTATTTTTAAGTTAAAAATTTAATAATTATAAGAAAAGTTATAATAATCTAATTTAATTAATATTATAATTTGTTATTATATTTTAGATGAAACTTTTGAAATATTTTATTTAAGTTAAGAAATTGTTTAAATCGAATGATTTCTTCACTTTAACATTAAACTAAATAAAAAATAATACCTTAAAATACTAACTATAATATTTTGAAAAAAAATTTCAAGTCAATTAAAATAAATTTAAAATTTTGTAAACAAGTTAATTGTAATTTAAGTATAAAAATAATTTATGTTAATTTTTCAAATATTTTGTTTTTTTAGGTTCTACAAAATTGAATCTAAATGATTTCTTCACTTTTTAACATTCAACCAAATAAAATACCAACTATAACATTTAAAAATAATAATTTAAAATCATGATTAAAATAGATTGTAATGCTTATAAAGAAAGCAATGCTAATTGAATATAATTAAAGAATAAGTCACATGAACCTTAATTTTTATTTTTCAAATCGATTGAGTAATTTTCCTAATATTTTTAGCATCCAAAAATATTCCTACTTGTACGGGTAGTGTTTCTTGGAAATTCGGTCATATAAGACCCAAACTATATTAGCCAATCAAGTTGAAATAATATAATTTTCCCAAATTTTGAAATTAAAACATGCACATGTTTACTTTGAAAAAATCAAAATAAAAAATAAAACATAGAAAATGCTTAAATCTAATTGGTTGAAATAAAGAATGTTAATCACCAATTAAGAAAATGTGATGGCAATAGTATAGCCTCTGAAAAATACAATAACTAACAATCGCACCTTAGTAAGGTGCAATAGGTATGCCGAAGAGATTGTGAAAAATCAAACTATTGCAGTCACTGATTATTAATCTCCTATCACAAATGATTATTAAACTGCTGAAAATAAATTCCCAGCTAATATCGAAGAATAACACAACTGCAACTTCACTTATAAAATACGGAAAGAAACGCGCAACACAATGAACACAATATTTTCGGACAAATTGTCCCTGGAAAAATCCCTAAGGGAAAACCAGTTCTACAGATGAGGAATTATATTAAACTTCAGCAAATCAAGAGATACAAAATTCCTTGCCTCTCACTGGTAGAACTTCGACAACCTCCTAATTTCTCCCGCTGATATTCCCCACTGCTATCCCCACGCTAACACTGCGCCCTTGCTAACACTACAAGACTGTTTGCTAACACTGCAAATTGCTTCTCCAAAAGCTTCTTTGCTAACACTGCAAGACTGTTTGCTAACACTGCAAATTGCTTCTCCAAAAGCTTCTTCACATCCAAATGACCCAATGACCCCTTTATATACTACTCCTGTTGGTAAACCAACGACCGAGATTAAATCTAACCAACGGCTGAGATTAAGACAACTCGACAGCCAATAATAGAATTGGTTGCAAAGTGTCCAAAAGGAATCACTAAAATTAGTAAATAATAACCATTTACTAATTTTTGGCAAGTGGACAAACAGCTGTCCAAACCACCCATAAATACAACCGCTATTCATAGATAAGGACGAACAGCTGTCCAAGCTACCCATAAATAGTGCTGCTATTTTCGGGTCAGAAATAACAGTTGTCCAACTAATAATAATTAACACTCCCTCTTAGCGAGGAAGCTGTTCTGCATGACACCCATCTTATCTCTGAAGAAGATAAATTTGGCCTTTCCCAAAGCCTTCGTTAGAATGTCTGCTACCTGCTCATCTGTAGGTATGTATTGTAGTCTAACAACTCCCATTTGTACACAATCTTTGATGAAGTGATATCTGATATCTATATGTTTAGACCTATCATGAAACACTAGATTCTCAGACAACTTGATGCAACTCTGATTGTCACAATGTATCACAGTAGTCTCAACCTTCTGACCAAACAAGGCTACTAACAATTTCTGAAGCCATATAGCTTCACATGTCGCCATGCTAGCTGCTATGTATTCTGCTTCTGCTGAACTTAGAGCCACAGATTTCTGCTTCCTGCTGAACCAAGATACAACTCCTGATCCCAAGCTGAAACAACACCCTAAAGTGCTCCTTTTGTCTGTTGTACTTCCTGCCCAATCTGCATCATTATAGCCTATCAACCTGATACCTTCACCTCGAACATATCTGATCCCATACTCGACTGTACCACACAAGTAACGTAGCACATGCTTAGCCGCTATCCAATGCATTCTCTTTGGTTCAACCATGAACTGACTAAGAGAGTTTATTGCAAATGCTATATCTGATCTAGTGTTGACCAAATACATAAGCGAACCAATCAATTTTCTATATAAAGTGGGATCTACATCTTTCTCCTTAGATGTATCTACCTTCCTCCAATTCGTGATCATGGGTGTAGACATGGCTTTGCAATCCTCCATCTCGAATTTCTTCAAGATTTCAATGCAATATTTCCCTTGACCAAGGAAAATCTCCCCATCTGTCTGCCACACTTCCATGCCTAGAAAGTAGTGCATAAGTCCTAAATCCTTCATCTCGAACTCTTCTGCAAGGTTCCTCTTGCAATCCACTATGAGCCCTAGTGAACCTATAAGAAATAGGTCGTCCACATAAAGAACAAGAATGAGAATCTCACCCCTAACCATCAAGTAGTAGAGGTTAGCATCTGCTTCACTCTTCACAAAGCCCATTTTCTGCAAGTATGTATCAATGCGCTCATACCACGCTCTAGGAGCTTGCTTGAGTCCGTACAATGCTTTCTTCAATCTGCACACATGGGTCTCTTTGCTGTGTGCTACAAAGCCTTCTGGTTGTTCTATGTATACCTCCTCCTTCAACTCACCATTGAGGAATGTTGTCTTGACATCCATTTGATGGATCTGCCATCCCATTTGTGCTGCAAGTGAGATTACAGCTCGTATAGAAGTATACCTGGCAACTGGAGCAAATGTCTCCTCATAGTCTATTCCCTCCTTCTAAGAGAACCCCTTTGCCACAAACCTAGCCTTGTATTTATCGATGCTACCATCTGCACCGTGCTTAAACTTATAGATCCAGCGTGATCCAACTACAGCCCTATCTGTTGGTCTAGGTACTACCTCCCACACATCATTCTGCATTATTGAAGAATATTCCTGAACCATAGCATCTCGCCATACCTGATGTTCTGCAGCTTCCTGATAGCTAGAAGGCTCACTATCTACCAACTGACTAGCTAATGCCACATAGTCATTGAACTTGGCTAGTTGTCTTCGCTGTCTAATACTCTTCCTAGGAGCTCCCACAAACTCCTGAGTATCCCTTTGTGTATCTGAAACCACATGGTTCCTGCTGCCAACTGTAGAGGATGAAATGTCAACCTCTAAGTCTTCCAGATGCATTTCCTGTTGCACCTGTTGCTCCATACTCTGTGAATCTTCACTAACTGAGTCTACACTCGTACTGGTAACTATACTTGAGCTTTGATGCCCTTGACTTAGTCTTGGAGCTTCTGTTGGCTGCTCACTCTTATCATCTGCTGGCAAATCTCTGGATCTCTTGAATGCCTTGTCCTCCATGAACTTGACATTCCGTCTGACAATAACTCTTTTAGTTCCCGGAATGAAAATCCTGTATGCCTTTGAGGTCTCACTGTACCCAACAAAGTACCCCCTCTCTACAGTCTTATCTAACTTTGTACATGTATCTCTAGGAATATGACAATATGCCAAACTCCCGAATATCCTGAAGTGACTAACATCTGGCTTCTTCCCTGTGAAAGCCTCCTCTGGTGTCATCTTCCCTAGCACCTTGTGTGGAACTCTATTCTGAATGTAGACTGCTGTATTACACGCCTCTTCCCATAAGTAACGGGGCATGTCCTGGTCATGTAGAATAGCTCTTGCTGCCTCCGATATAGAACGGTTCTTCCTCTCAGCAACTCCATTCTGCTGTGGATTGTAAGGAACAGTCCATTCTCTCTTGATTCCTTCTCTGGTGCAGAACTCCTGGAAGACATCTCCTTTGTACTCGCCTCCATTGTCTGACCGAAGAACCTTTATCTTCTTTCCTGTCGAGTTCTCCACAAGAGCCTTGAACTCTTGGAATCGACTGAAAACCTCATCTTTAGTTTTCAAGAAGTATATCCAGGTCTTTCTAGAGAAGTCATCAATAAAAGTAACATAGTACTCATATCCTCTGAGAGATTTCGTTGACATTGGTCCACAAACATCTGAATGTACTAGATCAAGAACACCTTTAGATCTGGTGTCACTCCTTGGAAAAGATGCTTTCGCAAACTTCCCCAACACACATCCCTTACATACATCGTCATGCTCTGTGCTCACCTCTGGAACACCTGTCACGGTCTCACGAAGCAATCTAAGTGCTCCATGATGAATATGGCCCAACCTCCTATGCCATAGCTCTCCAAGATCTCTAGGATTATTGTTGCTCATAAGTGCCTTAGGAGTATCAAACTACAATCTATAAAGGAAACCACTCCTAACTCCAATAGTTATGGGTGATTTCCAATCCTTGTGCTTAATCAACACATGTGTCCCTCTAAAGAGTACATTATACCCCCTATCCTGAAGAACAGATACAGAAATCAAATTCATACCTAAGCCCGGCACATATAACACATCATGAAGAGGAATTATCTTTCCATTCTCCCTCTAAAACTGAACAGTCCCTTTCCCAACAGGGTTGAGTTTGGACAAGTTTCCCATAGAAATCTGGATGTTGGTGTCCTCCTCCTTGTAACTGGAGAAGTACTCTCTAACTCCTGTCATATGAAATGACGTCCCACTATCTATATACCAAACACACTGTGAGGTTGAGCTAACCATACAAGCTATGAGTGCAAACTCATCTTCCATTCTGCTGGAGAGTTCTTCTGCACTTGCTGAAGCTGCCACCTACTTCTTACCCTTTTTTCTCTCTGGGCAATCACTGACATAGTGGCCAAACTCGTGACATCCAAAGCACTTGACCTTAGAAAGGTCCTTCTTCTTCTTTTCACTTTGTGAATTTGATCCTTTGCTAGATCCCTTCTTTGCTTTCCCTTTACCCGCTAGGGCAACGTTCTCTTGTTCCACCTCATTTTTCTGACTCTTGTTGGCCCCATTGACAAGACTTAGTCTAAGCTCCTCCTGAGTGAAATCAGTCCATAGTCGATCCCAACTCGGTAAAGTATCTTGTCCACTGACAACTTGAACAAAGACACTCCATTGTTTAGTAAACCCATTTAGGGCTATTCTCACTAGCTCATCATCACTAGGCCTATCTCCAACAGCTGCTAACTCATCCTTGACAAGTCTGAGCCTAGTGAGGTAACTTGTGACATCTTCTCCCTGATTCATCCGGGTATTCTTTAGCTTCTCTTTAAGAATCAACTTCCTGTTAGTGGTAGCATTCTGGTACAGATTTAGAATAGCATCCCACATCTTCTTTGCTGTATCTAGCTCCGAGATATGTGGAACAATATGATCCTTGACACCATCAAGGATAATCCTCCTCGCTTTGGCATCGTCCTTCCTATATGCTGCAAGCTGTGTTGCATCCGTTGGTACAGGTACACCACTGGTAGCATAATCCTTGATACCATTCTCTTCCAACAATAAAGAAATTCTGGCCTTCCAGACACCAAAATTTGAGGCACCATCCAATCTATCCTGATCTCTCAAACCAGCTGAAGCCATCTCAAGGGTTTAAAGCAATAATAAATCTAAAGAGATCAAAATTTCTTTCCTAGGGCAAAAATCTTCTACCCTTAACAATGCTCTGATACCATGTGAAAAATCAAACTATTGCAGTCACTAATTATTAATCTCCTATCACAAATGATTATTAAACTGCTAAAAATAAATTCCCAGCTAATATCGAAGAATAACACAATTGCAACTTCACTTATAAAATACGGAAAGAAATGCGCAACACAATGAACACAATATTTTCGGACAAATTGTCCTTGGAAAAATCCCTAAGGGAAAACCAGTTCTACAGATGAGGAATTATATTAAACTTCAGCAAATCAAGAGATACAAAATTCCTTGCCTCTCACTGGCAGAACTTCGACAACCTCCTAATTTCTCCCACTGATATTCCCCACTGCTATCCCCACACTAACACTGCGCCCTTGCTAACACTGCAAGACTGTTTGCTAACACTGCAAACTGCTTCTCCAAAAGCTTCTTTGGTAACACTGCAAGACTGTTTGCTAACACTGCAAACTGCTTCTCCAAAAGCTTCTTCACATCCAAATGACCCAATGACCCCTTTCTATACTACTCCTGTTGGTAAACCAACGACCGAGATTAAATCTAACCAACGACTGAGATTAAGACAACTCGACAGCCAATAATAGAATTGGTTGCAAAGTGTCCAAAAGGAATCACTAAAATTAGTAAATAATAACCATTTACTAATTTTTGGCAAGTGGACAAACAGCTGTCCAAACCACCCATAAATACAACCGCTATTCATAGATAAGGACGAACAGCTGTCCAAGCTACCCATAAATAGTGCTGCTATTTTCGGGTCAGAAATAACAGCTGTCCAACTAACAATAATTAACAGAGATATTTTGTGAAGTAAGGTAGGTTAACTCTTTAATTGGAACTATTAAATCTTATTGATAACCCTAACCCCAATCTTCATTCTAACCCTACCATAACCTAAATATTAAACCCTAATAAAAGATAAGATCATATAGAAATTAAAAGAATAATATAAAACTAAGGAATTGAGCAATACAAATCCACAAAACCTCAAGAACACCTACATGCAAGAACCTTTCACAAAGAAGAAAGGACAAAGCAGAGGCAAATGTTTGGCTCTAAAAATATGAAAAAATATATTATTAGACTGAAAGAATGAATGAAATTTACAATTGATCAATCCTTATAGTAAGAGATCGTAAAACCTAAAAGGGAAACTAAGAGGTAAACGATAGATAATAATTAATATTTAATTATTAAATCAAAATACAAGTGCATAAAGTGTAATCTTAAGTAGGGAGTAAAGGTAATTTAATAAATTAAATTAAATTAACCCTTTATTCTAACAAAAACTAAAAATAAAGGTAGAAACATTAATTTAAAAATACTAAAATATAAACTCTATAAGCTACTTAAAATAGAACTCAAGTTTTACTAACAACCACATCATTGTATCACATTATTAAATACTTATGTAACTTGCAAATTTATCTAGCTCAACCCACACCAATAAAAACCTAAAAGAAAAATTGATAGAATTTGCTGCATGCCAAAACTCCAAAATTAAGAACACACAAAAATACACATTGAATGTGATCATTTGAATGAACACCTCTTCTAATTAAAAAATAGGCAAGAAAAATTTGAGCAACGAAATAGATCAACTACATTAAGAGGCCAATGTCAAAAGAAAAGAGAATCAAATCAATTAAAAACACAAAAAATGGTAGGCTAGATAAGAATATTCAAAATTAAGAATTCTAAAATGTAGATTAAGAAAACTTAGTTGGAGAATCAAAAATCCTTATAACCTAGATATGAAAAATTTCAAGTAACAGAAAAATTAATTGGAAACGAAAGATATTAATTGAAACCTAAGACATAATGGATATCAATTAACACAATTCACAACATGCAATTTTAGTAATTGAGCATTCAAACTAGGAAGATATTCATGCTCTATTACCATAAACCTTAGCCTTTAATTTAAAACCTTACACAACACTAATCATGACAAAAACCTAAATAATTATCCTAAACCTAACTCTAATAAAAATTCTAACTTCACCATAAAAGTAACCATATTCTTAAACCCAACCTCGAATGTTAATCTTAACATTGTTCATCTTTAAAAATATTAATCCTAAACATAATACTAACTGTGATGTGTCCCTGTACCTTAACCATAATTATAACTCTAAAAATCTTTTGTAGCCCTAGCTCTAACCTGTAACCCTAATCCAAATATTGAACTCTAATCATAAACAAGATCATAATCCAAACTTCAAACCAAATCATAACTCTATCCATGACATAAAATTTATCTTAACTGCAACTCTAAGTTTTAACTAAAGTCAAGACTAATCCTTATCATAACTACGACAATAATGTAAACCTTAACACTGGTTATGATCTTAGCTATAATAATAGTTAGGCTTTGTAATAGATGTTAGATTGTGAATTTTACACGAAAAGACATATTATTACCTACTTATATTATTAATAAATGAAATTAAAACACACACTTCTAATAATATTATAATATCTATTTGATATTCATAATGTCTATTTATTTGTATATGTCTATTGGATGTTTAATAATACAAATATTTATTTATTGATTTTAGTTTAAATATATCTAACCAACAAATACACTCTCATTAATTGAATATATAACTAAATAATATTATTTTATTTGAAAATTCAAACAATTTAATACATAGTTATTTCTATAAAAATAGATTTTATATATTATTTTTTTAATATATTTATCTTTAATATTTTAATATATTTATCTTAAATTAAGTATATTTTAAAATTATTGAACATTTTTTAAAAATTTAAAATTAAATAATAAAGTAAAAGACATCATACATATGAAATTAATAAAAATGAATGTAGAGAAGTTGCTCTAGAGAGGGTAATATTTTTTTTGTAATTACTTTTATGTCAAATTAATAATTACATAGTTGAAATCATTTTTTGATAGAACATCTTCATAATATTATGATAAAATATTAACAATTATAACCTATATATACATGAATTAAGTTATGAATTTTACATTTGAAAAATAGTCTATAATATTCATATGTGTGTGTGTGTGTGTGTGTGTGTGTGTGTAAGCTTATAAATAACAAACAAATCTTCAAAACATTCTGGTAAAAATATAGTCTCACTTAAAACTTCTTATTTAAAATAAAAAATGATGTTTCTAATGTCAATTAAAAAAATTCTATAGACAATCAAATTGTAAGATAATTATGATAAATTGTTTAATTAAATTTGAGTTCATGCAATTAATTTTAGTGATTACATGATACTCTAAATAGTACTAATAACCCTAGTTTACAAAATTTTTTGCCTTAAAAATGAAGTTGAATGATTCACTATATATAACTGTGGGCCACCACATTTGTTTATTAAGTACAAGTACTAATACATCTATTTCCATTTCTACTTCTTAATATTTTATTATTGATGCCTCTCGTAAAAAAATTAATCATGCGGATACCCTTGTTAAACAATGTTCACAAGTTACCTAAATTTTCTATGTGATGTTTTTATGCTTTTTCTTCTAATTTCTCTCTGAATTGACTAGGTTGGGAAGGAAGGGCATTTGAATTGTTGCTTCTATGTTCAATGACATCCAATAGCTGATCGATTTGAGAAATCAATTCATCAATATCACTCATCTCTTTCACTGTTTCAAATGTATTGATAAAATCATGATAATCTTGCTCAGGGTAGAGCATGAGCAACAACAATTGTTACCCTTTTTTATTCTTTTAAACATAGCAGTGAAAGTCCATATGAGAGTGTTTGGAGAATTTTAAAAATGTAAAATAAGGACTCCACATTCCAATTGTTGTGCTAAAATAAGGGGCAGATGGTTTAGATTTCGTCTTGCAAGCCCAAAGAGTCAGCATGGACTATCGATGTAGAAAGAAAACTCAATCACTTCATAATAGGTACACCTTTGGTGTAATAATAAAATAAAATGCATGTTTCATTGCTTTCTTCTAGAGTATCTTCTCATCGACTACCCTGAGAATTGATAAGACTACCTTTATTTCCACATAACGTTTCCCTCGACCTCATAACAAATGAAGAAGGTTGTTTTAGTTTTAAAATATAGAATTCTCTATCACACTCCTCATAGCTTTTATTAATTTTTATGTACAGGTAGCCTAGAACTCATTAAATGTGCCACACCAATTCCAAGGAAGTTTACAACGAATCTTCTAAGATATGTATATTAAAAGTGTTGGAATTACAAGTGGGAAAGGTAAACTTCTAAGAGAGGTGTTGAAATCCTCTAACAAGGTGGGACTTAATAGTCTTTGTAAGCCTTTAACAAGGCAGGCCTTTCATAGGGCAACCCATGATTCATGGTCAAACCATTGTAACCTTGATTGGCTACACTTTATTGTTGTAGTAGTGAAGATTTGTGGGTGTCATCCCCACCCCAGTTTTACCTTCTCACTTGGAGAGTTTCTAGGTAATCACATTTGGTGTTATGTGTGTGTTTGATTACATGTTTACATAATTGATGCATATTCTTTACATATTGTTTTAGTTTACATATTGAATGCATATGATGAATGGTGAATTTTTATGGGTTCAAGTTTAAACTCTTGATTCACTCCCCCCAAAAAAGTTTACCTTTCCCACTTGTAATTCCAACAATTGGTATTAGAGCTAAGTTCTCAGAAGAAAAAAAATTGTAGGTTTGAGAAAAAGATCTTGAAATGGAAGTCTACAAATTGGGAAAGATTATTGAGAATCAAGGAATTGAGATACAACTCATTCTACATCAACTGGATGAAGCTAGAGAAGAATTAAGGAAATCCTTAAAGAGAAGGAAAGAAATTGCCATTGCAAAGAATGACACATAATACAGAGAAATTGACACTATCAAGCTATTTTCCAATGGTGACTCCAATGAATTTGATACAACAATTGTAGAGCTAATAGAAAAGAATAAAGTACACGCTAAGGAAATTAGAAATCTCAAGCTAGAGCAAGAATCTCAAGCAATGATACTGTGTGAAGTAATTAAACAAAAGAAGAAAGCCATGGAAGACAAGGTCATGGTTGAAGAAGACAAAAGAATTATGGCCAATAGACTAGAAGAGAATTCAATAGAGTTAACCAAGATCTCCAACATGCAATTGGATACTCTAAGCCAAATGATGAATGCTCATCATGAGTTGAATATCAAAGACATTGAGATAACTACATTGAAGTTGCAAAATGAACAACAACAAAATGATCTAAAAAGAGAAAAAAGAAATTGTTAAAACCCTCAACAAGCCAAATGAAGCCATCAAGTACTTTGAGCAATTACTAAGATCTCTTGGATCCAACAATGATACATTAGGATTAGGCTACATAAGCATTAAAGAAGGAAAATCATTCAAAATTGCTAAAGAAAGGAACATGAAAGAGAAGAACTCCAAAACCTTCTTGTCATTTTTGTGGTAAGAAAGGAAATACTGCTAATGTGTGTAGGAGAAAGTTCACAAGCTAGAATTTCAAGCCTAAGAACATGACTCGCTGTCATAAGTGCAACAAGCAAGGTCATCAGGCACATGAATGCAGAACCAAGACCATGCAAGAACCAAGATTTGAAGGATATTACTACAACTATTAAAATTATGGACATAGAGCCTTTCACTAATACATTTGGCAGTGTTTTGCGACATCAATGTGTATTTGGTATTTTTTTTTGTCTTATAACCCGACGACGTCGCAATTGCGACGTCGTCGGGTTATAAGACAAAAAAAAGGGCATGTTGCTCACAATGTTTAAGAGAGCACCCAATGAATCAAATCTCCCAGAGCGAAAAAACCCCATAGGGCCAGACTCCGAGCACAGCTTATCTGCCCACGATCGATTCCAGGAATGAAAGATGGTACTGTTCGAACTGCTCTTGATACCGGATGTGGGGTGCGTAACATTCTCTCTTGTTTATCTAGCTATATACTTGTGGAAATAGAGAATAACTAGTTTTATAGATGGCTTTGGTTAAATTTCATAGCATCAATACACATATGAGCCATAAAGGGCCAGTAAACACCATCATGATTAGGGTACTAAAGATCAAGCAACCACAACTCGTTTTAAATTCCCATCAAGGCAATAGTTTTCTGAGGAATAACAAGCATTTGATCAATGCATGGAGCACCAACTTCCATGTTTCTGAGTGTTTGGTGAGGAACCATTTATGTTGTGTGTGATATTATTTACTTTTCACCAAGATTATCTTCATCAATAGGAATCATCCACACCATGGGTACTCAACATGACTACATAGATGTATTGATATGTGTGTAACTTGTAAGATTTTAAATTAGTTAACCTTCCTTTCAACGTGGTCTAAGTCTAACAATGGAAAGATGAATGACAATGCTTCAGGAATTAACTCTTTAGCTCTTTCTTGTATCAACAGTTTGGATTTTACAGATGTAAATCTTGAAGCATACTAACTGATTTGCACTAACCGAGGAACATCATATCTACAACTAGAAACATTTTTTAGAGCTAAGGATTAGTTTTTGGTTAGAAAGATAATTTCTTTCAGGTTGTGACAGTGTATTTCAATACACATTCAAATTTACAATAACAGAAAGAACTATGCTTCTATTGCCAAACAAAGTACAGCTGCAGATTTGCATTACAAGCTATTTTAGAAATAACCAAGTCACATTTATATAGTTCATGTGGATTTGCAAGCACCATATGTGTGTAAGTAATTTTACGAGAGCATAAAAACCAGGATCTAGACACCCAGAAGTAGCCCCATTAGCCAAGAAAGATCTATTTTTTGCTCACTGTAAAGATGCTAGAGCAACTATAAGATAAACTCCTAATAGTTTATAGAGTAAGGATTTCACAATGGAAACATTGCTCAGAAGATTAGAATCAAAAGAATCAGATATGGGATAGTCTAGAGAACTTGCAATTTCTATAAAGCGATTGCAGTAAATTGAAGTTCTTGTAGTTAAGGCTTGTGGTCAATATCTCCAAAACCCTTCTAAGGATTATCAATCTAGTTTCCCTTGACCTTGAAGAAAATATGTTGAATGGAAGCATACTAGTAGAATCACAATCATATTACCACCACTTTGTCTATTTCGCACAACCATATTATTAGCTTCGTGTCATCCAAGTGTAGACAAGGAAAAGATTTTCCTTTTAAATCTTAAATAAATTCCAAAATGGATTTGTTCCTAGAAAACTAAAAAATTCTAAAGGCTTAACCAAAAACTAAAAACAGAGCTAAGGCCATCCCATATGTATGATCCATCTTTGATTGAGAAAATTTTACAAGGCACAAAACAAGTCTCACATGTTAACTTGCATTCAAAAAAACAAATCCTACAGTTGCACACCCCAATACCTCCATTTGCTAGTCTTTTCTTCCATGATCAATGTTCTTTGGCAATAAAAACTAAAATGCCTCTGCATCATACTGCAACTTCCTAACAATTTAGGATTGAGCCTCTATTACTACGCTTTTTCTTGCCTTGTACTGTGTAGAGCCTCTAGTGGGAAAACTTAAAGTCTATAATACATCTTAATGATCAACAGGGACCTACCAAAGCACACATAGTACATGAAAATGTTAAACTTTGATCAACTTTTAGTAGTAAAAGTTTAATAATAGTCTTGGAAAATAAAAAATGAAAAGACATAATTGGTTGTAATAAAAATGATTAATCATTGTTTGAAGAAGAGCCCTTCACAATAGTTCTCTTCCATAACATGGTAGGAACTAAAAATATGCCCTAATCAATCAATTATACACAATAAATATAGGATAGTGTACCCACTAAAATGAATTCAACAAGAAAAAGTGGCATTTAATTAGGGCTTGTTTGGTTGCAAGAATACAACAGGAATAGGAAGAGAAAATTATAAGATGTTTTATAATCTCTGTTTGGTGCGCCAAATTGAAATTGAGAATGGGAAGACATTTTCTCATTTCCCCCCTAAAATTAGCATATGGTCATTCCAAAAAATATCTTTTACTGTAATGAGACATTCCTATTCTCAATTTGATTTTTCCAAAATATATAATTCTTTAAATATGCTATGGGCTCACATGTAGTTCTACACTAGCGATAAGTTTAGAAGGGGTTTTATTACCTTCTATGTCTATGTCATTCATCACTAGGGTAACATTGTCTTTGCTAGATTGAAGAATTTTTCAAAGGATGATGCAAGATAATGGTGGATTCACAGGTAGTGACCATGATCGTTAGAAATCTAGTGCATGACCACTCATGGTGTTGGGATCTTGTTAAATTTATGCAAGAATTGCAATAGAGAAGATCAAAGAGCTTGTCAGGAGTGGCATCTTGCAGAAGTTGATGATGCTACTTCACATGAATTGCTAGCCTAGAACCTATCAAAATTCTCTTTCCCTTGGAAAACTATGATTCTTGTACCCACTTTGTTATTCACTTGTAATTAATCTAATGCAAGACAATCATTTATGTTATGAGTCTTCTACTTTTGTTTTGTAGGGAATGATGTTTTTTGGAAAAAAATTGGTGATGAGTGTTTGCGAATATTTGGGCCCACCGTGCGTACCTGGTAGAACATCATATCCTAACTAAAACCCTAAACCACTATTTTGATTTCATATCATTGCTAGAATAGTTTTCTTTTTCATCCATTTCTTGAACTATATTAAAGGTAGCTTCACTTCAGTTATGAGTCTAACATTTTTTTTTTTACTTAAAAGGTGGAATCTCCAAGACAAAAAGCTGAAGGATGATCTTATAGAGAGCATGACCCAACTCTTTGGACCTCGTGCATTCAAGAGAAACAAGCTCCTTGAAAAAGCTAGTTTATGTTTGAAGTATATTAGGGACCAGTACAGAAAAAAATTACGAGATAACCCTAGGTACGAGCATCCGCCCTATGTTCCTGAGGCTAAGTGGTAGGCTCTAATTTTGGATGGAAAGTATAAAGCTGACAAGAATTTAAATACAATTACACCAGTAGAGAGTACAACACCAAGGTATGTGATACTGTTGAGAATGTAATTATGTACTAATTAACCTTTATATTTATATTATCTAACATATTTCAAACTTTTCATAGATTGCCTGACACATCAAAGGCAACAAAGGAAAGACTAGAAAAACACGAGACACACAAGCTCGGCTCTGGTGGTTTTTTGAAACTTCGAGCACGAGTTGTAAGTATTCTTGATACTCAACTTTTGCAACTTTCGTATTTCCTTTTGATATTTTAACTACCCTCCATTAGTTGATGAAACAATGCAAGTAAAATTCACCATACCACGCAAAAATGTAGGGCTCAGAGTTCAAGAGATGCCTCACAGAAGAGGATAAGAGAATTGGCTTCCAACAAGGCTATAGAGCCGTGGCTGAATGGTTATGAGCTGAAATCAGTGTGGAAGGTTCTAATAATGATGTATCTGAGCCACAGGTAAATAAGCTAAATGAAATTTATTTCAAATTGAATACTTTACCAATTAGTCTATTTGATGTTAAGTTCCAATATAAAGTGAGTATATCTGTTTTAAGCAAGCAATGATAACAATGCATAGGATGTTGGAATGTAGCCTGACAATCCTTCTACACAATCTGTGAATGCTGAAGGTTCACATGATGTGCATCCCAGTGGTGGAGGTATACATTTTCTATTAAATTTTTTATATGTAATTGCAATTGGTGTTTGGATTAATGTAACATTTTGTATAGCAACTGTAGAGGATCGAGGTGTCGATGTTCATGAGCGTGTTGACATTAAGTCCAGACAAAATGATTTGGTCAGATCAGGTAAAGAGCACCACAGTTATGTTATTTAAAATAATTAAATACTTGTAACAATTATAATAAATTATTTTTAATTTAACTCTTTTATTTCTTATTGCAGAGGACCCCCCTTTGCAATAGCATAGGAATTTGAGATCATCAAGAATAGAGAAAAGAACTGATGAGGGGGGAATTGATGATGACACTGATGCTCCTCTTAGAGCTTACATAGAAAAAAGAAATAGAAAGAAAAAAAAGAAATGATTGTCATCTACATACCTTAATTGATAATGACTAAATTTCATGTCTCAATGAATTTAATTATGTGCTAATGAATGTTCATGAATTATGTGTTAATGCAAAATATTGATGAATGTTGCATGTTTATGAATCTAATGTGTTAATGAATGTTATCATGTGATATTGATTGAATGTTACATTTTATTAATTGTTGAAAGAATGAATGAATGTTAGATGTTAACGGGGAATGTAGAGTGATGTTAGGGGGAGGGGGGTGGGGCCAAATGAGCTTCCACCTTCACGTGGTTGGCCCTATTTAGTAGAGAATATTAAACTATTCTTGAGAAAAAGTGAAGCTCAATAAGATGTAAGTGAAGCTCAAATTGGCACAAATAGGGAGTCAATATGATGTAAGGGGTCATTTGAAGTCCTAGGGTGTCCTAGGAAGAGTTATGGGTGGATGGTAGTGTTTACATGGTGTAATAGGCTATTAAAGCCCCTAAATGATGTAAAATGCACTCAAAGTGCAAAATTCTTTATTTCTTGCTCCTTCCCCAATATCAAATGCTTTAATTTTGATCTCCCTGAAGTCATCTTGGAGGCTCCCAATTACGCTGGTACTTTCTTTAAACACAATTTGAACTCATTTTCTATCTCTTCCCAGATTTTGGGTAAAAAATCCTCACTGGTTGTTTATGATCTGTTTGTGGTATATGTGTGCAACACATTGCGGGCGACATGTTTGTCAGTGTTCCAAAGGTAGATGCTATATTTATGAAGGTAAAGTCTCTAAATGATTATCAATCACTTTCAGGATCTGATTTAAATTAGGAACCCATCTTCTTCATCGTCTGCTCCTTTTTTATTAGAAATTTTCCTTCTGGCAGTGCTCTGCTCCATTTCATAACTTTAACTTTTTTTGAAGCTGGGCTCTCTGGTCTCCATGTCTATCTCTATGTTTTTGCCTAAATTCAGAGACTTGGATCACTGTTCGATGCTTATTTGTGAAACTATCCAACTTGTTTTTTAAGGTACAAGGTCTATTTATTTGTAGATACACATTCATTTGTCTTTTTTTGTCTGGAAGGGCAATGGGATTGGCAATAAGAAGACCCAGTAAGTGTAAAATCAATTATCATCATCATAGTTATAAGCCCAATGGAGACTTGGAGGCGCCATTGTTTCACAAAACATTTGAAAAGATGCAATCTCGGGATCAGTGTGAGAACTTATTGAGGGATCAAATGGAGCAATTTCTTTTAGATGGGGATCTGTTATCTGAAGTGATGAAATACATGGATGCAAGAACACTGGCAACAACCTCATGTGTTAATAGGATATGGCATAAAGCTGCACAAGATGACAAGCTGTGGGAAAACATATGTCTCAAGCATTGGGCTAACACTAGTTGTGGAAGCCATCAACTGAGATCTGTTCTTTTGGCTCTTGGTGGATTTTGAAAACTATATTCTCTTTCCCTCTGGCCTATGCTTAATCCATCTGCTTCTTCTTCTTCTTCACCATGTCCATTGCCTTCTCAAGCCTTGTCTCCCTTCTTATCAAAGCCTGGTCTGAATAAAAAGCACAGTGCAAAGACTCAATCTTGGGGTAAGGATGAGATTCATCTTTCTATTTCTCTTTTCTCTATCCATTGCTATGAGAAAATGAGTAGTCCTCCTATGCAAAACGTGTCCTCATCCCAGTTTCAATCTTCTAGGCATCCCATATTTGAAGATGCAAGCAGGCCCAAATAGGTATAAATCCATCTAGCCCCACAATAGATATTGCTGGTATTTCAGTTTTGTGTGTATTAAATTTCCATGAAGACCAAATTTTGTATCTTTTCATTCCTAATTTGATCATGGACTTGTAAGTAAACATCAGAACCAAACAGACCTTATAGTTTTCATGTTAGATGTAAATATATAGCTAGTTTGATGCCCATACGTCTTACATTGCCTAGTCAAAAGGAGCGCTCGTATGCAGCCTTGAAACCCTTCCAAGTGGCTGATAAGAAGGTAAAATTTCCAGATTTGATTTGTTTAGAGTGTTCCGTGATTGGTCACAGCTATTGATAAACTTCTTAACATGGGTATGACGCTTATGGTGCTCTGTTTCAAGAATGAATCTTGTCATCTGAAGTAAAAGATTGTTACCCATTATGGACTACTCATGGATTTCTCTTTTAGTTTAGGGTTCATAATTACTTCAAGCCCAATTGCTAAATCTATGTTTAGCAGATGTAAACAAAGATCAAGTAACCGGGCTGGATTTTGTTTACTTTATAGCTAACGTTGTGTTGATGCAAAGTTGTGAGTCAATTACAAGGTTTCATGGGGATCATCTCAGGTTGGGTACTAGGCTTTCTTCTTGCGCCCATAGGGTTGTGGCCTAATTCCTCTTGTATACAACCAAACTCTAGCAAACAAGGCAATAAAGGCCAGATTGAGAACATGAAGTATATTGTAAAGCCTGCCTTATTAATATAAATCTTTAGTATCATGGTTGTTTTTGTCTACCCATTCTTGCCTGTCCTGAGGGAGGTTGCCATAGATCTACTGGTATATATTATACTTTTTGTTGGTAATGTTCAACTAACAATAAATTTAAAATGGCAAAACTTTCTGGCTAGTTCCCTAGACTTTGGATCTGTATGCTACTAGAACTTTAAGTACACAACTCTCCATTCAAATTCTCAATTGGCAGGAACTAGACGCTATGCATCCTTGTTGTCTTTCGGCTTAGTGAATATCATTGTGGTTTCACTGTCAGAGATCGGAAAACATCTATTTTTTGTTTCATTAGTATTCTTTGTAGCATGCAACAGTGATTTCTATCAACTGATGCAGTTCCAGAGAACGGAGGTGAAACTACAGAGTTGGAGGTATATGATTTTAAAGGAGATGGAGGAATAGCATTAGCTATGTACAATACTAATGAGGTATGTAGTACTCTCTTTTATGAAAAATATAATTTCCTATTCTAATTCTAATTGAGCAAATCTCAAATATTCAATTATGATTAATTATTTTTGTGCAGTCTACTCATGCATTTGTTGATGCATCAATGGAAACAGCTTATGAGAAGAAATGGCCACTTTACCTAAGTACTAAAAACACAATATTAAAAAAATATGATGGAAGGTATGTTTTCAAATCAATACAAGGATTGATGATCTTATTTTTACCTTTTTCTCTAACACACCTTACTTCCCATGTTATCATTCTTTATGATTCTCTAGCTTAAGGATCCTCATATTCTCGGAGATTCTTCTTATATGTGACTTAAATTGGTAGGTTTAAAGATATCTTCCAGGAGGTATATGAGGCCAGTTGGAAAGCTAAATATGACGCAGCAAGAATCTGGTTGGTTTTGTTTCTTGGCACAATAATATGAAGATTGCAATGTTGATTATCATGATTCTGTCGAGCACACAATAAATTCTTTCAATGATTGATTCATGAACAGGTATGAGCATAGGCTTATTGATCAAACTAGCAACTTAATTCACACTACTATTCATCTTTGTAACATTTTAAAACAAAATCAAGGATCTTTGGATAGTGATCTATACTATTATAATAGATTTAGTGTTTGAATAATGTTACTTTAAGCCACTGTATCATCAAATGTACAATCCCTCAAAGTGACCAGTGATTTGATGATAGGCTATTTGGAAGAAATGTCAAACTTATTTTCATTTTTGGTAATGGAGTCTTTGATAATAGCTAAGTGACTTTTGTATGTTTAGTCTTTGAGTTGTTCCTTTCCTATCACATCTGATGCATGCCCTGGATTTCTACACAATTTATGAACAACCCTACTAATGACATTTCATGAAGTTCACATTTCATATTGCAAGTTTTTTCAGTAATTGTCACAAATCTTTAAGTTGTGGATGTCTAGGTTAGTCCCTAGAATCTAGTTATGAAGTTGTATTCGTGAGAGGCACATCTGTGAAGGAAAATCAACTTTCTAATTTTTAATTTATCATTTATGAAATTGATCAATTTGTTGTTGTTAATAACTTTTGTGGATAAAGAAGGGATTTAGGGAATGTGTGTTGGAGAGAAACGCAAATTGAAGATACCTTCCAAATTGGGTTATGGAGATCATGGATCTCCTCCCAAGATCCCATGCATGAAGTTAGTTGCATGTTTAGTCAGATTTTGATGGCAACACTTTTATATAATCTTGATATAGAATATAAGCTTCTCATATTTTTTCTAATAGCAGATCATTGTACTTCCAACTCATACTTCACAGCAAGAGATTTGTGAAATGCAAAAACTGATCAAGATGCAAGAATACCTGTTTAGTTTACAATTGCTATTGCTATTGAATTCTGTGTGCAAATATCAATAGCTAACGATACCAAGCCTCCACAATCCATTATAGATGTTCAAAACTTGATTTTGGATTCAATTGTGGTTCAAAATTTTTTTTATTGAATCTAGAACTAGATTTTAACAAATATTAATTTTGTTTTACTACACATACACACAATGGGCAAGAGTAACTGTTTATTTTTGTAGGATTTATAATTTGTGTTGCTGTTGAGTTTTGTGCACAAATATAAATAGTGAGTTTGATATATATATATATAGATATATATATATATATAAAATTACACACATACAAATTGTGAGACACAAAAACTTATAAAGATGCAACAACTACTGAAGCTAGGTATGAAGAATATGACACTAATATATTTTTTACTAAGGAATTAGATGTTGTGAATTCCAAATATGTCACTGCCTAGACTTTCTAAATGTTTTCTTTTGTACCTAATTCCAATAACTCAATGTAACATCAAAGTCTCTAGTCATTTTGACACAAGTTTTACTGTACTCCTGTACAATAAAAGTGGTCAGGCTGGGTAATAGCTTTGTGGCTTTGACCAACATCTACATGATAGTGTATCCACTAACTTCTTTCAGATCGGACAAGCATTCATCCTAAGAATGATCTAGATTCACTTCCAGTATCTTCTTTGTGTTTAATTGCTTTTACTGCTTTTACGGTAGGGCAAAACTAGATGAAAATCCAAGACTACATGAATTTTCAGAGAAGCTAGAAGCTGCCTGTGTAGGAACTATTGAGACAGGGAAAATGACAAAAGATTATTTAGGATATTTAGGCGTGGCAGAATATCTTTTATTTTGTTTGGACTAATACAATAATATTTGACATTTTGAAGTGTCTGTTTTTATGTTTTTATTATAAATATAGGATGCATACATCTCCTTGTAAAATCTGATGATAGAGATGAAATTAATTAAGAAATAAGTCATAAAGGGCTTCATTTGAAGCATCATGAGAAAATGCTCATAGTTTCGTGACTAAATGCTTTGTTGAAGTCTTTGTTTTAGTTTTTTTTAATTTTAAGATATAAACATCTCGTTGTGAAAGTCGACGGTAGAGAGAAAAATAATTAAGAAGCAAGTCATAATTAGCTACATTTGAAGCATCGTGATCAAATGCTCATAGCTTTGTGACTAAATGCAACAATGGGTTCTATGTTTTATTGCTAAGAAAAACAATCATTTATCACTTTGTATGTGCTTCCATGTAATATATTAATAATATCTTTTATCGGCATGCTTTTGTAGTATCTGTCAAACTATTGATGCTACTCACAAATCAAGTAAAACAAAGGAATATTGTGAAATGTTTAATCTAGGAAATGTTTGTAAAGTATGTAACAAACTAGGAACTATGATGGTCATTTAATTTTTTCCTAGAGAGAAGCACTTGCCACAGGCCATATTAGTAGCCAAGGATTTAGTTCTGAGTAAATGGTTACACAAAGTTAGATTTTTATTTAAATTTAATTAGATATAAATTAATATTCTTAGCATTCAAAATTCCAACTGTCAGTTTAGT
Source organism: Cupressus sempervirens (assembly GCA_028749045.1). NCBI lineage: Eukaryota > Viridiplantae > Streptophyta > Pinopsida > Cupressales > Cupressaceae > Cupressus > Cupressus sempervirens. The sequence continues at coordinate 668,158,644 of CM053787.1, forward strand.
TCATTCTTGACGGTGATCTATTGGTGATAATTCAATTCAAAATGTAATTAATGGAAGACCCAGTTTGCTTGCTCTCACTTTGACCCATTTTTTATTAACCTAAACAAAGCAATCATGGTAAGGAATGTGAAGAAATCCTCCAACTGATGTAATATTGTCCTCCAAGAAGCTACCCATTTCTTCTCTAATGATCTCTTCTGCTTTTGGACAAGAGCTTTTATAGAATCCATATGAAAGCCCTGAAACTGGTTCAGGCTTCGGGTAACATGTGATGACATTAATGAATATGAGACATATAATAATTGAGAACAATGATTTGCAGGTCTCGAATGGTGTCATATTTGGGGAAGCTTAATGGTGCACAATTTTTTTTTTGTTTTACTTCTTTTACCATCACAATTGCGACGGCAAATGCGATGGGGTTGCCATTGCATCTACAACAACCCCGTCGCAATTGCGACGGGGTTGTTGTAGATGCGACGGCAACCCTGTCGCATTTGCGACGAAAAACATGGATTTTGATGTGACAATAAGGTGGCTGCATAGCGACGGCTAGACATCGCAAATGCGACGACAAGGGTAGACGTCGTAAATTGTGACTAAATAACTATGATGTCTATGTTTGTCACAGTGGCGACACATTACTGTCGTAATTACGACACATGGTTTTTGCAATTTGATGCCAAATCTATTAGTGTTTGAATGCAAATGCAAATCCATGTTGTCATCAAACAAGTCAGCAAAGATAAGAAGCCATAGAAAATTTTATAATTAGGATTACAACACAAGACAAAGCTATCATTATTGTTAAGAATATGGACATATCCCTAAGAATTGTATTAGGACACACTTCAGTGGTAACTACAAAAGGTGGTTAAGTCAAACTATATGTTTTAGCTATTTGTAGACTGGTCACATTAGTAAGCATTGTCTAACTAGGTCAAAGGCACCAAGTTGTGAATTCAACAAAGGAAAAAGAAAGGCAGATGTTGAACACTTCAGAGATGAGATAAACAAGACATGGAAAAAAAAAAGATGTTTGCAGCACATCAAATGGAGTAGGGATCACTTCACCTAATAGGTCAAGTGGTCAACACCTCATCAAACTAAGCAAACAAGAGGTATGAGGGATTGATATTCAAATGTTATATCATACATCAGTTCCAAAAGAACATAACACTAAAAGGATACATTAGCATAAATAAAGATGCAAGATGTTGAAAATTCAAGTTAAATCTTTAAGTCTTTTATGTTGTTTCCAAGCATGAAAAGCTTCTTGTGTATGTCGATTAGAATATTGGTTGATTTCAAGTCCATAGTAGCTACCAAGTGATGGTAATATCTATAGATGATGAGTGATTTTGAAATCGTGTTGATGTTGAGCTTACAGTTGTACAAGAACTAAGCATTAAATGCAAGGTTTTCAAAGGATATTTGATCAATTTCTGCTCATTATTCATCACTTCAAATTTGAGCAAAGAGAAAGGCAATTTAGAAACTTGTTCATGGCATTTGTGAAGAATTTGACAATAATCTCACACTAGTTCTTTGGATTTTCATAAGATATTTATCACAAGCCGAGCTACATAGTCTTATTTTACAAAAACCCTAGTTTGACATAATGGTGTCTACCTCAAAAAATGTAGAAGGGAAAGAGGTTTTGAATGTTCAACTTGTTAGTAACAAAGTAAAAAAACCAATATTCAAGGCCATACCTAACAAATCTTACAAACAAGATCCTTCTAGCACTTTGTCAATGATCCCACTAAAAGTTATTATGGTACAAGACGTTAGGAAATGCTATAATTGCAAAATAGGAGGAATAGGAGGCAAAAAAATTAGAGAAGCATTTGATAGGTCATGTGAAAATGGTGTTCTAAAGGAAGAGTACAAAATCATTAAGAAGAAGGGTTTAATGCCTGCCCTAGATTTTCCCAATGTATTTAAAACTGGATGGATTATAATTATATTGAGTTGAATACATGATGGTTCTTTATGGCTAGAGGGTGGACCAATTAAGATTGCCAAAATAATAATTCATAGGGTTACTAGTTACCCAACCCTAGATCGGCCCAAGACTTTGAGGAGTGATTCCAAGGAAGTGATAGAGAAAAACACTAGAGAAAAATGGAACAAAAGAGGCATGACAATAGATATTGTTACTAATCCATTGTTAAAATTTGTTGTTAGGGTAATCTCTCACAAATTCTATGAATAGTGTACATTGTATTGCTCCAAATGTTGGCTACAATATTGTGAAGAAAGATCATACTTATCATCTAGCTTATCTTCAACTACAACAATTGATGGAAAATCTTGGAGCAATCAGACAAACCAATAGTGCTCAATGTAAATTTGGTTCAATCATTGTCTATATATTCTTTTATGGGGAATGTAAGCTGGGAAAGAAATAGGTCAATAGCAGTACAGATCAATGAGTTCATTGAACAGATGGGAGGAAACTTTGAAACCATCATGACAAGCTATTTTAAAGATTTTAAGAAGTCAATGAAGCAAAGACTCAGGATACTTGTTTCCTTAGTTGAAAAATATTATATAATGACATATGTTTTCTTGTTGGCGTTGATTATACATATGTGCAAGTTGCCAGACCAAGGGTAAGATGGCTAAGACCCTTAGGGTATGAGATCAATGTTGATGAAGCTTCAGCAGCCATCACAACACTCCTAGCAGAGGAAGTTGACAAAAATGCAAAAATCTTTGGAAACTATAATGTGTTGAAATCAAAGGTTGAAATGGAACTGAAGACAACTTCTACACTAAAGAAAAAGGATAGGTTGGTGAAGAAGCTTAAAGCTAAATTTGGTGAAGGTGCAGATGAGGAAGAAGAGGAAGAAGATGAAGAGGATGAAGATGAAGAACTAGAACAAACTCAAGAACCTCTTGCACTAACTCAAGGCATGGGAGAGGATAAGGAAGAGGAAGAAACAAAAGGTTCTAAGGGAGAAGAAGCCAAGGAAGCACCTATTTAAGCCAAGCCAAAGAAGAGAAAGGCTAAGGAAAAGAAAACTATTAAACCAAGCCCAACCAAGCTGAGTGCACCTACCACTAGAGCAACCACATGAGTCACAACATAGAAGGCCAAGGAGAAAGCCATGCAAACTAAGCAAGGTTTCCAAGTGCAAAAGAAACAAAGAAAGAAATATGTTGCACAACCTGACTCAAATGAAGAAAAGATTGAATCAGATGATATAAGCCATTCAAAGTGGTAAGTCACAAACCACTCTCTGATCTTGAAAATTTGTGTGAAAATGTGAAGAATAATGCAGATTTATCTATTTTAAAGCATATTGATTTTGAAAAACTTGGGAAAGAAGAGAAGAATCTAGTGGAAGAGGCATTGTATGCTATGATTTCTAAATTTAAGAACACTCCACTTGAATTTTCCAACACTATACCAAAGATTTTATATGATATTGTTGAGCAAAAATGGCATTACTATTTAAATTTTGAGAAATAGATTAGAGAAACAACTTTAGCCCAAGTAATGCCAAAACTAACAAAAGGGTAGATTGCTAAGGCAAATAAGAAATATGGAGGAAGGTTCACACCAAAATATAGAGCATTCAACATTCTTCAAAACAATATTGAAGATGTGGTAAAAAGTCAACACAAATGTGGAAACTTATTTATGGGTTAACCACTATGAAACAAGGAGAAATGGACCCCTTTGAGGGTAAGAATGATGATGATGAAAATGAAGATGACAAAGAAGAAGAAAATACAGTTGAGGAGGAAACTGAAAGTAAAAATGATGACATGGCAATAGCTAAACAAAAACAAGATGAATAGATTGTACAAGACACACAAATGCTGAGTGCTAGTCCCCCTCATGATGCAAGTGTAATAGAGACCATAACTATCAAGGATTTTTCTGATGCATCAGCTCAGAACATCAATACACTGACTGTAGATGATTTGAAGAAGATTCTAGACCAATCCACACTACAAGACAAGCTATGCAATAATCCAATTTTGGTCAGTGTAGAAGAAATTCAAAAGGCAACAACTAAGGTCACAAAGGACAAGGTGAATCCACAAGAACCACCTTCTTCCATCCCTTTAGTTACTCAAATACAACCTTTGGATCAAAAAACAATAGATACATTTACTAAGGTTGATACATATCTTAAAGTGGACACAATTGAGTAGGGGTAAACTAAAAAAGAAACAGGGACAACAATAAAGCAAATAGGATAGATAGATTCTTCTACACCTAAAGTACAAGGACTAGATGCTAGTCAAGTCATTGTGACAAACAAGAGAAAATATGAAAAAGATGAGAAAACACCTAAGGTAAAGGAGTAGGAAGCCATCCAAGAATTGGTAACCCTACCAACATCTATCACTTCTCCTACAAAAGTTCTTCAGAAGTCGAGCATAGAAGCTATACCATTGCAAATCTCAGTGCTAGGATCTAGCTCATCAAAAGTTGAAAAGGTAATTCACTATGGAGATATCACTCTTGATGAAGAGATAGTTATACCTAAATATGACTATGACATAATGACAATAGAGAAAATAGGCATTTTGTAACAAGTCTTAGAGAAAAAGAAGCATCAAGAAATTCTTAGGAGATAACATAGACATATTCAAGCTCTTCAAGACATTAAAGACATCTTTTTAGATGCATTCAGCCTGCCAACTCCTGAAGAGACCAAGCCACTGATAGAGAAACTCATAGATATAGTGGAAAAGGTCAGTAATGAAGACTTTGATACTAATGCAAACTTTTAGAATGGTCTGAGAGAAAGTTTCAAGGAAAAGTGAATGAAAAGATATCTCTAGTGAGATAACACTGACACAAGTTGCATTGGCAACTAAGATTGAAGAGGTGAAGAAGGTACATGAGAATATATTCTCATTCTACACCAAACTATGTGACCTTACACTCTTCACCCAAGAGACCAAACATCGTATTCTGAGCCTAGTGAGAAACGTAAACATATCAAGTACTCAACTACCTCAAAACCCAGCTTAGAGTGAGAAGCATTTTCATACATTGCTTCAAACACAAAGTCAATTAGTTGTATTAACAACAAAAGAGGCTAACATAAGAGCCAAATTGACAAATATACAGGTGTCCCTCACCCCACACATGGAAATACTACACAAGGAACTAGGTTATGCAAAGACTCTATTGAAGAAAGACCCCAATCTTTCTACTCTAGATGGCCTAGTACACCTTGCTGCTAAGCTTGCTATCCAAATCAAGTCATTGGATGTTGCATGTGACAACTGGGACGCAACTCCTAAAATCATAATTGAAGTCCATAAATCATTTTTTGACAAACACACTATACATGTTTAACCCATTTGACATAAGTGTTAAAAAGGGGGAGAAATATCCAAGGGGGAGAGGTAAACCATTGGGGAGAGATCAAGCAACAAGGAGAGAATAAAGAAAAGGGGGAGCCAGAAACAAAGAAATATAGAAGGGGGAGTATGAAGAAAGGAGGAGCAGAGAATAAAAGAAAGGAAGAAATATAATATGAGAAACCATGTGAGTACCCCGGTGATATACATTTTTGAGAGTCATATTTGGAAAAAAAAAGGTAGTAAAAAGATATAGATATCAGCTATGGCAGAGCATATCAGATGAAAGTAATAGAGCATATCAAATGAAAGAGTATCAGATACATTGCATTGAATTTAGAGAGGAGCACCAATTTTGGACACAAAATAGACACATTAACTTAGGGGGAGTTATCAATTTTGAGGTATATAGGTTATTGCAGAATTTTGAAAATTTTGAAGTTTTGTATAAAAGCCTACTCATGGATATGTTATGCTTGAGAAGTCAAGTAGAATATTGTATATTTAATTGTTTTTGACACTCATGTTAAAGGGGGAGATTATTGATCTTATATTGGTTTTGACAAATGAGTGTCAACACACTTAAACCATTTACTTAGTTCATGCCGAACTAGTAATACATGTCGATCACAACATGTAAATATTAGACCATGCCGCATTGCAATGAGTGTTGAGTCACTCATGTGCCAAGTCACTCAAGTGCTGAGTAGATAGACCATGCTGAGTGAATTCAAGTGTTGAGTAAACAATTGATGTTGAGTAGTTTAGGTGCCAAGTCAAAAGCAGAAATATAATGCATGCCGAGCATTAGTAACTTCATATGCCGAGTGACATAGTTTTGACATATATTTTTGTAATGGCACAAAAAAATATGTAAACCATTTTCAATATGACTTAAGGATATATTTCGATCTTTTAGAGATAAGGATGAATCTACATTTGGATTCCCTATGTAATTGCATGCAACCAATTAGAAAAATAGGAAGGTTTAAGCAGCAATATGGATGAATCACAGATGTAGATTCATACCTAACCCTAAGCCACTAGAGTCTTCTTAAGGAGGATGAAGCCCTAAACTTTATATAGTGTACAAGGGGTGAATGACATAATTAAAGGAGTGATAGTTTATAGAGCTTTCAAGGTGACTTAGTAGTAAGAGTGTATTGCAAAATCATTTAGTGAAGAACAGAGGATAGAGAAGGACACAACATTGATACATTAGATCGTGAAGGATCAATCATAGATTGTGTAGAGGAGATCTATTATCAAGCAAGCAAGTGCCAACTGTGAGATCTATGCTAAGACATTCTAACAAATGATTTCAGTTAAATCTCTAAAAAAAGTAGTCCTAACAAGCTGTATTAAATCCTTTAATAGTGTACTTACTTAATTTTAAGTTAAAGTCCTCTAACCAGGCACACTTCTAACAGGGTGTTGAAATCTTCTAACAAGGTGGGACTTAACAATCTTTGTAAGCCTTTAACAGGACAGACCATGATTCATGGTCAAACCATTGTAACCTTAATTGGCTACACGTTATTGTTGTAGTAGTGAAAATTTGTGGGTGTCATCCCCACCCTAGTTTTACTTTCTCACTTGGAGGGTTTCTAGGTAATCATATCTGGTGTTATGTGTGTGTTTGATTACATGTTTACATAATTGATGCATATGCTTTACATATTGTTATAGTTTACATGTTGAATGGTGAAAGTTTTATGGGTTGAAGTTTAAACTCCTGGTTCACACCCCACACCCCCACCCCTCTCAGAAGTTTACCTTTCCCACTTGTAATTCCAATAGAAAGTACCTAATATGTAGCTGATAGATTATTGTATTGGAGAATTAGTTGACCTAGGTCAATAAATTTCTTACTTCTAGAGATTATTAATCCCTTCCATGAAAGGATACTATTTTTCAAGTCTATCAACTTGTTCTATAGTTTATAAAAAATATATTTATAAATTATATGTAATATTGATCAATGTTTTGATTGGCTACCAATAATAAATGTAAGGGGAAAATGATATTTTTCAAAACTTAAAATTAAAGAAATTCTGGTGGACTGGATAAAACATGATAAGTACAATATTTTTAAATACAAATTAAAAGTCCAGCTAAAGCGATTAAGTTAGGTTTCAACAATAAAAATTTATTTCTACTTCATTATTTCACATGCACATTAAGCTTTTTTATTTGCAGATATTAGGGGTCTTGGGATTTCCTTGCATAGAGTGAATGCACTCTTCACAAATTTTAATTTTTGATAACCAATTAAAATTTTGAATATGGTCCCATGCCATTACATAACATCACTTTTTTTATTTTTTCAGCCCTTTTAGCTCTTTGTTTGGAAATGGTTGATATCCCTTTGTGGGCTTCAACATTCAAAACTTTTTAAAGAACAAATTTATTGTACTAAACCAATATTTATAATATTTTGTTTCCTAATTTGTGTTCCTCCATCTTTTCACATGGGTTTATTTTTCATTTGTTTGGGTGATGAGTTTCTTTTTTAATTTTTGATGGATCTTTTTTCTTTTTCACAACAAAAAACTCATTAGCAATGTGTTTTTTAAAAATTTGTCTAGCTTTATAGAAACATTAAAATCTATTTAAGAACAAGGACGAAGACACATGAAACTAAAAAGTTCACAATTGAATCAACCCCACAAAAAACATGAAAAAATTTTAAGCTCCTTTTTTTTGGTAAAGTTCTAGTGCAATTTAAAGAATAATAACAGGTTGGGTTTCACCCTGGACTAGTCTTAATTTAGTCAATTGAAGCAGGTGTGTATAGACCAATTTAGCTTGAAGGTGAGTAACTATATTGATAACAATGGGAGATGGATTAATCTACAATAGAGACTCTTAGCTCATCCTCTGGCACAAAACCTACAGAAGTGGCTAGACAAACTACGAGTCCCAGCTTTCCCAACGAAGGATATTATGGTGTGGCAGCATAATACTTTGGGAGACTTAGGTGTTAAAATGACCTACAATATCCTCATTGGTATAAAGGAATGCACTGATTTGAAATATTATCAAATCTGGGGATCATTCCCAAAGTGAACATTTTATGGTGGATGGCTCTACATGGTAGCATACTTATAATTGACAATCTTAAAAGGCAATGATTCTAGTTGGTGAATAGGTGTGTCTTATTTCAGTCAGAGGAAGAAACTACCCCTACCTTGCTAATTCATTGGTCTTAAGCTAGAGAAGTGTGATTGGGCATCCTTCTTAGATTTTGTTGAAGTTGATGAACAATCAACCCCACAACTCCCAAGAATCACCTGCATGCAAACACCTATTACACAAGAGAGAAGCAAAAAGCTATGGAGTCTTGAATAGCCAAATCCATAGATGAGACATTCTTGATGAGCAAAAAAATGAATTATCTCAAGTTCATGTTTACAATGAGAGATTGTCCTTATAAAAGAGATCAAAACCCTAAAAGGTAACATAAAAATCTTTAGCGTATTTAATAATTGCAAGATAATTATTAAATACAGGAAGAGAAATTAATCTAGGTTATATCATAATAATTAATAAAATTAATTAATTATTATATACCTAAATTTTAGCTTAAGTAGACTAGAGTTAATTAGAAAATATCTAATTACTCTAACAACCCCCCCTTAAGATAAAATTAGGGAGTAGCTAAAAACCTAGAAACTACTACTAAAGGAAGATTTGGATCTCGACAAACAAGGCTTGATGAGGTACCCAAGCACAACCAAACCTCTATGAAACGGAGAAAAAGATAAAACTTAGAGAGAAAAAATATACTCCAAAAAGAGATAGTTGAAAACCTAGTGAAGGACTAAAGAAGCCTCCAACTAGAGGAATGTCCTAGAAGATAGGAACAAAGAGTGACCATGAAGAAAACCACTAAAGCATGAAGAAGCTACAAACTCCATCAAAAGGAAACTGCTGATCTGTAGAATCTCCTCTAAAATAGAAGGCTACAACCAAAGTAGGAATGAAAAGAAGAGTGTTGATATGGTAAATGATCCATCTCACCGAACTACATAGGTATCCAGCCACTATATTTTCCTTGTACATATGATCAAATACTAAATAAATAGCTCACTCCATCAAACCATGGAAACATTGGAAACAACAGAAGAACCTCCCCTAATGCAGACAGGGTGAGGTGACAAGTAACTAAGAAAGTGGGCCAAAATTCTCTTGCAGAAAGAACCAAGAACATCGAGAGTGAGGAAGAGGTACAAACACCTATAGAGGCATGTTTCATCGACACATCATGGGGCTAATATCATGGAAGGTACACTCACTTGACAAAGGAAAAGACCACTAAATGGCAAAAAACTATCCCCCCATGGCACTTTATAATGTAATGCGAGTACAATAAGTCACAATGATAAAAAAAGATTCTAAAAAGCAAGGACTGGCACTTTATCTCAGTATAATATGTAGAAAAGCTTATAAAAAGTCTCATCAAATATCTAAATAGGCATATGACTAATGCAATAGATAGTGCAAGTCATGATGAATCATCTGAAGCAAAGAAATCAATCTCGGACCTAAAACAACCAAGTTATCCACCAGAATGCAAAAATGTAGAAGATTGAATAGAATGCGCTTGGAGTAGAATTTGGAAAAACAACCAGCATCAATAGAAAGAGCTCGAAAAGAGATTTCCAATGATATAAAGAATTAAAAAATCAGAGATCGGATGCTCAAGATATGCCTCCTAGAGTGCAAAAAAGAACTTTGGATTTTGACAGGGGAAAAAGCATCAAAATAACATCTAAACTAAAAACTACCTATACCACAGTGATAGGCTCAAAACCAACTTTCTAGCAATATCTTGTTTGCAAAAAACAAAGTCCATGTGCTTGAGATATGAGCAAAAAGGTGAAGGTAGGTCCAAACAAATCTAACCAAAAAAAATGTTGAAAGCTTAGATCTAAAAACCAATGTCAAATCTGATGCCAAATCTCTCATGAATAGAATAGAGGCATGAAGATCTAGAGCTCTGATACCATGTTGAAGTTGATGAACAATCAACCCCACAGCTCCCAAGAATTACCTACATGCAAACACCTATTACAGAAGAGAGAAGCAAAAAGCTATGGAGGCTTGAATAGCCAAATCCATAGATGAGACATTCTTGATGAGCAAAAAAATGAATTGCCATAAAAAATGAATTATCTCAAGTTCTTGTTTACAATGAGAGATCATCTTTATAAAGGAGATCAAAACCCCAAAAGGTAACGTAAAACTCTTTAAGCTATTTAATAATTACAAGATAATTATTAAATACATGAAGATAAATTAATCTAGGAACAATTAACAAAAGAAATTAATTATTAGATACCTAAATTTTAGCTGAAGTAGACTAGAGTTAATTAGAAAATATCTAATTACTCTAACAGTTTTGGTGTGCAATGTGTTTTCAATGACAATCTCCAAAATTTTGTTCATGGATGGGAGCTCCTCATTTACCATCCTCTCATAAGATTACTTTAGAAATTGATTCCCCTGTACGTCTACTGGTAGTTATGGAAGGAAAGAAACAATCAAATTTTCAAGGGGAAGGATGGATCCCCCCCCCACCTTCTATCACTCTCTAATTTATTACTAACACATTACATGAGTTTATCCCTCACTGGAAATGGTGGACCCCCTCTCACCCTTGACATCTTTTTAATGTGCTATTGTAGATAATTGACAAATTAAGGATCTGGTCTCCAAGGTTGACAACTCTAAACTGTTGGCCAGGTAGTATGTTAAATGGAAACTTCCCTCCCCCCCTCCCCCACCTTTAGTTCAAACTTAATTTTGATGGTTGTGCAAGGGGAGGGGGGGTTAGGCTATTAAGTGTGAAATTATAAGAGACAACCATAGAAACCTCATTATGGCCTATTACTACAACTCTAGACAAAATAGTAGAAATTTTGGCAAAGCTATGGATCTATTTTTAGGGTTAAATTTTCCAACCTACGGGATATTCAAAATTTGATTATGGAGGGAGATTCTCACCTAATTATTGAAGCTTTAAGAGGAAGAAATAGAGTTGGCTGGAATATATCCCAAATAATTAAATATAGCCATAGTTTTATATCAAGACTATGGGATGTGTCTATTCAACACATTTATCATGAGGGCAATGGCATGGCTGTTGCACTAGCGGTGAGGGGACATGAAACTATGGCCATGTGTACTTGGAAAAATGTGAACGAGCTTCCAAATCATATTTAGGAATTACTTAATAGAGAAACCAAATGTTGATGAGATCTTTTATTAATGCTATTTATATGGTCTTATGGATGGAAAATATTAGTTGGGTTTGCTTTCTAAAAGGTGATCATATTTAAGTATTAATTTGGATAGCACCATGATTGGACAACAAAAGGGTGTTAAATTTGGCAAAAAATTCCTAAATTGGTTTGCCAATTTTTCTAAGATTTGGTGGGATTGTGTTAGAAGGGAAATGATGAAGATTTTTAAAATTAAAGGTACTCACATTGAAAAGAAAGCAAATGGGGTTTTAAATGAGGTGGAAAGTGCCAAAGATAATAATGGGTTTTTTTTGATTGAGCATGTTGAGTGACATTATTTCTTGTTGTGGTCGTATTTGGATGTCTATCATTTTATTTTCTTAAGTTACAAGTTTCAGGGTGCTCTCACTGGTTTTTCAAGTCTTCCTCTAAGCCGAGTTGGGGGTATGTTGGATATCTCAAAGGATTTTGTTGAGGACTTGGGTGAGAGCGAGAAAGTGGATAGGAACCCTATTCATATTGAGTTAGGTACTATTAAGAACTAAAAATAGGCAACATGGACATATTTGAGAGAGGATGGTTTGGTGTCATTTATGGAGTACATTGAAGGATATGATTCAAAGTAGTGTTTATGTAGTTTGTGAACTCTTGGACTAACATGAGGGTGGTCATGAATGGAATCTCATTTGAGATCAAGAATGATGTCATAGCTAAAGTTGGTGATTTCTCCCTACAGGGCATAAAATGGAGGAAGAAAACCTATTTCACTAATAAAATGAGTCTTAATCAATTTTTTTGACCTAGAGAAGGCCCTGTGCATGATTGTGGTGGGTTTATCAAAATGGAGCTTTTGGATCCCTAGAAGGAGGTATGATATGCTATTATACGATATCTCATGCTTGAGGGTAGATTTTAGATTTTATTATACTACCATTTCCCCATATTAAATCATTCCTAAATCATGCCCTTACACAAGTAAATTTGGAACTATTTTTTGACATGGTTCTGGTCAAAATTTTGACAGCTAAATGTTGAAAGCCTTCATCGCTATAATTGTGTCAAAAATTTGACACATTCCATACGTTTTGATGTATCAATGAGAAGATCTATTGAAAAAATCCTCATCTATGTCACATATCAATGCTAGACGATTAATTCAAAATGTTGAACTATTGACGCTAATCAAAGATGGTTCGATGGGTATGTTATACCATCGATGGAAAACTCTATTGAATTATCAATGCTAGCTAGAGATGATTCAATGAGCTTTTTATACTGTTGATGACAAACTACATCGAAATTATCGACAACTAGAGGTTTCAAAAAAAAATTAGGTCGCAATATGCCTTCAATGCATTTTGAATCATATTCGTCAGAACGAACTTGTTCGAGTAAGAGGGATTCAATCTGACACTCAAAGTTTCAGTAGATTGTATTCGATCTATTGATTTGCTACTAGGGTTTTGAGAGGTGAAGCAGACATCACAAAGAAATTTTAGAAAAAAGTTGAAAATGGTGACCGCAGTGCAGCACTCGTGGGTAGCACTGGCTACCGGGTAAGAGCATAAAGTTGGGTTGCAATTTCATGGAAGTCAATTCCACGGAATAAGACCTTTTGGAAACAGTTACCTAATTTTTTGAATATGGATCGGGTGCCTGAACCATGTTTTTAAAATTGGGTACTCGATTTTGAACAAATTAGGTACCCAATATGTTTAAAATCAAGTACCTGATTTCAAAATACTACAAAAGTTGATTTTTTGGGGGTTTTTTTTGTTCATTTTTACTGTTTGCAAAATGTGAGCCCTATTTTAGCAAGATATGGAAGCCTATTTTTGGATTTCTATTGACCCCCTGTTGCTTTTTTTTGGTGTACTAAGTATATTACTTTGTTTTCTACTTTTTTATTTCATTGTTTTCAATTTTATGATTTATAATTATGTCAATTTATTAAATTTTTTTCACTTTTGATATGTAAAATTGTAAATTTCCATTGTTAATAGTATTATCTTTAGATTATTGTATCTGTTCATTTAAATAGTTTTGTATATTTTAATTTTTAAAATTTGTAGATGTTCATTTTAAAATTATTATTTTTAGATGTTTCAATGTATTTAATAACAATTAAAATGTTGAATGATTAGATAGATGTAAATTAGATTGTTTAAACATGCAATTACATTCAATATTTTATATTTATTTCAACTAAATAGTAATTGATTATAAATTAGTTTGTAAACCATATAACAAAGAAAGTAAAACAAACTATATTCCTGTCTAATGTCAACCTAACCATAACTGTACAATAATTTAATCTAAACCCTAAAATATAAAACTAAGTATTTAATGTCTAACACCCCGCTACGGGATCCAAACACAAAACTAAGTATTTAATGGTTTTACTTATTGTATTATACTTTGTTTCATGGATCAGAAAGGGATGATGTAATCTATTTTATAAATGTATATTATTTTAGCCTTTCATACCCTGCAACATATACAGTGGATGATTGTGCATTCTGAATTAATGCCAAGTGGCATTCAGAACAAATGTATATTATTTAAATGGATTGAACTTGTAGTTATTCTTTCATGTGGATGTGTTATTTATTTTACTTCTAGTATAATTATTTAGAAATTAAATGTGACTCAATGTCTTGGGATCCTTAAGGAATGTAATCTCTTATGTTTTCTTGTGTATTATTGTATGTTATTACTTACTTAGTAAAACTTTAGGTTAGTTCTTTAGATCCCTTGGATAGGCATTACATAATGTGCTCCCTTACCTTAGAACCATATCTTTTTTAATAAAACTACACACTAACTCTAAACATAGTATTAACCTTGATGTAAAATCTCACTCTCACCATAATTCTAAGCCTAACCCTAACAACGATTAAAATTTTAACCAAATTATATAATTAAAATTGATAAACTTAATTCTAAGCCTAACCCTAATCATTAATAAACTTAATCCTAAATGTTAAACCCTAATTCTAATTGTAACTTCAAATCTTAAACCTAACACTTGATCCCTAGCCAGGTAACCATAATAGTAGGTCCATAATGGAAACTAATCTTAATCCTAGGTTTGAAAACTTTATTTAATGATTTTAAATTGGGTTGAAGAAATATTGAAATCTTAAATGATAAACTATAAAATAGTACTTCAAGAAAAACTTATTTTGTACACTTATAATCTAATTATATTAATTTGTTAATATTTCTCTTGATAATGATATTTAAATATGATTTATGTTCTTTTAATTTCTCCACACAATATGTAGGACTTAACTTTTCACTGTAATTTATGTAGTTAATACATTTCAATAAATGGATTTTATCTTTAGATGTGTGTTTGATTCTTTTAGTATGAGGTTTGTTCACATTGGACATAGCTAGAGTGTCATAAATTTGACAAAGAATCCAATCTTCCATAAGAAATAAAAACACATGGACATCCAATAATATCTACCAACTAAGATATTGTTATCACCCTAACTATTACTATGACATTTACACATAACACAATTGTGATCTAGTAATCAAACATGAAGTTACCTATAAGTAAATACCACTTTTTGATACAGATTCTTGGTTACACAAATCTTCACTAAACATCTAATTTCAAGGTCTACATGAGTCTCCAACTTAGCCTCTTTACTAAAATTTATACTAGAGGGAGAAGCAATATTTTGGTTACTTTTGACTACATCCTCCTCATGTTCACTAAAAAGACCTTCTAAAACCATTACTTTTGGGACTAAATCTTACCACCATTTATTAAAGAAAAGGGCACTAAATCTTACCACCATGGACACCTCTATTCATTTCTTGAAACATCACCTAGTTGAGAAGGGAAAAAAAATTCACCACCTTTTATTTTCTACATATCATTTGATAGTTCTTTAGAAACCTATTAAGAAACCCTTTTGAATAGTTTAATTCATAGAGCACATGTCATTTCCTTTGGTTTACTAAGATCCAATAGGGCTACAAAAAATTTGGCAATGATAGTGTTCACATGCATTGTATGTAAATTACTAGGTCATGTCCAAAAATCAACCTTTTTAATGTACTCATTTTCCAAAGGATGACAGGAAGACAGGGTACTCATTTTCCTTACCCACTTCAAGAATGTCTGCTTCTCTACTCTGTTTGCCTGCAATGGAAATGCAACACCATCTTTTGAATGCTTGGGCAGAAGAAACCACTGGAAAATCCAAGCATTGTGGTGGACATCTCACTGTAAATAACCCTTATGGGTTTAATAAATAATATTTTTATTCTAAACAAGATCATTCATTGCTTTTTAAAGGTAACTTTTTCAATTATTGGTGGAATCTATAATTAATATATTTAAATTATATCTTAATATGAAATATGTTTTATGATAATTAGTGTACATGAAAATACTAATCTATAAGTTATATCATATATCTTTGTTAATAATTAATATTAACTGATTAATATAAATTAAATTTAATAGCTTTTTAAAGGTAACTTTTTCAATTATAGGTGGAATATATAATTAATAAAATTTATTAATTAATAAATTTAAATTATATCTTAATATGAGACATGTTTTATAATAATTAGTGTACGTGGAAATATTAATCTATAAGTTATATTATATCTTTGTTAATAATTAATATTAACTAATCAATGTAAATTTAATTTAATGCAAATAATATATTATACAATTATTCAAAAAATTGATATCTAAATAATATTGTTTTTATATTAAAGTAGTTAAAATAAAGGGGCTTCGTGCATAACAAAACAATGGTTAAACTATTGGGCACTTTCACATCCTTTTCCTTACTATCAAAAATATGTTCCCTTGAACTTGCATAGACAAAACAAGTTCATATCTAACATAAAAACCAAATTTCTAGTTCCTCCTTATAATAGAGACACATATAAAGATGTACCATCTACATAGATACTTAAAACATAACTACTTAAAGAGTTATTTATTCAATTCTTGGCAACCAACACATTTCCTTGTAGATGTCACCATCTGAAAGGCTAATTATGTGTGATATTATAATATGTTCAATCCTAACCCAAACCACAATCTTATTCATATGTTCAATCCTAATTATTTTAACATTGATCCTTAATTTTACAAATTTGCTAAGGCATAATCATAAACATATTTATATAAGATATTTTTACAATTCACATTTAAGTCTATTTATTAACATTATTTTTTGGACTATTATTTTATGATTAGGCTAAAATTTGATATAATGTTCAATTAGCCTTAACATTAAAGTTTACTTAAGTGTTTAACTTTATTTATTTAATTAATATGGTTTTAAATATCTATGCATTTATACTTAATTGATATTTTAGATTTATTTTATTAAATACTAATTTTGTAATTTTTTATGTTGTTTAAACGTATATGCAAATTATATTTGATGGACCCACCACACCCCCTCCCCCTCCCCCACCCCCACCCCCGCCTCTGCCCCCTCCATCTTCACCTCCACCCCCACCTCTACGACCACCTAGTCCTCCTCGAGCACCTACCACAGAGAATTTTTGGGAGAGCATGAGGTGTAATCTTAGTGACCTCATGTGAGATATTGAGACTATTAGGCGCGAGGCCCACCCCCTCCTCACCTACTACGCTTGCAGATAGCATGCAAGGTGTCATTTACTCTATACAACATTTAGATTCTGATATTGATAGCTTTAGATTATGGAGGCAAAACATGCATGCTTTTTATTCTGATGGCCTATTGTATAGAGAAGTCCATAACCTCAAAATAGTTAGACAAAATTTTAAAAGATATTTTTTAAACCCTAAAAAGGGTGAGGAGATTAGTGAGAAGAAGCCTCACATTTCTATTAGATGGTGCATGCATCCACTTATATCAACACACTTTTGGGAGCGATGGTGGATGGTATTTGACCATCCACCACACGCTAATCATGAGGTGCCCATGTACTTCCTTAGGAAACTATGGGCTGAGTTTGAATTGGGTTTGAACCCCAATTACTTTGATATTAGAGCATTTCAGGCGGTTGGTGGAGGGATGCCATAGGAGAGGCCAGGGGAAAAGTTTAGTGATAGAATGAGAAATTGCATATAGCCTCAGCCTCTTGTACCTCTTCCCGCACCAGTTGTCCTAGCACTACACCATCATTGAGTAGTGTCATCTACTCTTACCTCATTGAGTGCCCTTTCGAGAAATTTAGCAGAGCAGTGGATGCAAGTGAGAGATATTTGTCCACTTGGACACATTTGTACTTGTTGTGGAGATATATGCAGAGGCCCCTAGAGTGATGTTGATGCTGTACATGATGACCATTATGGTTTTGATGATGACGCATATGCTATCGATGGTGATGTTAGTGATGATATTGATGTGTCATCATTTATTGACCTCATGTAGGGAGAGCTTAGAGACAATCAAGAGCAGTAGGTAAAATTTTAATTAAAATTTAAATATAAAGTACATAATTATTTACTTTCTACATATATGTGTAATTATATTAACCACATTAATGTATGTTGATTTAAAAATAACAAAGGATGGATGATACTGTTCCTCCTAGGAGGCAGTATAGTATTTTTTTGAGACCTACAGATGTTGGCATCCCTCATACGGTATGCACTATGAATTACACTATAAAAATGTGCATTCGAAGTTGAATTTAATAACATGTGCTCATAAGTTCTTTTTATCTAATTTTGTAAGGATTTTTGACTGCTACACAATTTGATGTCAGTACAGGTCCTGATCCATTGACCACTAAGGAATAGCGTCAAATACCTACAGTATGAACTTTTGACTCAAGACAAATAATTTGTACTATTTTTACGTATGTACATTGTTATTAACTTATAATCTTCAAATTTGATTCATGTTTATAATTTTATGTGTTTTTATTTTATGAATAGGAGATGGATCACACTTATCCATATAGGCCTCGGTATAGTTTATTTTTGACTCCATCTATTGACCATGTGAGACATGCTAATGATCATCATGCTAGCATATCTTTAGACACATATGTGACATTGGCTACTACTTAGGTATGATATATATACATGTTTTTATAGTGTATAAAAAATGTAGTGTACAAATTATGTACTTTTTAGTTTACGTACTTTGTAATTCATGTATATATAATTTTGATTCAACATTTATGTATCCATAATTTTAGGACTATGTCACCATGAGTGTTGTTGAGAGTATAAGACTAAGCTAGATGGAGGTACCTACATCATCCTTTGAGATCAGTATTGTGATTTATGTACATACATAGTTCATTATGCTCTTTATCAAATTTTAAAAATGTATGTATTGTAAATTATAGGACCTCACCACTACCGCATTTGGTAGCTTTCATAGTGCACCTCCTCCTATTATAGAGGGACACCCATCTCATGTGGTATTATTTTTATTATGTAGTGAATATTTGATTTATTTGCAAGCTATATTTTGAAACCCATTTCAATTAAGCATGTACATGATGAGACACCTCATGTTACACAAGATGCTCCATCTTCCTCACGAGGTGTCCCTCATGATAAGATAGCTCATGTTACAAAGGATGATCCATCTAAGTCCTCTTCGTGTGGACTAAAGAGGACTACAAATCAGATAGATTATGTCTTTTTGGCACCTTTAGATTGTGTTTTTATGGCACATATTGTTTATTTTGATACACTTTGTATTAGGACATTTAACTATATTATATGTATTTTTTGACTTCATAGATCATGTTCTGACATGTTAGACCATGTACTATTTTTTTACAACTTCTTATCATGCTAGCGTATGTACTATATATTATTATGTTATCATGTTGTAAGTATTCAAACCGTTTTCTTTATTGTGACATATTTTATTCATGTTATGACACATTTTGTAAGTATATGGTACATGAACAATAATTTTAACTATTTATATATAAACATTAATTTAAACATGTTTGAATGTAAAAGTAATGGAAAAAAATAGGAGGTCATTACTTGAATTGACAATTAATTTATAATATCAAGTGCACACCTTTAACTTTCAAATAGAAGTAAACTCATGTTTTTAAATGTTTACAACATGTTTCACAATATATGTAAGACAATGTCAATGACATATTTATAGAAGTGAACTCAAATTATAAAATTGTTTCAACACATTTCTTCAAATGAGGTTGTGTAAAATAAAATTGTAAAACAAAAGTACATGTTAATAAAAGCATAAATAAATATAAGCTATCTAAACTATGTAAATATGTGTAATTGCACAAGATGTTGATATTTGATCTAGCTTAACATTTAAATTTCATAAACTGTAATTGAGACCTGAATAAGAGGTATATATAAGCTCTCTAATTTTCTATTGACAACATATACATAAATGTAATTAAATTAGATAAGTACATATATAAAAATAGCACAATAAAGAAAAAAACTTACATGTATTTGATTTAAATGTAGTCATCCCACTATACAATTTTCATCCTCTCTCTTTTGCAATGCATCTATGATTGTCTCGTGCTCATCTATTGAAATTGTCTATAATACCTTATTGGCAGGTATCCCTTTGTATCTTTCTAATTTGATATTTGTTGTCACAACCAAATGAGAATAGTGTAAAATCTTCTTTTTGGATTGGTAGTCTTCAAATGTTGGTAAACCATTTCTTCTTGTTAGGTATGTACGTAGCTAGGTGCCAACTACAACGATAGACCCAATTGGATACTCAAAACCATCATTGACTACTTAATGACATATCAATTTTTTCTTAGGTTCCACACATCTAGCTAGTCAATACTCAGTTTGTTCATCATTATCATTAGGTGCAATAACATCATAACATGTCCTACAAGATAAGATAAAGTATATAAACACTTTAATCACATGTGTACATATATAAATAATATATTAAAGACATGTACACTTGAATTATATTAATGACATGTACATAAATAAATAATATAAATTGAAGCATGATCACAACAAAATCTAATTAAATTGTGTATACTAGGCTGTATGAGGTCTTAAATATGACCATAGTCTTCTGATGCAAAAGTAACATTCTGGCCTTCATTTACTATATCATCTTGAAAATGTGTGTCACTAGGTGCTAATAATTTTGGTTTCCAATCTTCAACCCATTCTATATTCTTGCATTCTTCTCATTCACCTGCAAGACAAAATTGACAAAAATAAGCAAGCTCCCTAGTCCATATAGTCCAGGTGTTAGAATCTGAACTCCTAAATGAATGCCATTTAGCTGACCCGCTAATTGTATCACAATCATATCTTGAAAGGATATTCTTCTCTTCAACTAGGTAGAAGAAATGTTTGATTGTAGAGTTCTCACTTGATCCTGTATATAAATATTTGTTACACCATTCGATAATCTCATCTACATTTTTGAATTTGGCTTTTTCCTCAAATTTTAATTGCTCTCTACTAAGGGCTCTCTTCATGCATGCACTGGCACCATCATGTTCTCCTTTACCATGTCCAGCCTTAAAAAAACTCGACACATGTTGGGTATTTTCCTATGTGTCCTACTGAACCAATAGAACATTCTAGCATTCTTGAATTGTCCTATACAATTATCTAACCATATCCAATGTTGTGTCATTTGAATTTGTCACTCTTTTAAAGTATCATAAAATACCTTGAAAAAATATTGGAAAAACTCAAATGAATGAATTTTATTATCACTCATATAGAAATGGTACTCTCTCAATATTTTTCGATCCTCCTCTATACTATCAGGTGCATGCCTATAAACTATATGAACATAAATTGTTATTTGCACTAAACTATAATAATGTGATTGTACCTCATCTTGTGGTGCAAGTGTGTAGTCCTCTACAAATGCAACAACTAAAAGTATAGTACCAAGTGGAAATGTATTCTTACATATGTGAAATTGTCCATCAAGCCATCTAGCATATTGAGAGTGTTTAACATATTTTGGTATGATCACACGCTTAAACTTATCCATAAATTCATGACAACTAACTTTATATGTAACTAGATCACACCTTCTTCCAATCTTCCCATCCTTCAATGGATATTCAATAGTTTTGAATCTTTTTACATCAACTAATTGTTGTCCAAAAGTAGTCAAAGCATTTTATTGCAAACATTCATCTAACAAAGAAAGATAGCCACACATATCACATGTACTAGAAAGACATGCATTGAAAAGAAAGTATTGATCATTAGGTGGCTTACAAAACAAACCTGATATGAAATCCTTTATAGTTTGAGGTGGTATTTTTATACCAGATTCCTACAACATTTTTTTACTATGCATGGTACCACGTATAGATTAAAATACATCATAATGGTAATGAAATTGAATATGAGTTTTACAACATGTGATTCTTTCCTTGTTAATCCTCACATACCATGGTTTACACTTTTCAAAAGATCTTTAACTAATGGTAATAGTTAACACCTTACCATCTACAAATTTTCTAAACAATTTAGTTTGAGTCATGTCCAAGAGGTGTTTAGGATGTGGATCACATATTTTTGACCCAACTCACAATTTAAGAACATCTCTTGAATTAGGTGATATTCTTGTATTATCATGGAAAACATTTTCAACCAAACTTTTGACTTTGCTAGTAAGTTTCATATCACATCTCAGGAGTCTACCACTAGAAGTCCACAAAATATTTTCTAGATCACATTCAAAGTTAACCTTTCTCTTTACAACTCTTTCTGAAGTCTTACAATTCACATTAAGATATCCACTTATGTCATCAATCTTTTGTCAATTGTTGATTAGTTAACTAAAGCTGTTGTTATTGCTCATCATGTTGCATTCTTATCTTTAGAGCGAATTCTCTTTCCAATAACATCAGAGGTACTAGCAACAATGGATACAACTTGTTTTGAAGACTCATTTTTATTCTTGGGTTTTGCATACATTCCTAACCTTTTCATTACTTTTTGCATTTTAGACAATTTAATTAGTTGCAACATCAACTGACATTGAAACCCGAATTTCTTATTATAAAAAAATGTCTATATAATCTATTAGCATGTGTCCTAATTTGTCTCCATGAAACCAATCCCTCAAGATTATCTAGCACATCATTAGGAAAATTAAAATTATGTTCAAGCACTTTAGTATCATTCTAACATGTTTGTTCAGTAATTGGTGTTTCTATGTCTATATTCATACAATTGTTATTTTCAATTGGCATTTCATTTTCACTATTATTTGGGATTTGAATCTTATTTTCAATTTTTTTTGGTATTTCTTTTGGGGCATACATTTGCATTGGAGTTTGTTGCGCATGATCACTTGACAATCTATTCTCATGAAGAAAATCTAAATAATTTAAATTGTAACCTACTTCTAAAAAAAATCACCAATTTCATCATGAGAAAAAATTTGAGAGTTTGGAGACACAACTGCATTGAATGTTTGATTAGAGTGTGCACCTAAATCTCCTTTTATTGGGTTCTCTTCTTCAGCCTCTTCATCCATCATGGTATCCTCAATGTCTTCCTCCTTTGAAACATTGCTCAATTCTCTAATTCTTTGTCTTCTCTCTCATTGACATTGTGCTTCATTCACTTTATTCATTGCAATCTCCTCATTTGTCAAAACTTTCAATTTCTTCTTTCTTCGCTATTTTGATCCCATGTTTGCACCAATTTTGAATTCAAATCAACAGCTTGCAAATTATAGAAGAAGACAAGAAAATAGAATAACTATGACAGAATTTGTTGTTGCATATCGAAACTATTATTCAATCATTTCAATCATTGAAAAGTGGTCTGTGGGGCATCTTTTGGGGCCCAACAGGTAGATTAGAATCAAGTACCTGATTGTTTAAAAATTGGGCACCTAATTTTTAAACAATCGGGTGCCCATTTTTGTTAACAGTTAAAACCAAATCGGTCACTCAATTTTTGAATTAGAAATTGGGTGCCTAATTCTAGTGACATAGGTGGGAATTTGGAATGGTCTCGAATTTGCATGGGATTATGATCAACCATTTTTCTCTAAGGCATTTAATCAACAATTTTAGGGATTGTCATAATTTTTATATGGTTGTCCCCATTGAATTTTTTGACAAAACAAAAACCCATTATAGGTCTTACTGTTCTTATTTCAAAAATGTAAATTTTATACTATTATGAGTTCATTTTCTATTTTTCCATTATTCATTAATCAAAATTATCTCTTAAATGTTAAATAGTGTCATTTACTAAAACTTTAATAACTTTTTTAATTTTTTATATTTTGTAACTTAATTTACATTTCATTAATCCTCACACAATTCTTTTAAAGTAAATATAAAAAAATCTTGATTAAATTATGGCATCGTACACGAGATGTTTTAGAAATTAGTTTAATCATCAATTAAAAGTTAATAAAAAAATAATTATAAAAAAATTCAAAAAAAATATTCTCATCAATCTTTGGTGTGTTAGGTAACTTTGTTTAAAAGGATTTCCAAAAATTCATTTAGTTGTGTCAAATTATGGTATCTATACACGAGTATGATATGGTCTTGAAACAAGAATTTTGAAAAAGTGGTTTTTAAAGATCCATACCAAAAAAAAATCTATCATATGGGTATACAAATAAATTACATATTCAAAAAGAAGATCCTAGGAACTACAATTTTTATTTCTGAAGTTTTTTAATATTTAATCTCTAAATGGCTCAAATTTTGGCATCAATTGACAATATATTTCAAAAACAAGAAAAACACTTCCACTTTTTGGCCAAAAGTAAGACCCAACTTCTTTCATTAACCCTACCAAGATAGAAAAATACATTGATACCAAGCATAGGGATGTCATCTGGCATGCCAACATCATCACAAAGAAGGCCATTGTAGACATAGTTTGAACCTCACTAAGTCCTCAGAGCATGGACAAGATGCTCTACACCTCCTCGAGCAATGTGATGATCACCGATGATGGTGCCACCATTCTTAACAAAATGGAGGTAACTTAGCTAGTAGCTGAAATGCTTGTATAGCTTTTGAAATCTTGAGATATTGTTGCTAATAATGGTATGACAATAGTTTTTGTCATCACTGGTGCGATTCTTAAAAATGCATGAATTTTTTTGTCTAAGGGTGTTCATCCTACCATTATGTCTGAGACCTTCCAAAAAGCCTTTGACAAGGTTGTCAAGGTTTTAACTACCATGGCTATTCCTGTCAAATTTATGGACTGTGACTCTTTGGTGAAAAGTGTGAGCACTTCTTTGAAGAGTAAGGTTGTCTACCAATATTCTACCTTATTGGCCATGGTTGTTCTTTATGTCATCTTGAATATTGTCAACCTTGCGAAGCTTGACAGTGTGGATTTGACGGAGATCAAAGTCTTGCAAAAATTGGGTGGGACTATTGATGATATAGAGATGGTTAAGAGTTTGGTGTTTGATAAGAAGTCAAGCCATATAGTTGGAGGCCCCACTAGGATTGAGAATGCAAAGATTGGCATGATACAGCTCTAGATTTTGCCTCCCAAGGTGGACATTGAGTAGAACATTGTGGTCTCTGATTATACAATGATGGATAGGATTTTGAAGGAGGAGAGGAATTATATTCTGGGTATGATAAAGAAGATCAAAGCCACTAGATGCAAAGTGATATTGATCCAGAAGAATATTCTATGAGATTTCATTGAATTGTTTGCCCATTGCCAATATTGAATACTTTAGGGAGGAGAAGCTAAGGCATGCTAATTTGGTTGAAGAGGTTTTGACCAATGACAATGACATGGATTGGGCTATCCAAAACTTATATGTATTTTTCAAAAAAATCCCATATACCCAATCTGTCACACAATCTTTCACTAAAAATGGATGTCTTTAATAATTTAAATTTATTTTTTGACAACATTGTTGGTCTTGATTTTCTAAACTTATTCTTATCATGTGTATTATCTATACTATTCATTATGTATTATCTTTTAAACAAAATGATAAATCATTCTTTGCCAAACCTTTCTGGAGATTAAGGTGAAAACAACTTTAAAAACATAACTTGATAATTACTTCACAAAAATAGAATCC
This sequence comes from Cupressus sempervirens, assembly GCA_028749045.1. NCBI lineage: Eukaryota > Viridiplantae > Streptophyta > Pinopsida > Cupressales > Cupressaceae > Cupressus > Cupressus sempervirens. The sequence continues at coordinate 668,184,274 of CM053787.1, forward strand.
AATGTCATATTAACATACTAAGCACGAGATCAATTTGGCACCACTTGCCACAAATTCATTACAAAATATACAGTGTGACATACCCTAGCTCTTTATTTTCTTCTTTTGTAGAACTTCATAGAACTTTATTCACATCACATGATAGAGAAAGGAAGAAAAAAACTTAAATACGTAGTGCATGTCAATATCTCTCTATTATTTATCTAAAATTCATTTAATTTCACAATAATGAGATGACAAAAAGTTGTCATATAAATAGAACAAGGACAACTTTGCATAAATGTAGTTAAATTCACAAAACATTAAACAAAACATGTTCCCATTAACTCAAAGCCAAGTTTAAGTAAAGAGTAGAGAAAGATGAATTATTTGTACTTTCATATATATTATCTATCCTTTAAAAAATAAAGATATAATAGGAGTTGTACTTGGTTATTCACAAGATATAACAAACATATGCTACTAAGTACAAATATCAAAAAAACTAAGCATAAGACAACTACAAAGACAAGGAATGACAAAGAAAGGATTAAGCACACAAGAATGCTTTCAAACAAGGGAATAAATAATTACCATCCATTACAACCTGTACGATGTTTTTGCCTTCACTATGAATAGATACAAGTGACAAATAATAAGGCCTTATAATAAATTTGAACATGTATGTGACTAAGCATAAAGCTTAGCACCTATGAAGTTAGAAATATAGGATGAACTAAATTGAAGGCAACAATTGTATATGCTAAGAAGGAGTTTAAAATTGATATGACAAGGACACTAAGGGAGCCATGCAAGAAAAAGTATCTAAGTTAGCATTTGAATGATAATTTGAGAGAGCATGCAATACTCTAGTCAACGCATCAATGTCACAGTTGCTATGTCTCCAAGACAGTTGATGACAAATATAGAAACAAATAAAGTATACATTTTAATGGGCTACACAAAAAGATCTATTGTTGGAACAATATTAGATTCAACTGTAGTGAAGTTATTATGGGATGATAAATATATAAACAAAGGCAACAATAAAAATCTAGATCAACTATGTTAGCAATAAGTCATGATAAGCATACAAAATTAATTGAAATGTATTGGCTATACAATCTCTTCTCATTGTCATCCTCAAAATAGGATAGAGTGGAATTGTGAAGATGTTAATTTTATTTAGAGGAAGAATAGTAAAAGAGAAGGAATAAAGTTATAACGCGCCTTAGAAAACAAAAGGTTAGCAATCATTTATATAGAGAGAATTGCATAGTGTGTGAAATGGAGTTGTTGTTGTTGTTGACAGATTGTAATGTCAAAGAACACGAGGTTGTTGAGATTTGAGGGGGAAACTAGTTGTTTAATATGGTCAAAGTTTAGAATTGTTGACCTCAATGCAATGGTACTCATTCTCACATGCTACACACATTTCTATGATAAATTATTAGAGGTTATTTTACTATTGTCAACAAATAGGCGGATAAATACAAATATATAAATAAGTTTAATTTATTGTTGAATGTGATAATATCTACTAACATGTGAAATAAGGTATTTAAACATGCCTCAACCAATTATGATTTAATTTTGGATCACCTACCTAATTAGTTTGGAATTTTGTTCTCACCAAAAATCATAAAATGTAAGAACAACTAGACCAAAAAGAACATAAAAAGATGATTACCATGAACAATCATTTTATTTAGCTCTCTTGGCACAACTATTCTTACAAATTTTTGGCTCAATCTCCAACTAGTAAGTATGTTTTTTGAAAAATTATTCTTGGACTGTGAGTTAGGAAAAAGAGAAATATCAAACTTGAAAAAGATGTACATAAATGCCATTAATTTTTAAACTTACAAAGAGAACCATAGAATTATAAGAAACTATTGTGGTTTGTACTATTTGAAAATGATACTTATAAGAGATAAAGTTATATAACCTTTGATTCAAAGAGCACAAATAATGGAAATGAAGTATTGTTGAAGGTGCAAGCTCAACTACCCCCACACACACCCCTGCGCCCCCCCCCCCCCCCCCCCCCCCCCCCCCGCAATGTGGATGGCACTATTAAGTAGAGAATAGTTATAGACACACACACATTCATACATACATGGTTAAGTGCTACCTAACTATTGCCAAGGTGTCTACACATTGAAGGCATACTCTGCCTACCAGGCTGCATGCATACCCATATACACAGGATCAAGACCCTTAACCTACTTACTCTAACAAATATGTAGTCACTCGAGTGAATCAGGTAGTTTTCTATAATTACAATCCTGTACTACCCTAGTGCAACCTTTGTGTTGTAGTTTATAGTTAATGTAAGGTTAACATATATACGTCCCAACTCACTCCTTATATAGTTATGCTTAAAATCTTGTGACAATAATCCATGGATCTAAATAGAATATTCAAGTTAATGCTAGCTAGGAACAACTAATTGCTCATTTTATTGTACCTAATCTGATGATAGTTCTATAGGAATTTTTAATCAACGCAACTAATCAACAACTACACCAATTGAACTAGGTTATGGCTTGTCAATTAGCATGGGTTGAGTGAGTTTTATTGTTTTATTATTTGGATTCTAGAATATGTATGCAGTTGGAACAAAAAAATTCTATTGTGCTAATATGAAAAAAGAAACTTTAAAAAGATCTCTCTATATGTATAAAGACTACAAGTTGTGCATTTTGTCATGTATTGCATCTACATTTGCTTTGCCATTTCTTAAGTTATAAGAGTGCTTCAAGGTTGGGAACCACTTAAACATCCTTTGCATGGTTTAGAGGTAATGTCATTGTGGTAGTGAGAATAACTTCAATGAAGAGTTGAGTGTAAAGAGTTACTACCTTGAACATTCAAGAAACATTCAATAACATGGGAAATAAGGTATTTAAACATGGTTCAACCAATTATGATTTAATTTTGGATCACCTACTTGATTAGTTTAGACTTTTGTTGTCACCAAAAATCATAAAATGCAAGAACTATTGTGCCAAAAAGAACGTAAAAAGATGATTATCGTGCACAATAGTTTTTTTTAGCTCTTTTGGCACAATCGTTCTTACAATTTTTTGGCTTAATCTCCAATTGGTCAATATGTGTTCTAAAAAATTATTCTTGGACTGTGAGTTAGGAAAAAGAAAAATATCAAACTTGAAAAAGATGTGCATAAATGCGATTAATTTTTAAACTTCAATTTTATAAAATTACAAAGAGAACCATAGAATTATAAGAAACTATTGTGGTTGTACTATTTGAAAATTATAGTTACAAGTGATAAAGTTATATACATATATACATACATATATGCATACATACATATATACATACATACTTATATATACACATACAGACATACATACATCTGCATATGCAATTTTATCATCTTGGAAGGCATTAGAAGGCATTTGATTAGAAATATGGAAAAGTTGCAAAAATTGACAAAAAGTTGTCTTGGAGAAATATTGTTGTTGAGCAACATTTTTTGCAAATTTGGAAGGTCAATAATCTGATTTTTCTTTTGATTGAACAAGTAAGAATGAATATTTAAATTCAAGATATATAGCCTATAAATGAATGTTCTTCAACCTAGGAAAGGGTTGGAGTTGATATGTACAGATATCTCATATGCACCATTATCAACTTGAGTATGAACTTGGTTTTAGTAAGAAATTCATTAAATTATTTTTTTCTACTTCGTCTACTATTGTGATCGTTAATGGCATGTCTTCTAATTTCTTCAAAGCTTCATGTGGTATCAAAAAAGGTGACACCATTTCTCCTATCTTTTTTAATATCATGGTGGAACCTTTAGGCAAATGTATTGGAAGATTTGTTTAGGATGGAAAGATTTAGGGTCTCCAACATTTTTCTAATTTTTCTTCTTATTCTCACAAGCAATTTTTTGATGACACTTCCATGATGTGAATGCATTTTGTCAAAGAGGCAAAAAAAATTAAGATTTCTCCTTCTTCCTATACTTAATTCTATGGGCCAATTTATCAATTGGACCAAAAGTTCCATTTTCTTTATCAATAATCTAGATCCAAAAGAGAGACAAAAAGAATATCTAAAATCCTTGATGGTAAGATTGATTTTTTTTTCATTTTTCCTATCTTGGTCTCCCATTAGGGATCAATCCTTTTAATTCTTTTTAGAATTCCATTATTGACAAAATTAATAGCAATTTGTCTAGTTAGAAAGGAGCCCTTTTGAGTCAAGGTGGGAAAATCTAACTTTTGAAGTCTATTCACCAAAATATGCATGTGTATGCATTAAGAATTTTCTCTATTCTTGCTAAGTATGCTAATATACCTAAAAAAATCTAGGGGAAGTTTCTTTGGATGGACACAGAGGAGAAGGTTCATTTTTGTTAGTGTCTTAGGAAAATACCTACAAACCAAATAAGAAGAGATGTATTGGCATCAACACTATCAAAATGATTAACAAATTTCTTCTCTCTGAAAAAATCTAGAGAAATTTTGAAGAGGATAAAGAATGGAACTCTCTAATTAAGAAAAATTATGTCTTTGCGGCTCCTAACCTTGAGGATTGCCTCTATATGTTTGGATTAATGGTCACCAGATCTGGAATAGTATCCATAAAGATAAGAACATGTTAAGAAAGGAAAAAGATAGAATCTAGATAATGGAAGGAGGATCAAGTTTAGGATTGACAGTTGGATTATGGATAATCCTATTTTTCAATATCTTATCTTCTTCTAGCATGCAGAAAAATGCAAGAATTTACTAGGGATTGAAGTTAGAAACTACTAGAGAAAAAATGAATGAATTATACTTAAGAATGTGAATCCATCTCTTCCTTCTATTAACTAAAATCCAAATTTCTATTTTACTAGACCAAATCTTAATGATAATATATTTTGCAATCACAATTTTGATGGAAGTTTGGTCAAGGATTAGCCAAAGTTGGTCAAAGGCCCTTAGGGGTATTAAAATATCATGCAAGGTCACAAATGAATTAAATATGTAAATTGTAATTTTGTTGGACCTATATATGGTGTCAAATAGGCATGAGTTACAAAAAGAGGAAAATTGTCAAAAATGTAAAGTTGTCAAAAAAATGTTACTGTCAATATTTTTTGCAAAATGACAGTTTTGTGGAAAATGGAAGTGTTGGAAATATAAGGTAGGCAAGGTTACTGAAAGGGGAGGGGTGAATCAAGAACCAATATAACTTTATCTTACTTTACCAATTAATCCTTCATATATTATTATGATCTAATTACGTGCATGAAAGAATGAAAGCAATAAAACATTTATAACACTTTTACACAAGATATGGTAACCCAAAAACCTTCCAATCAGAAAGTAAAATTGTAGTGTGGATGATACCCACAAGCTTTAGTACTACAGTATAAAGTTAACTTATTAAGGCTTATAATTGACCACTTTTGGTGATTTTCCTTGTTAGGAGCAACAAGGACTGTGAGGTCCACCTTGTTAAAGGATTTACAAACACATAATGAAGTGTGCACTCGATTAAGAGATTTAGAAAAGGATTGTTAAGTCTATCCTGTTAAAGGATTTGACTAATGCACCTGTTAGAATGAATCAATGGCTGATCTCTGATCTACAACTTTGATTTGCTAAATGAGATTCCTTGTATTACAATGAGCACCTGACAATGATATATAAATCTCAGTTGTCCCTTATACTACTTGTAGCCTTCTTTAATTCGCACTCATGTACTTCATAATATTCTTCAACGACATGTTTGGATATGATATAATGCATTAAATAAATACTAATCCAAATAACAAATTACTGGAGTCGGCTACAATACCAATTTCATCATAATTCACAAAATCGACCCAATTGCTATAACTCTAGTTTAGAAGATAAACTCGGTGGTGTTCTAATACATAGCAAACACTATCAATGCTCAGTAAACTTTGGCACTCGATTGAACTTGAAGCTTGGTCCATACTAATCACTTCCAAGTAATTCAAACTTGGTGAGCACTATGTGACTCGATGAACACTAAGATACTCGATAGCTACTAAATCACTCAGTTGACATTGCATAACTTAGTCAACACTAGATTCATATTGTTCACACTATGAGCTTAGTAGATACAATGGAACTTGGTTAACATACCAGAGCTCCGTTAACACTACAATCTTCTACACTTCTATTGAATAGCTTGGTAGCCTTTGCTATGCTCAGTTTGTATTGTACATAGTCTTTATAGCTCAGTAAACACTCTGTGGCTTAGTAAACACTATAGACTAACTTAGGTGCTCAGTAGAAACTGCAATCTAACTACTTAGCTCGGGAGAAATTGAAACACTTGGTTAACATTGAAGGATGAATGATAAGCTCAGTAGCAACTATAGAGATTGGTAAACATTTAACCATTTGACTAAGTGTTGAGTCACTGATAGAAAAATTGACCTTAAATGTCAACAATCTCCCCATTTGGCATTAGTGACAAAAACACTTATCAAACCAAAAAAAAAGTCTAAATACTCAAAATTACAAGTAAAAAACCATACTATGCCTTCAGCTCGGTTTAAGCTTCCTATAGCTCTAGCTTAGTAACATACTCTATTTTTCTAATTTTTCAAAATTGTTTTTGTAAAGATATATTTTGCTTATTTGTACAAGTGTTTGAATAATACTATACTACTCCCCCATACATATATCTCTCCTATATACATACATTTGGAGTATAGTATTCTCCCTCTTATATAGATAATCTTAACATATTTACTTCTCTCCCTTTGAAAATTACTTCTCACCCTTTTCGACATAAATACCAAAGGTGTATAATATCTACAAGTTAATACCAAAATATGACAAGAAATCAAATGTACCTTTAGAATTAGTACCATAGTCTTGTCCTAATTCTCTTGTAATACCTTACTTGCATTCAAGGAAATCTGAACTTCTACTAATAATTCGATCATGTGGTTAGCTATGGAGAATTTGTTATGAAGGATGAGAGTCTTTACATGTGCAATGTGTTTCTACAATGCATCCATGTTTGGAAGAATCATGCCCTAAATTTTTGCAAGTGTGACCCTGATTCTGGCTTCTTCCTTCAATAATTTTACTTGTAGATTTGTTAGATATCTAATCTTCGTGAAGTGTGCAAATCTATAACTTGGTCAAGTGATAGCTATTGTGCACTTGCCTTCATATCTTCATCTATTTTGGACAATTTTTCCTTGATCTCCTTTGTGATGTCACTAAATTTGACAAATAGTAAAATAACATTGCTTACAAATGTTTCCAGTGAAACAAGAATAGTAAATAACACGACTTTATCTATTGCATGTTCCTGTGGAACTTGCTCCAACACTCTATTGTCAAATTTTCTTTTAGCTCTTTGTAGTAGTTTTTCCTGTCCATATAGATCTTCATTGAATTTATGGACAATTTTAGTTAGTTGATCAAGAATAGGTTGTGTGCTATCAACCTCAATACTTAGAGTATCAACAAATATGCTTTTTATGTCCTCAAGGACTTGATTTTTCTTCTCCTTCTCTTCTCTAAGCTTCTATTTCTTAGCTCTCTTCTCTAATAGTTCTCCTAGGGTATCCATTTGATCTGGAGTAAGGAGACATATATCCGAATTTGGAATAACAATGTCCTCATCCAGATCAATTTCTTCCTCTTCTTTACTCTTTTCTTTTAGAATGGTAGAAACAATTTCTTTACCCTTATTTAAAACTCCAGTACTCGGTTGAGATTGATTCTCAACTATCACTACACTAGCTATGGATATACTTGGAATGGAAAAAATTGTAGAAATAGATGGAATAACAATAAATGTAGAAATGACACTAACAATCAGAATACCTTATTGTTGCTCGGTCAAGCCTGATGATGGAGGAAATTGCTACTCGGCAGATGGAAGTGTTGGGCACTTCAGTCAATGTAACATTCAGCAGTAGAGATTTAGAGATTGGTTGGGTGCTTGGTGTAGTAGTGGTAATCACAACCAACTTGGTAGAAGATTTCTTTTAGCCTAAATGCACTAAGGCTTTGCTTGGAGAGTGTGGAAATGAAGCCATGGCTATTGGTGCAATTTTCTCTGCATCTATTTCCTCAATGCTTTGTATCTTTGGAAGGCTTCCTTTAGTAGCTCCATGATCTTCCTCCTCATCATCAAGATTGACATTATCTATCTCATCATCATTTACTTCTACTTCTTCTTCCTTGTCTTCACCATATTTGTCATCAATGTGCACAACAAAGTTATTGGGTTTGTGCAGCTAATAGATGTTTTTCCATGTAGTACTAGATATCTTCACCACATATTCAATATCCTTAAGAAATATTATACGTTTGTTTAACTAGAGAGTGAAATTCTTCTCATTTTGCTTCAAGGATTCCTTCACTTCCTTCTCACTGAGACTCGGCATGAGTTGCTTCAAAGTTTGATCAAAGATGTCCTTGATAGTCTTCTTTGCATTTTCTCATCTAGGTTTTACTACCTTCATAAGTTCATTAGGAATTTTCTATGAAAGCTCATCTAGTGAGTACTTACATTTGCCCAATTTTTCCATGAGTGTATCTTCTATCTACTTTTTCTCTTTTTCATTCCTTATCTCATACATGAGAAACTTAAAACATGACATGCTAGTTCCTTCTTCCATTTTCTTCAATATTTCTTGGAGTGTAGATGTAGATCTTTTGAAGATAATTTATTTGGATTCATCTTCACCTAACTTCAATTTTCTTTTGCATTTGACTGCCCTTCTTGTAAATACAATAGGGGAGGATTTGGTAGTTTTGAGTATAATGACCTTCCCCTTCTTCTTGGGAGGCTCTTCCTTCTCAAATTCAAATTCCTCTATTTCATCCTCTTCATCTTTATTTTATACATCATCTCCTTTACCTTCTATCAACATGAGAGAAGAAATTTCTTGCTTTGCATTTTTTCATTAACTTTTTTATCCTCTTCCTTCTGTTGTTCACTACTTGAGTTAGCTTGATCTCAAGCTCAATTCTTTCCTTTGCTTCATCATATGTTTTGAAATAGGTGGCTTTGGGATCCATGGGCTCATTTATCAGAGCTTCAATGATATCCTTAGTGTCATCAATGCTAACCTCATACTCTAGAGGTTTAACCCATGCCACTCTAGGTCTGACTATTTGAATGTATACTTTGTCATAGTCAACTATGTAACATATATCTTGATCATAGTCTTCCACATGCTTCCTGGATGTCCTAAACCTATTTTGCATCTTTTCTTTGAATGTTTCAAAATAATTATCAATGATGCTGTCAAAATTCTCACCCATTTCTGCTATATATTCATTGATTTGATATAAAACTAGCACATCCTTCCTCCATACTATAGAACGTTTGGAAGGGAAAAACTTTTGAACAAAGAAGTATAGACATGTTAAATGAGAACCAAACTTACATGGGTTGTTCTTTGACACTCTGATGCTCTCCATGTTCTTTTTGAATCGGTTCAACATCAACTCGACAAGGTTGAAAGATAAATTATTCTTTACCACCTTGTATGCAAGATCAACAACTTCACATGACATGTTGTTCAACTGAATTGAGATGCATCTCTTGTGAGAAATCACATGTATGCCAAACTCCAACTCCATGTATGTCACACCATTAATCTTCATGCCTCTTCCATCCCACTCAGTAAGAGTACACTTAGCCAATTCAACCTGACCTAAGGTTTTGGTGTTCTTTGCTTTATTTATCATTGGTAGTCCAGTGATTCTACGAATCATTTTCTTTGTAATCTGAATGGGTTGTTCCAACCATAATTGCCCATTGTGAACATAGTTTAGAATAAGTATGATCCATTTCACTTGAAAATCCCTTGGCATATGTGAAATATGCGAACCCTTGGTTTCCAAATGTTGATGTTCAGGCTTCAATACACCATCCACACATAATTCACTGAATGCCTCAGTAATTTCTTGGGTTTTGAGTTCCTAAATGGAAAAAGGAGTAAAATGAGCATATTTTGTGCATGAGCAATACCTTGTGTGGAATTTAAGATTGAGTACCAACTAGGTCAAGCACCTTTGTAATTGTTGGACTTAACTTGAATATAGGTGCCTGGAAGTTGACTCCTCATATTAATAATTCTAAAACTTTCTTGACTTTTCTACTTGATGATGCCATGCTCAATAGGGTTACTAAAAACTCAACAAATCTTCAACAACAAATACTAAAATTACTTGAGGGCTCTGAATTTTCTTTTCACAAATAGCTCTAGAAATTTGTAGTGAAATAAAGCATTTGATTTCTTCCTTTTAATGAATTTCCTCTTTTTTTATCACCATTAATGCTTCATACATATACTTATTCAGTGATAGAATGCCCTCCACTCGATTTGGCTTTTGATGCTGAGGAAACATTTATAGCTTGGTAGAGTCACCAAAAACTCGATGTCTACATCTAGTGTTTTAGTTTATCTCGCCATCACTCAATAAGGTCTTGTGGCCCAACCTAGCTCAATAAGTTCTTCAATTTACCATCATCACTCAGTGATCCTTGTGCATCTTGATTGCTAATCAGATCATTTTTCTTGCTAGCTGGAACTAATGTTAGATGACTTCTTTTGAATCAAAGTTCCAGTAATCTCCATAGGGAACTAAGTTGAAATGATTGTGCCACCCAACTCATTGACTTGGGTGTCATTCACTTCATGATTTTGGCTTGCATTCTTTGGAGATTTTGGTACCCATTTCTACCTCATTTATTTTTTGATGTTGTTAGCTTTGGCTTTCTTTTCATCTTCAATTCTTCTTGTGTTCATATAGTTCTTAGAAAGATGACCAAGTTTTTTATCTGATTTCTAGGATCTAGGACTATTACAGAGAATGCTAACCAATTACATAAAGTTAATTTTAAAGCTTTAATAAAAAAAAATTAACATAATTGCAAATAAGAAAACACAAAATGAGATGATAGAAAGAGAGATAGAGACACAACACATTTGATTTTGGAGTTCATCCAGGAAGGACTATGTCTCCGGCTCCAGCTCCAATAGGGGGACCGATCCGATTAACTCCAATAAATCAATACAAATGATTTGTGACAATTCCCTTCAAGCACACACAGAAAAATTCCTCTATGTGTAGGAAAAATCACTAAGTCTCCAAATATATAATATCTCTCTCACCATTTGGCTCATTTCTCCCTTCATTTTCCATGCCTTCAAAAGACCCCTAACCCCTCTTTTTACACAAAACAATGTCTAATAATAGGGAAAAATATATTTAGACCCTTACAATAGCCTCTCCTCGGAATGAGACTTATTTATATTTTATAAATTTGTCCTTATTTACTAATTGCCTTTACTTAGACAAGAGGGGATCGGGCTTTGATACACTTTAAATAAAATCTATGCTAATAATATCACAAGCCACTCATGTGGCGCAATGGTAATGAGCATTTTGAGGACGCGCATGATAGAGGGACGTCGGTGGTTCCAACCACCGCACTGGCCTTTGGCTTTTAGCCCAATTTAGTGGCATTTAAAACAATAAAACAAACATCGGTTGCATATGTTTCAAATGGTCATCAGTGGTGTAACGGCCACCGGCTGAATTTTAGGGGCCACTGGTCACGGGTTCAAAACCTGACGCCGCTATTAAATTTTTATTTTTTTATTTTTTTAATTATTATTATTATTATTATTATTCCACCTCAAACTTCAATCGAACATATCTTTCGCATACAAACTCCATTTTTGACGAAACGAATGCTGTTGGAAAGCTCTTGACGAGATCTTCAATTTGAAACCCATTGTTGACCACTTTCGAGATGATTTTTTTTTCACCTTTTGATGACCTCTGTACTTGGTTTGACCAAACTTTGATTGGCTATAACTTTTGCATATGAACTCCTTTTTCATTTGTTCGAATTGCATTGGATCCAAAATTCTGAGAACTTTAAACTAGCCTTGATTATTGGAGTTTTGGAGATACTTCATTTTTTGATGAAAATATCCCCCGGATCAATTTTGTACAAAAAAAAATCTTGTTTTAGTATCTCTTTTCCTCATATGATGTTTCACATAGTTTGCTCCATTGTGTCCAAACTCACTACAGTAGTGACATCTATGCCATGTACTGTAGTCCCATTCAAATATTGCTTTCATAATTTGTTTTATTGGGTTCCACTTCTTGGTTTTGTACTCTAAAGATTTGTGTCCTTGTTTCTTGCAATTGTGACATTTTCCTTCAAACTTAGGTTTCTATGTGCATTCACTTTCTCTATGACCATACTTGTTGCAATTGTAACACTTGGCATTGAAGTTTGCTTTACCATTGCTCCAACATTTGTTTGATGTATGACCTATCTTACCACAATGATTAAAAGTAGGCCTTTTGTTTTTTTGAGCTCCTTGCTAAGATGATTCACCTTCTTCTATATATCCTAATTCATCTTTGCCTTTATGTCTATGTTGACTTTATTTATTCAATTGATTCATGCTTTCTTGATATTTCATCATTCTCTCATTGGTTTTCCTTTCAATGTTGAGATCATTCTGTAGTCTTTCATTCTCTATCCTTAGATTGATAACCTCTTGATTTGCATCATTGAATCGATCAATAAAGTCTACTTTCTCAAGGGATAGTTGTTGAATTTCATTGTCCTTTTCTTCTACCACTTCTTTGGCTTTGTCTTTTTCTTCCATGGCTTCACATAATCTGACTGATTGGATTTCTTGTTCTCTTTTCATCTTTCTGACTTCTTCTTGAAGATTGGTATTTTTTTTCTAATGAATCTTGGATTTTTGCATTAGCTTCATCTTAATTTCTTTTTGTACATGAGTATTCTATTGTATTTTCAATGTAGAGGTTATCGTCCATTTCTACTGCAAGATCTTTCCTTCTTTTCAATGATTGAGAGAGTTGTTCCTTAGCTTTCTTGAGTTGTCCAATGGCCAATTCTAGATCCAACTTTTCATTCTCAATAGCCTTATCTAGCCTATATACCTTCATTGCCTCTAATCTTATCTCAAGCTATTAAACTTCTGATGTGAGAACCTATTGCTTTGATACCAATTGTTGGAAATATATAGTAGCAAGGTTACCAATAGGGGAAGGGTGAATCAGGAACCAATAAAACTTTATCTTACTTCACTAATTAATCCTTCATATATAATTATGATCGAACTGCATGTATGAAATAATGAAAGCAATAAAACATTCATAGCACTTTCACACAAGATATGGTAATCCAGAAACCTTCCAATTAGAAAGTAAAACTAGGGTGGGGATGATACACATAAGATTTAGTACTATAGTATAAATTTAACATGTTAAGGCTTACAATTGACCACTTCTAGTGATCTTCTTTGTTAGGAGCAACAAGGACTGTAAGGTCCACCTTGTTAAAGGATTTACAAACTTTCAATGAAGTATGCACTTGGTTAACAAATTTAGAAAAAGACTGTTAAGTCTAACTTGTTAAAGGATTTGATTGATGCACCTATTAGTATGAATCAATGGTTAATCTCTGATTTGTAACTCTAATTTATTGAATGAGATTCCTTTTATTACAACAATCATCTGACTATGATAGATAAGTCTCTATTGTCCCTTATACTGCTTGTAGCCTTCTTTGATTCACACTCAAGTACTTCATAATCTTCTTCAATGACATGTTTGGATATGATACAATGCATTACATATATACCAATCCAAATAAAAAATTACTAGAATCGGCTACAATACCAATTTCATCATAATTCACACAGCTAGCCCAACTGTTGTAACTTGGGTTTAAAAGACAACCTCGGTGATGTTCTAATATACAAGAAACACTATCAATACTTGGAAAAATTTGGTACTCAAGTCAACTTGAAGCTTGGTCCATAATAATCACTTCTAAGTAGCTCAAACTTGGTCAACACTGTGTGACTCGGTAAATACTGAGAAACTCGGTAGCTACTAATTCACTTAGTTGACACTACATGACTCAGTTAACACTAGATTCATATTGTTAACACTATCATATTGGTAGATACAATAGAACTTGGTTATCATACTAGAGCTTGGTTAATGCCATGATCTTCTTCACTATTGTTGAATAGCTTGGTAGCCTCTATAACTACGCTCGGTTTGCACTGTACATAGTCTTTGAAGCTCAATAAACACTATGTGGTTTGGAAAAATTGTAAACTAATGCAGGTGCTTGGTAGACACTTCATTCTAACTACTTGGCTTGGGAGCAACTAAAACACTTGGTTAACACTGCAAGATGAATGATAAGCTCAATAGACTATAGAGCTTTGTAGCAGTGCAACCATTTGACTAAGTGTTGAATCACTAATAGACAAATTGACCTTAAATGTCAACCATCTTGGATGAATTCTTTGGGGATTCAAAATCTCTTCTATTCCATAAGAAATGAATCTCATGAAGAAAACAAAGAATGATATAGATAGAAGAAAAGTGAAGGGTATGGTGTGTTTGGTTTTGTATAATAAAAGTTTTTTTTTTTTTGAAAATCTACTTGTGTACTAGCATTTAAATTAGTCCTAATATCTTCTCCCTTATCTCGTGGTTGTAATAATTATTAAGTTTCATATATAGGGAAATAGAGGCTTGAACTAATTATGATATTAAATTGATACCTAGTATCAATGGATTTATTACCAAGGTCAATCTTAATAGTCATTGTATAAATAGTAAATTCTACACACTTTTAGATAAAAGTACCACAGTGGTTGTATGCTTTCTCTATGTAGAGATTAGGGAAGGTTTAAAGGTTTTTTTTGTTTTTTGAAATTTCCCTCTCATGGTTCAACACCATAACCCTGATTCCCATAAGGAATGGACAAAGAGTTAATGAGTATTTGTTGTTGCATGCAAAATACAATGAATCAGCGTCCAAGAAATGTGACAAAGGCTCAAGTATAATCTGCATGGTGTTTGGAGGGTTGTAGTCATTCATGGGATGCTAAAGAACCCTTTGGAAGAGTAGAATAGGTGAGATACTAAAGTTTGTAAGACAATTACTATATTTTAGTTATGTATCTTTGTAAATGAAAAATGTCTAAGTACATGGAGTCAATCATCCAAAGACTGAGATATATGGTAGCAAGGATATTTTATATTTTTGTTAGATTGTATGAGTGTCTAAAAAGAATATGTGAGTTGATTTTGTTTATACTGTAAAATATTTTCGAAGAAGAATTAAGTTCAAACTTTAGATATCAAGAGTATAGTACTTCAGAGAATCAGAATTGATTTAAATGCAAATCTATGGGTGTCATTGATAAGAGATAAAATAAAAGGGGCTTATTTCCAAGCAAGGTGTTATAGTAAGGTTGCAGATGCATCAGAGATTGCATATGTGAAGTATGATTTATAGTCAGTTTGTATTGTAAAATCTAAGAGTTGTAATGAGTGCTTTTTAAAATCTAAGAATATCATCACCAATCCTGAAGGTGAGTCTATTTTGCTTGATTCCTATCATTCATGTTGTTGAGAGAATGTATTGTCTTACATCTACAAATCATAGTGGTGATTCCTTAGGGTTTATGCCTAAAAGATGGTTTGTGCCCTACTTGCATCACCTATAATGCCCTATATATCCATGGGGTTCATGAAACTCCTTCTTTGTTGGGGTCCATATCTAGATCTCATTGTTTCGTGAAAGACCCAACATATTACAAAGAGAAGCAATAAGTAGAACCTATTGAATTGAAGTGGTATCAATTGAACCCCTATATATCGATGCCCAGTCAATCAAGTCAAAGAATACCCCTACTATTTATTGAAAGGCATTCCAATTGATCAACATGAATAGACTTTTGATGAATAGAGGGGAAGGAACTTCATGCATCTCAAGTTGTTCGACTTCTCTTTTTTATTGGTGGATCATTTGTTCCTACTTATGATCTTGACCTTTTATTTGGGCTTGCAAATAGCATGAATCATGAAATGCTAATTTCCTCCTAGATAATGTGATGAAAGTGATGAATGCACTTAAGAAAATTATTTTTTGAAAACCCTTACCTTCAACGCCACTATAAAAGTCTTCATGAAGGCTCCCTCCCACATGCCACGCTTTTCCATATGAATAAATGAAGTTTCAATTTTATTTTTTTGTTTATATCCCTGACAATGTCATAATTTTGATGCTAAACTTAACTCATTAAAAATTTGACATTATTGGGATCATATTTCTTTTAAATGAATTTGACAAGCCAAATTGGCTTGCTATCAAAAATTTTGGTAAAAAATGACCCCCAAATGTACTAGTGTTATATACTTCCCATTTTTCCTTCTACATTCTATGGAAGACAAAATCTTTAGGGTTAAGGAGAAGATTAAAAGATCAAAACCATACACTATCTTGCACTAGGAATTTATGTATAAATTTTATAATTTTCATAAGAATATATGCCCCATCTAGCCTATAAATGTGCAATTGGTTCTTCCTCATCTAGCTCTATCTACCTTTTCCCCACAAATCTCTACTAATGTGTTGTCCACTGTGGAAACCAAAACCCCAAAACTCACCCTCCTGAAGCAAATCAAAATGGAGAAAGATATCTAGATTGTGGATTTAGATGTTGAAATTGAAGTTAGAAGGAGGCTATCCCTAAGAAATAAGAAGAAGAGGGTCCATGTTAGTGGTAAGTGCAAACTACCTTAGAAAAAGTATAAGAGCAAGAGCTCCCAAAGGAAATATGTTAGAGAAGAGGAAGAAGAAGTTGTTAGTGAGGGTAAGGATGAGGATAGTAGTCAATTAAGCCACCTTCCGTCTCATATCTTTGATACTCATAAGAACAATACCCCTAATATGTCAAGGGGCGAGAAGGGGGAGACTCTCACTTCCCCCCAACATCCTACTAAAAAAGGTGAACAAGCCTTTGAAAGGGACACCCACGGTCCCCACCTATTGGTGTTCAAAATTAAAATTTGGGTGTCACTAACAAAAAGCTTAAAATGTTAGAGGAAAGGAAAGAGATCTTAGAGCAAAGGTTTGATGAGATCACTAGGTTTGTTGTGAGGGTGATGTATTCAATGACCTCCACCCTTCACCTTCTGCATGCAGGGAAAGAGGGCCTAACTTTTATGGTGGGAGTGGACACTACAAGTTTTCTTTATAGGTTCTTGGTGGATGATTGGCTCCAACTTCTACTAGATAAACCTAAGGGGAGGGAGAAGAACAAGGGGAATTAGTTCCCCCTTTAGTTTAAAGTTTTTTTTTAATGCTTACTATTACAACACTCAGCCCATGAGGGTTTTGTTAATGGTGCTTTTATGGACTCAAATTTATTATAATGTTTGTATTTTGATGTTATATATTATCTATAGTTTTCTTTCTTGTAGTTGGGACACTTTAGTGCGAGTTTTTTTGAAATTGAAAAGGTAGGTTGGTTAACTTTGGATTTTCCTGACTGTTAGTTGTTTTGTAGCTTCTTACTAATCAGATCTACCCCCATTTTGGCTACTTTCAATTTAAAAACTATGCTTCAGCCTTTAATCTCACTCCTATAATGCTTAAGAGACCATAAATCTACATTTTTCTTTGTTTTTTATCAATATCAAAATAATTAATTTGAAAGTGGGAAGCATCCTTCTATGCAATGAACCCACTCATATTCTACATGAGGTTTTCACAAACATTAGTTTTTAAAATTATTTAGATTAGAATTTAGTACAAATATTTCATGCAAGATATGTTTAGTGACATTCATTAAAATTGTGTTTTTAGTTTTATATTTGATTTATTTAAGCAATGTTTGGTTCTTGCTTGTGCAATTTTCGCAATGGAGGAATCAATTTTGAAAAGCTCTTTCAATTTTTATTCTTAGATGGATTTTCTTCATAAAAAGTTGATCTTTCGCAAGGGATATGTACTTACATTTAAGGGTTTGATTTAGGATTAGGATGTATACCATTTTTTATGGTATTTATGACCAACTATCATTAGTTTATCTATCTTAGGGTTTTTGCTCATAATTTTTGGTTAGCTTCAATCGCAAGTCCATGTCTCCACTCTAGCATCTACACAGGGTAAAAAAGCTTCACGGTGAAAGGATCAAGGTAGATTTCTTCAATTTTTGTTATTATAAATTAGTTATCTTTTATTTTTATCTAGTTTTAGTGTGCCTTGGTGTAGCAATTACCATTCTAGTAACTATCAAATGTCTAAGTTTTAAAAATCTTTTCTATTTCTATGTTTCTACTATTGCATTCTCTGTAGACCCTAATAAAGAAAATAAATATTATTTAATACTTTACAAGTGACACAGTCTACATTTTTAAGGGTCTATTTTCACAATTATTAAATGATGAGTACTTTTATGTCTATTTAGGAGACACATAAATGAATTTTTCTTTAAATGCCCAGTTCACTATAAATTGGAATACCCATTTACCTAAATGTATATTTATATTGGGCAATTTTGGAGTCAAGGTTTCTTCAAAAAAATATAGAGAAATGTCATTTTTTATTTTTCAAATAATTTAATTTTGTGTAATTTTAAATGTCAAATAATATCTATTCTATGCAATTCAATTTTTTGGAGACTATTTGTTTAGCATGGAAGATGAAGTTATACCCCAACCACAAGATTTAAGAACTTGAAACAAAGAAAAACAAAGAAAAGGAAACCACAAAGTGAATAGAGAATTGACACAAACTATACACACAAATAGGCAACAACTTTATTCACCTCTCATGATGATTACACATTGTAGGCTTTCTTTCTATAACTCAATTAAACAATGTAAAGTAAATCTTTCTTATATTGTCTACACCCTTTATAGACTCCTCCAAACTAATAGATTTATTTATTAACTGATTAATTGACTACTAATAAACTCCCTAAAGATTACAATAGTATGCATGACCAATATATTTAATATGGACTCTCCAAATTCTAAACTATAGATAGATAACACATAGATATCATGCTTTATTAGGAATAATAAATATATTTACTAATCAAAATAAATTTATGCATAATAGAGGCATACGTGTATTCTTCAATGCATGCAACTGAATCTAAAAAATCCATGAGCATCAATTCTTCTACATACCCCCCATTGATGCTAAGAGGACTTACAATATCTAGCTCAACTTGATCAATGCACCTTATAGTGCAACTCTTCATAACTAGACTTTGATAGTATCACATATTACTTCTTGTAGAGGTCAACTATCTCAGTAATAATTTCTCTCCTTTATGAGAGATCATAAGGCCTATACTTCCCCTCCTTTCTCTAACATAGAGAAGACTCCATGACACTTGCATGTACCAATCAAAAAAAGTAGTCATCAATCACTTTAGTTAAACATCAAAACCTTTATTCACCACTATCTCTTTTGACATGCAAACATTGAGGTTTGTATAACCTTTTCAACATCTTTGTGACCCTCTACCAACAAGATCCATTGACCCATCCATAATCAACCTACATACAATTTTTCATAGGTTGTCCATCACAATCTCTATTCCAACATGATTTTTTACTGTGACTCTTGAACCCACAAATTTTACAAGGTTGAAGATCCCAAAATTTATCCTTGGAATTTCCTTCCTTGTGACAATGAGAATAATGCACTCTTTCAACTAATTTCTATGAACTTTTAATGATAGCAACACCAAATCTATCATGTGTATCAAATCTAAGGCCTTCAAATTTTTGCATCCAAATGGACTAGATGGGTTCCTTCATGTCTTGCCCATGCTTTCCTAATCCACTTCCTTTGAATCCCATTTTCTACATAATTTTCAAACCAATATTATTTTAAAAACATCCATTGTTATCATCATAATAATTTCTATCTATACCTCCAAATGTTTTCTTACCTTCATCTTTACATAACAGAACAAGAGAACCTTTATCTATATCATTTGTTTTAAATGGACACAAATCATTTATATCACATGCAACATTACAAACCAATTTATTTGATTTTAAATTTTCATTTTTCCAAAATCATTACCTTCTTGACCAAAGAATTTTAAATTGTCCTTCAATTCAACATTTTTTTTTTCTTTTCCAATTCTTTCTCAAGATTCTCAAATCAACATAAATAATCATATTTTTCCTTTCCAAACTTTTTCAAATTCTCTACCAACTCTGAAATAAACTTATCTAGATTTTCCAATTCATATTTCAAATAATATTTTTTATAAACTAAACCTTCATTCTCTTTTTAAATTTTTTTCATGTCTTCCCCATTTAAATAAAAAATCTTACACAAATTTAAATTATCTCTATTATGGTTGGCTCTAATAATCCATTGCCCCATGCCCTTATCTTTGATAGATCCGACTATTTATGCTTTGATACCAATTGAAGAATTTAAAACACAAGGAAAGAATAATAGAGCACACAAGAACACAAAATTACACACTAATTAAACTAATTATTATATTCATATCTTTAATAAAATATTATTTTAAAAATATCCATTGTTATCATCATCACAATTTCCATCTATACCTGCAAATATTTGCATACCTTCATCTTTTTTAACCTTTGTCTATTCTGCCCTATTTCGTTGTGTTTTTATTTTCTTCATAGACACCTTTGTGTGTGTGAGACACCCTATAATTGAGCATAAGGGGGAAATCTTGGCAAAAAACTTTGATATCCCTATCATGGATTCATCACAACATGTATAATTTTATTTAACTCTCTTTTTGATTGATTAAACATGGGTTTCAAATCTTGATTAAATCTAATTATATAGAGTTTGGAATCATTTAAAACAATATTTAATCTTAATTATAAATTAGCATCATTGATTTTTTTTCCTGATTTGATAGATTAGAATGAAGGTCATATATTATAATTTACACATTCGTATACTTTCCACTGAAGAGCATAAAATTTCTTATACACAGCAATTTTCTTATGGGTCTTTCCTTTTTTAGGTAAGTGGGTTTTTTTAGTGTGGAGACTCTAGAGATGCATTTTCTTACTACAATCATTTAGTTTCAAAATTATACATTGAATAGAATCATATGACTATAATTGAGCCCCACAAACCCAATTCCTCAAGAATTATATTTGATTATTGTAAAACTGTTAAGACTAGTTGATCCTTTTAAGCCTCTCTTATCACAAAGTTGAAGCTATGCATATCTATGTGAACAAATCAAACAAACTTCAAATCAAATTTAAATTACAAGAAATTAGGCAATATATGTTGGCTACAGAGGAAAAACTTAAAAAACACTAGAACAAGTGATAAGAAACCAAAACATGGAGTATAAAATTTGCCAATTTCTTGTGAACTATTTATCTAGAGCAATCAATGGAATTTGTGTACTCATATATTTCAAAGGAAAATTGAACCTACAATTATACTGCAATAAGGTTTTTTATGGGAATTTAACCTTTTTATTTGATATGAAATGTCCTTTGTTTACTTGTGCTTTGATATAGTCACTGTTGCAATTTGACCATCATATCATGTTTTCTAATGTCATTTGGAAACTATATGTCCCTTCTCAATTTTTTTTATTGCAATTTATTGGTTCAAGTAGTAAAAATAGTTTACAACATTCAAAATATACACATATATTCCACATCTCAATATGTATGTGTTATAAGTAATGAACACCATACACATGGGTGTGTAAAAGAAAGTTGTTGCCAATAAGGGGCCACACCTAGTATAGAGATTGTGCAACATGGACATTGTTGCATGTTTTACCAATCTTTTAGCCTTCTCACATGTCATTTCCATGCTAATATTTGTTATGATAACAATTTTATTTCATTTTGTCTATTGGAAGGTGTGGATAAGAAGTCATCGATGAGGCTTTATATACAAGGTGCAAAGAGACCACACACATAGGGCATATTAGTCAAATTATTGGAAGATTGCGAAAAAAGAAGTATATATAGGAATGAAATAATTTATTTATAACCAGTATTAGTAAAGCAAGGATTTTTCTTTTAAGTAATGTAAGTTTTCTTTTGATGTTCTTGTAGGAGATGTCATACCATTTTAGCTTCACCTCACTTGGAATGTCTTTAAGTTTCTTGGGTAATGGTTTGATTTTCTTTTTTAAAATCATCAATATTATTTCCCATTGAAATTGGTTAGATATTGAGACATTTATTGAAAACATCAAGATTATTTATTCAAATCGCAAGATTATTTTTAAAAGAATTTCTATTGATGAAAAATAAGAATATAAATGATTCTTGGGCTTGTGTTGTATGTTTGATGAATTTGTGTTTGTTTCTTATTCTTTTACCAACTTTAAAGCCCATGGATTTTGTTTCAATGGAGTTTGCAAAATGCTAATACCAACTTTAGAGCCCATATATTTTGTCTCAATTAAGTTTCTTGAGATATCATATGATTTTCTTTTGCAAGGTCTATGTGTACTTTACATCTAAACAATTTGGTATTTTAATTTTAAAATTTTGACCCATCATCCCAGAGATATTGAGTCACTTTAAGTAAAAATTTATAAATCCATCAATATACTAATTCTATCTAATCTTAGCATTAATCTATTAATTTTACCTAATCTTAACCTTAGATGCATTAAGCTACATGTTAGCCTTATTTTGAGTTGTCATTGTTTAAATTCTCTCTGTTTTCCTTTGGAGCCCCAAGTCACCTATTTAACTAGCCTTTATCAATCTCATATCTCTCAAATATCATCAAGCCTTGCATATGGAGATTTACCTTGTGTTGTCGATCATGTCTCTTGTGTCTTGATCCCCTTTTCGAACCTCAGCTCGAAGTAGTTCAAAGTAGTTAAACTAAAGGATTTGATGTTAACTATTTTTTTGCAGGTGGGACCCACTAAGTATTATGAAGATGTTCATTTGAACCTCTTCGAACCTCTTTGAACCTCAATTCAAAGAAGTTCGAAGTGGTTCCATTAATGAATGTTTTTGGGTGCAAGCGTTCATGATTCTCAAAAGGTGACCAGTTCCTGAGACATTAACTAAGGTGGCAAAAACAATGATTGGAGGTCATGTTATAATTAATCTCATTTTAAACACAAGATTGTTTGTCATCATGATTCAGAAAGGGAAAATCTTTCACCTAAAAGTTAGATTATTTGTCAGAAATGTGTGATCATTGCAAAGACATCTGCAAGTGGTGATTATTTAATAAAGAGGTCTTGTCATAAGTTTCAATCATGTGAATCAGGCTGCAACTAATTTGCCATGAATGCCTCATTATGAGGCCATACTTTCACCAGTATGTTCTCCTTTCTCTTTAAAAACACAAGTTTTTGATTTAATTGTTTATCATGCAAAAAGGTGAATTGAAGGAGAAGCGACAAAAAGCAAAGGAAAAAGGTCTAGTTTTTCTTAGCAAACTATAGGTGAGAATACAAGAAACCCCTTTCTCTTTCCTCTATACGTATTTCAAAGAACAAAACAGTGTTGGGATTTTATTTCCCTTCTTGAAATGAATTCTATTTTACATTTCTTTAGAAACATTTCCAGTTTAGAATTTAAAAGGCTTGCCATTTCCTATACTAATTTGGAAGGTGTCAAGGTAGAGAAGTTGCAAGAAATTTTTCTTGAGCAAGCTGACAAAATTAATGGTTGTCTAGAAATTTTACAATTGTTTAATTGAGGTTGCAACTTTCCCCCTTGCCCTTTAGATTCCTAAGTTACTTCACATGTGCATTGACCACCGTGATGTAAGAACCAAAAACATTTTGAATAAAGATAGGGAATTAGTGTTATCCATTTCAAGGGAAACCATTTCTTCAATTTTATGTCTGCCTGAATGTACCTTTACTACCTTTAGCCCTACCTAGTCTTTGGTTGAGTATCAGAAAGGTCTAGATAAGTACCATAACTCAATGGCTAGGAAGTGGATAGAGACAAACTCTAGAGGTGGCTCAAGGTTGCTTGAAATAGTTACCAAAGATCATAGGAAGCCTCATGTTCATGATCTCATTGTCTTGTTACACCACATTTAAGGTTCTTTGAATGTTTTTCTTTTTGAAGACTGGATATATCATTATGTAGAAATCATTCTTAAAGGAGAACAACTATTTGATTAGGTTGAGTTAACAACTTGCTCATTGAGAAGTCAATTTAAGCATACTAAAGAGTCTAGAGAAGATTTTTATATGTCTTCCTATCTATCCTATTACATTGTCTATGTCAATAATATTACTTCTCTTCCACATGAAACCTAGAATGAAGATGTAATTGTCTACCAGTACTATCCTCTACTCCAAAGGGCCAGAGTATTAGAAGATTTTAAGAAATTACATGATGTGTTGATAGAGAGTGTACACTTAAGCCTAAAAAAGGTGCCAATACCAAGGTTGTCCCTAGAGACCCAAAAGTTGATTCAAAACTATGGGAGCTATTTTATTCAATTTCCTAAATTCACATATTTGAGAGTAGGGGGATTTGAGGAAGAACCAATGAAACTGCCTCGGTATGCACTAGATTGTTTTGTCATAGCTGAAGTCTATAAACAGTTGTTTTCAGTGATTAAAGACAACCTACCTCAAGAAAACTAGGAATATTTTTTTCCTATTAATCTTGGCCACTTAACTTGCAGTAGCATGATTAATGCATTAGTTATTGGGAGCAATTTACTTAGTTTCAATTTTGGATCCTATCAGAGGAGGAGAGATTTTGACAATAGAGGATTCACAGCCAAAGTTCTTAGTTTAAAAGGTCAATCACCTAGGTTCCACATTTAGAAGACTTAAGGCAAGAATTCAATGATCAGGAAGAAGTGTTAAGAATAGATCACTTGAGGTTAATACTTCCACAAATTAGTTATCTCAGATTGAAATTCCAAGTAGAAGTAGTTTAGGATGGTTTAGACATTGTCGAACTAGGATGGGAGGAAGCAAGTGAATTGAAATAATTGGGGGTAGAGTGGAACCAAGGAGAAGAGGATGACATAAATTTGAGAACTAGATCTATCCTTACTCACACAGATAATTGGCTAAGGAGAAGAAACATGAAGACTGTCAATGAAAAAAAAAACTGGAAAATCCCCAAAGATGGTTTCTTGCTCTGAAACACTAACTTCTAACATTCTAATTTCATTTCATGTTGCAAGTAGTACACTGGCCCCTAATAAGAATAAAAGAACATTGTCTCCTACACAAACCATGGCCCCTAGAACTAGGTCCAAGACCAAATCCGAGGCACTCATGTAGGAAGACATTCAAAAAGAGAAAATGATGGCTCAGGAAAAAGGTCTAGGGGAAGATTTCAGCTTTTCGAATAATCCCGATGGTGATGTGCAACTAATTGAAACTCCTAAATTGGATCAACCAAAATTCGTGACTCCTACTAAGGAAGGTCAAGGAATAACTGCTACTCCCACTATCCCATCTTGGTTATCTAATTTGGTCAGCAAGAAGTGGAACCTACAATTTGTGTCTACACCTATTAAGGATATTGTCACCAAATATGCAGCCCATAGTTCTAAGAGTAAGAAGTTAAAGAGTGATGTACATTTGAGCAAGGACCCAATAATAACGGAAGTGACCACATACAAATAGAAGAATGAATCTAGAGAAATTGATGCTAAAGGCTTTAAGGTCATGATTGTGGAGTTGGGATCCATTACCAAAGACACAGGTAACCACTTTTTCAAATTCTTTGCAAACCACATGCTAACCCAATCAGAGAAGGATAGCAAAGAAAAGAAAGAGTTCAAGGCATTGGTGATCACCATGGTGGCCTATATAGATTCATTGATGAATTTAGGTTCTCTTCCACTAGTTCAGACTCCACAGTCTTTTGACCCTAATTCCTCAGACAACCAACAGTTAGTTAAACAGATGCAAAGGGGAAAACAACTCTCAGACGCAGTGCAGAACTAAGTGACCACCATAATAAGGGAAGGCAATAAATTCATACTAGATTTCACTACCACATGTGCAGAGGGAGAAACATTGTTAGGTGAGATTCAAGCCCTCATGCTAGTATGGGAAACCAATCAAAATCGATGCCAAGCCATTTTTTTTCGAATTAATGAGGTTAAAAAATACAGAGTATTGAAGTTTCTTAGTGAAAATCCCATGAAAACTATGAACTCATGCATGCTATTCATTCTAAAAAGTAATATGGGTTGGAAGGAGTCAATTTATAGAGGAGCTGTTGAGGAAATGCGATTAGTGAAAATTGAAATCGCTGGAATGCATAAAGAACTCCTAAGAGATATGCATGTTGTTAATCCCACTGGAATTCCACAATTTGAAGATGGCAATATGGACTCTGAGGTCTTAATTAGAAATTTCAATGATGTTGTGACAAAGATCAGAGACAGTGCTACACCTACCCCTAGTGACTTTACTACACTGGAAAACATCGAATTGATGTTGTATCTAAATAAGAATCTCATGCCATGGCAAAGCCAAAGAATTGAAGAGCTCAATTGGTTGAAGGACAATTGCAAATCCAAACTATTAAGCTTGAAGAATCCACACTCCCATGCAATGTAGGAATTCACAAATGTCTTCAGGAGCTAGAAATCGGTAAGGCAGACCATGGTCGACGAAGAGAAAGTTGGCAAATAAATTTAGTTTAAGGTATTACTTTCTATTTCATTTTTTTAAAACTATTTCTTGTCTCATAACTATTTTTAACCGAAAGGTTGGGCTTTAATGGAGGCCTTTTTGGATTTGTAATGGACTATAAATGTTGGAGCATTTAACTAGTTAGGGGTTAGATTTTAGAAGAAAAAAATATACTCTGATAAAGTTAGTACTATTCCATGTTAAGTATATAGAAATAGTTATAGATAAATAGAAACATATATACAAGTGCTCTGTTAAAGATTTTGTGCTAAAGAAAGTTTTTGAGTATATACATCTATCACCTTTTTTTAATGTGATTTACAACTTGGTGTTTGAAGCAAATTCAATCATGGTTACTTTGTGAGCTATGATGATTAGTCACATGTAACATCTACTACTATTTCTTCGTGGTTCATTTTCATTTATTTTCTTAGAAGTTTAGTCTAAAATGTTGTGGTATTTAGATGTTGGTTAGATTATTGCTAATGAAAGGACTATGGACTTTTCATTTATTTTCTATCAATGAATGTGTAAACTATTACCTCAGTTCCCAAGAGTACGTGAGTGTTTCGTATGTGTGTTCTAGTAAAAGTGTGCATCTAGTTAATTTTGATCTTTTGAGCTTACTGGTGAATCTTTGTAAAGGGAGTTGCACCTATAAAATGCTGATGGAAACAAATAACATCATGTTTTCTCAATTGATGTGAATATTATTGGATTTTCCAAGTTTTGGACATAGAGTAGATCATTGTTTATTAGGAAAAGACAATCTGTTCACTAACACTAGGTAGGAACTTTGATGCATTGTCTCTCTCGTTTGACATTGTATAATAATTAAGATTACAATTAAGTTTAATGTTCACTTAGGTCTCCACTTAGATTACAATTTAAATAGAAGTGAATATAAGTTATGTTAAGTTTATATAGATTTTAAATAAATATTATTTATTAAATCTTAATGATATTAATAATTATTTGCAATCATTCTAGAGAATTTTAATAGTTATAATAATAAATATGAGATACATCATTACTTATATAGCTAATATATGTAATAACCTTACATGTATTAATTCAACTTTAAGATGTGAGTGGTGGAGAGAATAGTGAGATAAAATTAGTGAAAATGGAAATAGAAAGATATGAAGTGAGCCCCATAGTGGTCAACCTCATAAGTGTAGTTAGTGTTGTTGCTATTTGGTGAGAACTATCTGACATAGAATAAGAAAAGACATTATACATTTCTCCCAACTTTCTTTCTAAATTCTTTTTGTGTTTCTTCCAAGATAATTTCAAAATTTTTTGTGCTCTAAAAAATATTTCACAAATCATATATTTCTATCGACATACCCATTGCACCTTATTAGCGCAAGTGGCAATACCTAATATTTAAGCATATTCTTATAGTTATAATAGTATATGTAAAATTTATTCAAGCCAACAGGCTTATTCCTAGGAGGATTTGTGTCAGAATTTTTTCATATCCTAGTGTTGTTATATGCCTGAGAAGAAAAAAAATACAGTGCCTAAAAGGAGAAATTAGATGAGAACAATGCAACAATTACATGGTAGTTGTGTAAAGGAAAAATCGAAGCCCGTACATGTGGTCCAATGAATGCCTATTGTTACCTTTTTAGATATCATACAATGTAGAAATCAACTATTTATGGCCATCCTTTTACTATATAATTTTTAAATATTAAGTCTAGGCATAGAACACATTTCTCTAATAAATTTACTCACATAGATGCAATATCTTCTTAGGAAAGGTATTGTATTATAACTATTATTAAAAGAATTCTAAAAGATAAGAATATCTGGTGTTCTGTAATTATCCCACAAATCTTTAGATTTTTGGATAGTTAAAAGGAGAGTTGATCACTGAAAAGAGCAAATACTTGATTGATTTACTTGATCAAATTTAAATAGATTTATTATTGTTTTCAAAAACCTATGAAGAGCAATGTTAATAACCTATCAACAGCAAAGCATGCTGTCAAAATTGTTGTTGTGTAAAAAAAGGAATGTTTGTTCATTTCTAGGGGGTGGGTAATCTAATTTTTTTATATCTCTAAAGAAAATTTCAAAACTTTATATTGCATTAAAATTTTAAATGGATAGAAAGAACTATATAAATTATTCACAAAAAATAGTGAATTTCTTACAATTGCTTTATTTTCTTTGTGTTCATCATTATTAGTGATTTCCAAAAATAATTAAAGACTACCACTCAAGATGGAATTCTTTATTAAATTTCAAATAATTTTTCATATAATTTAGTTTTCTTGATTTATTAATAAACAACTAAACAAGAATCCACATTAAAAAAATTGTAATTTAAATAAATTTAATATAAATATATTAAATACAATTATTTTTAAAATATGAAGATAAGTTTAGCTAAAAGAATTTTATTTATTTAAAATTATAATATTTCAATATGAATTATTTCTATTTAAATCAAGAAATTTGTGAACATAAATATTCTATTATAATTATTTGACAAACGTTAACTATGAATATTTTTATATGAAACTGACAATTAAATTTAAGGTTAAAGATGATAGCTTTTCTTAGAATGTTCATATCATTATATTCCAGTTCTTGCTAATTTTGTAGAATATATCTTCACAACCAAAATTAAACTAGAGGTTTAAAAAAGTAGTTCAAGGAACAAAATGTACAAATTAGAAATATAGTTCAAATAAGTAAACTAGAATGTTACATTGTATATTTGGAAAAGATTACAATGATGGAAATGGGGTGTTTGATAATAGATTTTCACCACTTAATGTTAGTTTACACTATTTTTATGTATTTCTTTTTTAGAAAAAAAATGTACACCTTAAGCCTATAAGATATTTAGAATTTTTCTCTATGTATTTATAACTCTAAATTTAATTTAATTTTTTAAAATTAGATTGCATTTATATAAAGATAGCAATAATGACTAATGATATAACTCTCTCATTCTCAATATTTTAAAATTCAATTTTCTAAATAGAGTTAGGAGAAAACTTTTATAGTGTTCAAAATATTATATAATCTTAAATCTACTATATCTTTTCCATCTTTCAAAATACAAAATTTAAAACTTTAAAATACAAATTATTTTAGTGAGTATAATTAATATTGAAATATTAAAATTATGTTTATCTTTTGAAATTAAAAATTATTTATTGTTTTATTTTTAAAATTATATGTGAATTTGTACTTTTATTTTTAATTTTTTTTATGATTTAGGATTAGAGTCAATAGTATGAAGAGTTAATGTAAAACTTCATTACTTGGAAAATGAAGTGTATTTAGATAAATATTAGTATTACAATATTATAAAATTATTTATTTAAATGGAAAAGATCTATGTGTGTCATCTTTATTTCCTTAGTATCTTTTATTCACAATTTTTCTTTAATAATTTTGTGAAAGTATTATTTAAGACTAGGTTTACCAATAATATGCCATGTTCAAACTAGCCATGTTGTTGAGGCCACAACAACCCTTCAAACCACTAAGTTGGCCATAGAGAGGGGTGTTTGTAAACTTTGGCTAGAGGGAGACTTACTCAACATTGTCAAATGCCTTAAAGGCCTATCCGCTCCCTCTTGGACCATAGACAATATTATTAAGGAAAATATCTCTATCCTTAATACCTTTGAGGACTATTTTATAAGCCACGCCTATTGGGAAGGCAATGGGGCTACAGATGCTATGGCCAACATGGTTGTGACGTGTCATAGTTTGCATAAATTGAATGAAAACTTGCTTGATCCTATCATCTCAAGAATCAATTATGATGCCATAGTAGGCACTGAAGGGGTCATCATTAAAGATAGTGATGTATGTTAAGAAAGATTTTTTTTTATCACGAGGTGTGGGAGAGTTGGCAGTGGTACTCGCAATCACTCTGATATTATTCAACATAGATTTTGGGTCTTTTTGGTTTTATTCATTACTTCTCCCTTCAGTTCAAGAATTTCAGTTAGCTCTGCAATTTTTTTGAAGAGAATGGTGGGTCAAAGAAGGCGACAGGAGCCAACAAGCTGTGACAAATGGAGGAAGAGAGTGCACATTTGGGATGTGCTTAGTAAAGAGGGCATTTTGACATTTCTGGAGAGGCTACATGGGGGCAATTCCCAAGTCACCCAATTATTTTTGCAGAATTGGAATGAGGGTTTCTTGATGGTGAATGGAAGAAAGTTCTCCATCACTGAGTGTATTTTCAAGATCACTGGCATTCTTATTGTTGGGAAGAATTTTTTATAGAGATAGGAAGATCTTTGGCTCTATTCTTGACACCCTCTCAAAGACACCCAAGGAGAGGAAGAAACTAGTCAAGAAAAAAGGTATTACTTATTTTCAACCCAATTGTTTCAAGAAATTCTGGAGGTTTGTCCTTAGGGCTATTGTTTC
The DNA here is from genome assembly GCA_028749045.1 of Cupressus sempervirens. Taxonomy (NCBI): domain Eukaryota; kingdom Viridiplantae; phylum Streptophyta; class Pinopsida; order Cupressales; family Cupressaceae; genus Cupressus; species Cupressus sempervirens. Next base: position 668,215,169 of record CM053787.1, read on the forward strand.
CTACATCAATGCTAGTGATGAGGACATGGACATAGATATGGAGGAATTAGACATTACAAGAAAGATGAGCTCTAGAAAAAGTTAGAGGAAAATAGGAAAGCCCAAGCAACCCTTGAAGAAATAAAAGGAGGGAGTCCTCCTCTAAGGATGAAGATGAGGAAGGAGAAGAGATGGATACAAAAGTGGAGGAAGAGACTGTTGTTAAAAGAAAGACCCCAAAAAAAAAGGAGAATTGACCCATTCAAGAGGAGGCAATTGGAGCAACAGAGTACAAGGAGCATAGCCCAATCAATGAAATGAGTATGGAAGATCGACACGAGACTAAAAGCACTGTCAATCCAATGGATGATGCAATGAAAGACCAAATAGATTATATCATTGCCTCTGCACAGGCGAGCGTGACTACCTAGAAAAATATGAACATGGAGAGTATCCAACTTGGGATAGCAAGAGAAAAAATCAACCTAGAAATTCATGAGGATCTAAAAGGGAAGGTTGATCTCTTCAGAAGCTCATTGACCCTACAATGTTAATCACGAGTGACTTTAGTAAAGAAGACAACATCAATGTTAAGAACAACATAATGGACAATTTCAGGTCCATAAAATGGCTTTTCCACTAGATTGTTGGGATGAACAAAAGAATGAGTCTATTGGAAGGAAAGAAGGAAACATGGGAGGGGGAGAGTGTTGGTTCCAACTAGTATGTGAACTTGGCTTCCTTCTATGGACTGGAAGCTAAGGTGTTGGACCTCACCAATAAAGTTGAAGCTAATCAATCTACTCTACGGGGTATAGCTAATCAAAGCTACCATATCCTACAAGCTTCCAATGAAAACCTCAATGTTCACAATATGGTCAGATAGATCTATTTATGGTTGTCATTTATGGCAACATGTATTCAACATTTCATTTATGCATTTAGACATAGAAAATTGTCTAAGTGTTAGGTAGTTTGCAGCAGTATAGAGAACACATGTGATGTTTATAGATGAATCATTGAGAGTTAGCTCATGTGTAGTTAAGGAAAGCTCTATGACATTTTCATGATGATGTGTACCAGTGTGCAAGTGTGTACATATAGTACAACATGAGTTATGATTGAAATACCAACATGAGTATTTAATATAATAGAACAGAGCATAGCAAAGAATTAGATTGTATGACTTGAGGAATTATTTTGGTTATGAAATAATTACTAAGTCATGATGAATTCAACTATGTGGATATTATTCCATAAGCTATTTTATATTATGTAAAGTGCATGAAGACATGAAGATTGACTGAGAAAATAATTATGAAGATGCAAGGTATAAGTAAAGATCTTATTTTGCAAAGATAAGTGTGTTGTTGAAGTTAAAAGTGTGTTGTTGAAGTTAAAAAAGAAGTGTGTGACACTATATGATCTATGCAAGATTTGTGATTGATATGAAAACTACATCTGGAATTTAATCAGAGCAAGTGTAAGGTACATTAGATAGAAAGTATTGTATGTATATCTATTCTTGTGAAGAACTAAATTGTGTAATTTCATACATGTTAGGATAGTGGGCTCTTCTTGCATACATTATATTTCATCTACCAACTCCTAATAGGGTTGTAGCAACTCCTAATAGGATTGAGGCTTCTAACAAGGCCTACTCCTCTAACAAGTACTGGGGACACTATATGTACTTCATAAACTCCTAACAGGGTCAATATCCTTAACATGATCCTATTGTTTAGTGAATCATCTAGTGGGTACCATCCCCATCGGAGTTTTCCCTTGGCCAAGGTTTACCTAGTTAACAAATAATGGTGTTATGAGTTCTTTATGTGCATGGTTGTATTTACTATTCAACATTGTTAGTTTACTTTCATATGCAAGTTATAAAGTAATTAACAATATTTAGTTGTGGGAAAAAGTTTGTAGAATACTAATTCACCCCTCCCCCCCCACAGTATTATCTATTTCTAGCAATTAGTATCAGATCACAGATACTTAGAAGAAGTTTAACAACTTGAGTAAGATCCCTAAAGATATGAAACAGTTGAAGAAAAATCTTGAAGAAGCTATTGAGCAGATTGACCTTCTTACTGAAGAAAGAGATAACCTGAAAGATAGATATGAAGATGCAAAAGTTTTCATTGCTAAATTGAAAGACAAGATTGATGATCTAAAATCTAACAAGCAATCAATTGTGCAGACTAGTAACAATGATGAAGTAAGAAATCTTGAGAAAGAAAATGAGATTTTGAAACATGAACTAAAAATTGTTGAACTTAAGTTGATTCTTAAGAAAAATGATGGTAAGAATGAACCTAGACTGAAAATTGAGAATGCAGATCTTAGATCCCAATTAAGTTACATCTGAACTAGATAAGTATCAAGATTGAGCATGCAGAATAAGAAAAGTATAATGTCATTGTGAAAGGAGAATTAACATGAGCTAAGAAACAATTAGAGAAACTTTATTCCAGTAATGATAATATAGATTGATAGATATTTCACCAAAGACCTTATGACAAGAAATGACTTGGATATCTGATTGGAGAGAAATCAACCAAGAAAGTTGAAATCAGAAGAGAACCAGATCCAGTTATTGAATCCCCTAAGGAATATGATCTAAGTAAGGTAGAATCAAGCACATCTACTGAAGTATCAAAGGAAGAAGAATTAATTTATTTGTTAGCAAAACATGAGGAACCTAAGAAAATAGAGCAAGTTGATAAACCTAAGCAAGATGAACCACCCAAGGAAGTAAGATGTGAGTTCAGAGGTAGATGCTTCATATACAATGAGGTTGGACACATGAAAAGAGATTGCATAGGTAAGTCTTTTAAACCTAACTAATTTATATTGTTATAATTGTCATTATTACGGACATAAGACAATAGAATTGAAGAAACCTAAGTTTGATGGTAATAATGCAAATAGTAGAATATTTAGGAATACTACCCATGCATGTAATGAAAGAGGAAGATCATAGAACAAATCCAATGATGGAGAGAAGAACTAGTTTGCATGTTACAAGTGTAACAATCTTGGACACATTACAAGGAATTGCAGAGCACCTGAGAATCAAAATAGAACTAATCAGAGAAGAAATGCACTTGTATGTTAGTTATGTAATGACTTCAAACATACAACGAGAAATTGTAGAATGGATAGAAGGAACTTTAATAACAAAAGGAGAAACAATAGAAATGACTAAAGGAATGATAATGACAGTGACAACAATCAGAAGGAAGTGATTAAGGAACATGTTGATGAATTCAAAGAAGCATTTGTGACAACTAAAGATCCTGAAAGATCTTATACAATTTCGAGGGAATAGTATTTCAATGCACCTATTAAGACATTGAAGTCACATATTGTCTTTGACTTATCCTACCTGAATTAAGTAGTTTTAGTAGAGGCAGTGCATTAGTTGGCCAGAACTAATGCTAGAGAGAGAGAGAGAGAGAGAGAGAGAGAGAGAGAGAGAGAGAGAGAGAGAGAGAGAGAGAGAGAGAGAGAGAGAGAGAGAGAGAGAGAGAGAGAGAGAGAGAGAGATGGAAGTTGTGTAATTAATAGGAGGTTAAGGACAAAGAGAGAAGGTTATGTTCAAGTGTGCAAGTCTTGATATGATCACAGTGAGCAAGAATTGAGAAACCAAGCTTACTGGTAAATAGATACAATATTTGAATCTGTGGCAGATACACATTTAATGCGTTGTGCAATTTGAAATGATTTAAGGATCACAAGCAAGATTGTATGTATCATTTGTTCATATAGTGAATTGAAGAGGGATTTGATAGTGAATTGAAATGTGAAGTGAAGGTTGTGAAGAAAAAAGATGCAGAAGCCATAAATCACATTTTTAAGGTATTTTACGAAGTTTGAATCTAGTTATTCAGTATTTATAGTTATTATTCGATGGCTAGTATGAATGTGTATGATGTGAGTGATAAACCATGATATGTTTTCAAGAAGCATCTATTTGTGTCACTATTGGATGAGGGCACATTTTTTCAAGTTTTGGAAAATGTGTTACATGTTGAGGATATCAGAAGTTATATCCATTGCATGATGGAAAGTATTGGTGATGATGATATTCATCGAGATTTTGGAAAAATGTGTAACAATGATTTGACCTTGAAGTATGAGTATGCACACCTAGATGGATTAAATCTAGTGAAGTATATGTTCTATATGGAATTCAATAATCATGTTTGGACCCAAATTATTCTAAGTAGGGTACACAATGATTTGTTGTGGTTAGGAGATGCATAGATTATTATTGACAATGACCTAATTCATAAGGTCACAAGATAGAGTAATGAAGGCTACAATCCTATTAATGAGAAGAATGTCCGGAAGATGGTTGAGATGAACTTGAACACTACATTTGATGGAAGAAATGTGAAGGTAGACTTCATTTAAGACAAAGGAGTAAAGCTACTAAGCAAGATATTAGGGTACAAGTTCAACCATGGATCAAGTGTTAACTCAGTACCAACTAGATATTTACATGCAACTTATGTAATGGCAATGCAAGGAAGAAAAGTTAATCTTTGTGAGATTATTAGATTGCAATTATTGGATAACATTGTGAAGGTGAAGAAATTAAGGAGTGCATTTTTCAGATTTGAGTCCCTACTAATTCATTTATTCTTTTATGCTACAAAGAATTTTTCTAATATGACAAGGTGGGATAGCAACAAATGCACAATGAAGATGGTGAATCAATTCTATGGATCTAAGTTAGAAAATGTCAGAGATAATGACATTGATAGGATGATGAAGAAGTTTTAGACAGAGATGAAACAAAGGTATAGGATACCTCCCTGTATGGTGGAGAAATACAAGGATGAATTATGCTTCATGGTGGAAACTCATAAAACCTATATGGAAGCTATGGTACCAAGGTTTAAATTCATTGAGCCCATGGGATATGAGATGAGCACAAAGCTCATAGAAGGGTATGTGCAGATCATACTCTAGTCATAGAAGGATACAGAGTGCCCAAGATGGGGAACTTATGAGGAGAAAATGAGGGTAGTTCACTTTGAACTACACATCAAAGAGAGCAAGAAGAAAGTGGAGAAAGTCATTGATTCTATCCTTAAGAAATTAGGAATGACAAGAGAAGAGTTTAATAAGGTAAAAGGCATTGCGATGGAGATGAGAGCAAGTGGACAGATTGAAGTGATTGCAGCAAATCCTATTGTTGTTGTAGGACCTTCAAAAGGTGTGACAGTAGCACAACCATGTGTGCAGTTGCACCTTATGCAGTAGTTGTGCAAGTGTAACCCATTAAGACAAGAAGCAAGCAACAAAGGAAGTAGCCAAAAGTGGAAGCACCTACTACACACAGAAAATCTAAGAGATTGGTCAAGGTGAAGAAAGAATCTGCACCTTCACCAAAGAAAAGGGTAAAGAAGACCACTAGTGGACTAGGCAAGAGGAGGAAAATGATGCAAGTAAGTAATTCAGAGAGTTTTGAAGATGACGTTGGAGATAGGCCAGTAGTGCAAGATGCATAGGAAGGCAAAGTTGTAGCTAGAAAGAAAGCATGGAAACCAAAGGTAGAAAAACTAAACATGCAAATTATTAATGATAATAATTTTGTACAATTGAATATGTATTATGGATTGTACAGTAATATGGATAGAAGATAGCTAGAGAATTTCATAGTAAGAAATATGATCTTGAGGTATAAGAAGTTTGATAACATTTAGAATTAGATACCAAAATATCTATATAATAGGCTTATAAATAGGAAAAAGAGAGTATTGGAAGAAGATTTGAATATGAGGATCTCTATGATTAATTAACTATGTGAGGTTGAATCTAGGGAGGACATAGACAAAATTTTGAAGGGTATTGAGCCCTTGCTGAGGAACAAAAAAAGAGCAATTCTTTGGATGGGAGGCAATTATGAGGATGTAACAAAGAAACAAAGGAAGCAATTGTAAAGTACATGACTACAGTACCAAAGGTGAGTGCATAGTCAAAGCCTAACAACCCAATCTATGAACAAGAGAATACACCTTCCAGTGATGAGGAAGAAGTAGAAGAGACATAGTAGGAACTTTCACCACCACATATTGTTATGGGTACTAAATCCATGCAAGTGGATACTACACACATAACTATAGATGCAAAAGAAAATCCATTTGCATCTTATGGCCAAACTATTGCTAGCAATATTACAGCTTACTCTAGTTCAGACGATGATAGAGAAATGAAGAAGAAGAAGAAAGAATCAAAAAGGTTAGCAGAGGCAAAGAGGATATAGGAAGCAAATAAAAAGGAAGAAGAAGAAAAGAGAATTAAAGAAGAAAGGAAGAAAGTTGAAGAAGATGCAAGGAAATAAATAGAAAGATTGGAACAAGAGAAGAAGAGAGTTGAGGAAGAGAAGAAGAAGGAAAAACATAAAGCATTTACTCTTATAGTCACTCCAGTAGTAGCAACAAGAGCAACAGTATTAGTGCCATTAGATGATGAAGATCAGCAAGGATTGATGAGCTCATTGAGCAAGTTGTTTGAGAAGAAAAAATCAGAAAAGTCTTTGGAGAAGACAAATTGAAGTCTTGGATAGAATGTAGAAGATAATTGCCTCAACTATAGCAAATCAAGACTTGTAGTCAAAGGCGAAGGATTTGGTGAAAACCTTTGATGAGGAATTCACAACTCTAGCAAAAGTTGTTTTAGTGCAAGCATAGGTGAAACATGATGCATCACTCTTTGATATAGTATGCACTAATGTGAGAAGTGATTTGAATGCACTTGATGAAAGCATTAAGGAACTAAGAAAGCACAATGATGAAGGGAAGAGTTTGTATGGATAGTGTGCACTATTATACAAGTACCTAACTAATTTTGACAATCAAATAAAGGGAAAGTTGAGTGAACTTGAAACACTCACTGCTAAGTTACAACTTCTAGAGACTAGTATTGAGGAATGTAAAGTAGAAGTTGAGATGATACATGATGTGATTAGAGGCTTGGAATCTGAGAAGGAGAATTCAACAAAGATATTCTCTAGTCTTAGAGAAATTTTGTTAGCAAAGATCAACATTTTGCAGAGGCAATTGGAGAAATGTCTTGCAGCCAAGAATTCCTATGACAAATTTTCCTATACTAACTTGAGTGCAGTTGAAGTGGCATCTAATCTACTATGTGCACTAATCAGTATTTCAAATATAGTAACAGAGAACTAGAAGAAAGAAATAGAAAGATTGAAACTTGTATATGCAAATTGTTTTTCCAAAATATCAAGTTGATCAGTAGAAAACCACCTAGTTTTAGTTGATATGGTTTTGTTTTTGACACCTTTGCCATTGATGTCAAAGGGGGAGTATTATGTAGAAGGAAAATTTTATGGTTGTATATTTAAGGGGTAGTACACTTATGTACTTATGTATCAATGTAAAGGATATATAAGGAATGTAATGATCTGTCAAAACATGAATAAATTTGTTATGTTTTGAAGGAAATTTTGTGTAGTTACTTTTTTTTTTTTTTACCATGTATGACAATATTTTGGGACTTAGCCAATTTTCCTAGATGTTGCCATCAATTCCAAAGGGGGAGATTGTTGGCAATATGGTTAGATAGATGTATTTATGATTGTCATTTATGGAAACATGTATTCAACATGTCATTTATGCATTTAGAGATAGAAAATTGTTTAAGTGTTAGGTAGTTTGTAGCAGTACAAAGAACAAATCTAATGTGTATGGACAACTAATTGAGAGTTAGCTCATGTGCAGTTAAGGAAATCTCTATGACATTGTCATGATGATGTGTACTAGTGTGTAGCTGTGTATGGATAGTACAATGTGAGTTATGATTGAAATACCAGTATAGGTATTTAATAAAACAAAATGGAGCATAATAGAGAATTGGATTGTACAACTTGAGGAATTATTTTGGTAACAAAATACTTACTAAGTCATGATGAAGTCAACTATGTGGATATTATTCCATAAATTATTTTATATTATGTCAAGTATGTGAAGACATGAAGGCTGACTGAGCAAAGAATTATGAAGATGTGAGGTATAAGTAAAGATCTTATTTTGTGAAGATAAGTGTGTTGTTAAAGTAAAAAAAGAAGTGTGTGACACTATATGATCTATGTGACATTTTTAATTGATATGCAAACTACATCTAATTTTTTATCAGAACAAGTGCAAAGTACAACAGACAAAAAGTATTGTATGTATATATATTCTTGTGAAGAACTGAATTGTATAATTGTATGTTAGGGTAGTGGGCTCTTCTTGCATACATTATATTTGATCTATCAACTCCTATCAGGGTTATAAAAACTCCTAACAAGTTTGAGGCTTATAACAAGGACTTGAAACACTATATGTACTTCATAGACTCCTAACAGGGTCAATATCCTTAATAAGATCCTATTGTTTAGTGAATCATCTAGTGGGTATCATCCCCATCGAGGTTTCCCTTGGCTAGGGTTTCCCTAGTTAACAAATAATGGTGTTATGAGTTCTCTATGTACATGGTTATATTTACTATTCAAAATTGTTAGTTTACTTTCATATGCAAGTTATAAAGTAATTAACAATATTCAGTTGCGGCCAAAAGTTTGTAGAATATTGATTCACTCCCCCCCCCCTCTCTTAGTATTATCTATTTCTAACACTCAATGCTCTTAGTAGTAGACTGGAAGGTACTAGAATGGAAAGGGCAATGATCATTTCAGAGGAAGGTGGTATTGGGGCAGATATTGAAGGGCCTAGGAAAAGGACAAGAGTTGGCAAGATGAAGAAAGCCTCAAAGTACAACAATGAGCTCATAGAGATCAAAGAGGTTGTTGAAAAGATGGACATGCTAGAGAAGGAGGTTGTGAATCACCTTATGAATATGGATTAATGTTCTCTTTGCTCTGTTATTTTTTGTTTTGTTGTTTCTGGCTCTCTTTCTATTGATGGCCTTTTTTGTTTGACTTTTTGTTCATTGTCTTTTTATTATTTTGGGCTTTTATTGAATATATATTTCTTGCTATGTAAAGGGTTTCAAGGTACCTTCAAAACTTGTTTTACTTATAAAAAATAATAATATACCTTATGTTGTATAAATGATGTTAATACTACTCTCTTATATATTAATTATATGTGAATTCCCTTTGATAGTTCATTTCATTTGGAACCCCTTGACCTTAGCTTGAAAAAGGATGCATTAGACACGTTGGAAAAAATTCATAAATGGGGATGCATATCTAAGGGGTTTCTCCATATTCTTAAAAGGAAACATGAACAATTGTGTGACTTTAGATAGCTTATTCAAACTACTTTCATGTTGTTCTATGCATTTCCTCTTATTGTTACATCATTTGGAACTATAGAAAGTGAGAATAAGAGAGATGGAGAGGTGAAATGGCCAGTAGAGATAAAAATGAGAGAGAGAGAGAGAGAGAGAGAGAGAGAGAGAGAGAGAGAGAGAGAGAGAGAGAGAGAGAGAGAGAGAGAGAGAGAGAGAGTCTATGTGTATGAGTGAGAGATATATGAAGAGAGAGACAAAGAAGAGGGGAGTGAGAGGGGAATAAGCAATAACAGGAGAGGGGATGAGGGCAGATGAAGAGATAGAATGATAATGATATATAAGGTGATTGCAAATAGATAAATAGATAGAATAATTCATATAGAAATAGAGAATTTAGGATATAGATAAAGAGAGGTTAAGGTAAAGAAAGGGAAAAGATAGAGATAGGGAGGGGGAAATGCTTGTCTATGTGTGTAAGTAAACAAGATATAAAGGAAGAGAAAGGGATATAGATATAGAGTGTATGAATTAAAAAGAGACATACATTTAGAAATAAAGAGGGATAGAGATCCATAAATATACCATAATATCATTGGTTAATATACATTTAACTATGACTGTAACAATTTCACTTTGAATCGAAGCATATTGAAATGTTTTGTTGGAGGGAGCTACTGTTATATAAGTACTTTTCTAATATAAAAGTAGAGTTGGATCTTACAAAAGAAAAAATAATCATAAATTAGTTACAAATGAATACAACTGGATATGATGTATGGCACATTGATTGCACCATTGATAAGGAAATAAACTTCAAAGAAGAAGATGAAAATGAAGAATAAAATATAATTGATAAAGGGATCGATGGGATGATGGGAAAGTCAACAAAGTATAACTTTTTCCACAAATGGGACCATTAAGTAATTTAGTACTCTATGAGCTTCATATGCTTGGAAGGCACAAACTTGTCACAAGAAATAAATGGGACCATATATTATAATTCTTCCATATCTACATGGAAATGCTACACAATTTTTATATGAAAAAAGTAGCATTTTTAATAACACCATACTAACATCTCCCAAGCATCCTCACTACACATTATACTTATAGAAAAAAGTAGTACTCTAGATAATTGAGGATCATAGTCAGTATTGGTCATAGGAATCCCTATACATAATCATGCAAGAAACAACGGGCACAAGAAAATCTTACTTAATTGCACCCATAAGAAATCCCCTATAGGGATTGTTACATTCAACATATATGTAACCATGATACATTCAAAGCTCAAAATCTCTATCAAATAAATCCAACCATTACAAGGCCAGGCATTAATAACATTCCAAGAAGAATTAAAACATGTCAAATATGTCCTTATTGATTAAGAGAGCTTCATATATCCAAAGTGCCTCCTTAAAATTGATAGTCCTCTACGAGAAGCCTTTCACCATTGACAACATGTATACTTTGGTGGAGTACTAATTTTGTTTTGGTTGCCTAGCACAACTACTACTTGTTATGGTCAAGCCAATTTACATATGGCATTCAAATTCCATGTTACTATGGTTCTAGTTCACAACAATTGTTATTACAAACTATTTTTTGACTAGAAAATGAGAACAACATGCAAGTGAAATTCCACCAACTACTGTATAAAATACTAGATGCAAACCCAACAAAATATGATTGGAGGATTCTAATGATCCGTATAGACATACACTTAAGTGTGGACTACATCAAAGAATTTGATAGGTCTATGCATTTATTTTCTACTAACAACATAATAAAGCTACATAATAAAAAAATATTAAAATTATTAAAATGCCCAGTCATAATAAGTACAATAATAAATTTCATAAGAAAATATAATAGTTAGGTGCATGATGAAGAACTAGAGAAATGGGTACTCCTCTATAGAGGACAACACATTATGCATACAACAACAAATTGGATACAAGCATGACTTGTTAATAGAGCTATTGATGAGATTATCGGTATCATTTATAGACCAAGTTGTAGGCCACCAAACACCCATATATCTTGTAGCATGTTTTGAGAATTATAATGGGCCATGATCGAACCATGAAGATCTTAAATGTGTGCCAATAGTACCTATCACTTTGGGTAGTTAGAGACAATTGCCAATCACCATGTCATGAGATATCACTATACATAAATCCCAAAGGCTCATGCTATAAAAAGCTACAATGGATATTGGTATAATTGAGAGAAAAGGCCTGAATTTTACATCTATATCTACAAAAAAATCAATAGACAATCTTCATATTCAACCCACTTTCACCTTTGATAGATACTTCAAAATGCAAAGTAATCCATATACAATTATTGGGAAAAAAGGAAGCTCACCTGAATCATATTGCACTTCAAACAAAATGTAATTATTTCAACCATATAAAGCAATAAAAATAGGAATGCTCTGTCAAATATTTTACTGGAACTACAAATATAACCAGAAACATGGTAATAACTATTCAATAAAATCATCAAAAGTATACAAGAAAATCAACTAAATCCTTGCACCCTTCAAAGTTGCACGCACTAGTATATATTTCTTTTTAACCAACCATATGACACAACCTAATGATTTAACGCTTCTTAAGTTTTGAGTTTTTTTTCCTAAATTCCTCCTCCTTAATCTTTGTTTCTTGTAACAATACCAAATCTTGTCTTGTTTGATCAAGACATCTCTTGATGAAACACACTTTTTTAGAGGCATTCCAACCCCTAAAGCTCCATGATTGGATATTTATGGACCTAAGAAAAAGGCATAACATTTTTCTAATCTCAAATTTTTTCTTTGACTAGAGTCACTTCCTTCCATAACCAGTTTGACTTAGTTGTTTTTGCATCCCTTTTTCTTGTTTTTACTAACTTTAAACTTACCACCTTGATTTGAAGTTTATTCTAGAGATCTTTTGCTAGTCATCCCAATCTTATCCTCAATATATCCAAGATGTCTCCATCCTTCTTCTCATTCTTAGTCTCATACTTCGGTCTTGAATCAACCACTCCTCCCCTGTAGTCTTTTTACTTCTTCAAAGGATTTACCCATGTTTCTAATAGGAGAGATATGAGTATCTTTGAATGTTATCCCATTTTATGTTATCTCCCTTTCCCCTAAGTAACACTTACTATCATTAATCTTAATCTTACCATCCCTTATCATCTAAAAACCCTCCAACTACCCTAATTTTTTTGTCCCATTCTTTAGAAATCTCTTTAGCTAACTTTCTCTATCCTTCATTAACTATGAGGACACATTTTCCTCTCCATCCCTAAGAACCTCCTCATCATCATCAACTCACCGACCCAGGTTAATGCTTAACTCGTGTTATGGGTTTTTTGCATCTCAATCTCATTAGGAACATTATAGGAAGCTAGCCTTGGGCTTTGAATATCCACCATTTGGGTCTTGCCTCACCTTCACTATATTCAAGATTTATATAAATAGTTATTTTCTGCTCTTCCTCCCACCTTAATTGTTCACTCTTCAATATTGTTTGTAACATTTTTCATTGGTCTTAACTCAAGTGTCATTCTTCTTGAGGCAAAAGGCTAGAATCATTTTCTCCAGTAGTAATTCAAATAACTTATTGAGCTAAAGCCCCTCTACCAATCCTTTCCCTTTTTTAAAGGCCACACAACTATCTTAATGGTCATCGCCAACACATTCAAAACACATCATTAACTCCTCACCAACTGCCAACCACTACCTCTAGGTTTCTCCATCTTAAAATTGTCTACTCTTAGTCCATAAACCATGGTTGCATGTTTAATTTCACCCCTCCTCTTTGTTTTCAAGTTTATACATATTGCATTTGGTTGGTTGTTTGTAATTTTTGTTGAAGTTCTATAAAATCCTTTTGAATAAATCATAATGTTCTACCACTAAATAATTCAATTCCATGAAGTAATAATCAGTTATATCATATTATTCATGCAATTGGTTATGCATGTCTATTAACAATTTAATAGTCACAATAGGTACAACCCATCCAACATTCTTTATCTTGCCAAATGCTTGTAATTTGAAGCATCCTACTCAAGTCTCTTATAATGATTGAAGATAATTGATTTTATTAACTCTATTTTATGCATAACCTCTATGTATTTTTATGACATAAAAAATGCAAAAAAATATTATATTAAAACTAATTTAAGTTTAAATTATTTTATTAATATTTTTCTTGATAGGTAATGGGTCGGAGCCTAGCATATTTATTATTTGTTGAGATTAATTATTGTTATTATGTTTAAGTTTGAGTAGACTCAACCCCAATTTGAGATGAAAGGCTCACAATTTACCATTGTGTAATAAGCACTTGCCTAATTTTATTAATATTTCAAGTAATGTAGATAATTTATATTTTTATAGATTTCTTTTTTCCCACATTTAAGTTGTAGCTATAATTTCCTATTGGCTCATCCCTTGAACCTCCTTAGATGCAAGTGCTAGTTTTAATTTCAAATTCCTAAAGCTATTTTATGAGTTGTGTTTTTTATCTTTTGTATAAGAGTTTTCCCTGATCATTTTGGTGGGTGGGTAATACAAGGAATGCTCTATCAAAAATTATGATTTATGAATTTTTATGGCAGCACATTATTACACGTGTTATATGTTGATATTAATTATTATGCAAAGTGCAAAAAAAATACACAATTGTGGTGTAATATTCTAGGATATGTCATAATTGATTAACGATAGAAACAAAGAATAATAATGGAGAAGATAAGAAGTCATTTTTACACTTTGGGATGTTCCCCCAACTTATTTTTTTATTTTTTTTAAAAGATTATTTAATATACTCTTTTAAATTTCTATTAACATGAACTCATCGATAATGCAAAATTAAATTTGCTAATTTCAAAATTGTATAAAAATATTCATATTACTAGAATTTAAAAGATACCTAATAAATATAAACATTGGCGCTGTTAGGCTTATTTTGGCTAGCAATTATTGCTCCATTTTTTTAGCAAATGAGAGTAAAATTTATGCTTCTTTTTAAGCATCTTCTTTTAAATGAAATTTGCAAATGAATATTTGTTGCAAAATAAATTTGGAAGAGAAAATTTACGAAAGAAGAAAAACATTGATGAAGACATATAAGTACCTGTTGTTTATTTTGAACCCCTCTTTTTTAAAGCTTATTTACGATTATTAGAAGGAGCTGCTTCACCATTAAAAAAAATTCTAAACTATCATTTCCTTTTAATCTAAGAATTATATGGGAACTCATTCCAAACTATCATTTGCTTTTAACCCAAGAGTTACATGGGAACACACGGGAAAAATTGTGCATAAACAGCGATATAAGAACATGGAGTAAGTTGTTTAATCCCTTGTAATTCCGCCGACCACAATATTTTATTGAAAAAACAAAAGTAAAGATAAGCTTTAAATCAGCCCTCGTAGTCTTGAGAGGACACCTATCTAGAAGATCGACAGATATCGACAGTTTAACATCGCTGGCTCCCAAAACACAAATGAGAGCTTCTTATATTTATTTCTTCATGTCGTATCACGATTTGACGCATGCAGAACAATCCAAAAGAAAGGAGAAAATGGAATCGAAGATCGATGGAACAATGTTCCCGGCACACAGATGGGACGTGACGGATTTTAGTGGGGCACACGGCCCCAGCTTATTTCTAGAAGCCAACGAATATCCCACAGACTTGTATACCCTTCCTGTCCTCCTTCGAAACCCCCAATTCGATTTCCATCTCTATATATGTACTCTATATTGTTTATTCTCACCATCAAACCAAGTCTTGTTTCTTTGATCCAATCCATCTATTTCAATTTAAGGTGCAATTCTGAATTTCCGGTAAAACAGTAATTTCTGGCCAAGTCGAAGCTTTGTGTAACAGATCAATGGAGTACACTGCATCAATCAGGGGTTTACAGGCGCCCCGACTTACGAGCAACTCTGCTTCTTCTTCTGGATTCTCACGGGTCAGATTCGGAGCGAAGCCGAAGCATTCCACGAGTATTAGGGCTTTTCACTCTCAAAATTCTTCCCTTTCTTCTTCCCCTTCTTCATCTTCCTTGTATGATGTTCTCTGTGTCTCTCCAGACGTGAGTGCTCGTGATATAAAGAACGCATACCGAAAAATGGCTCTCAAATATCATCCCGATGTGTGCCCTGCTGAAGCTAAAGAAGAGTGCAGCAAATTGTTTTTGAAAGCTCAGGAGGCGTATGAAACCCTGTCAGATCCCCTGCTCCGTCAGGATTATGACTGGAGGCTGCAGAACATGTTCACAGTAGGCGATTATGAAGGCGGATTAGGGAGCAGTCAAGTGTGGGAAGCTCAGCTGATGGAATTAATTAGGAGGAAATCAGGAAGTAACTTGTCATCATGGGGTAGCAGAATGAGAAGACGAAATCAACAGGAAGCTTATGCTTGCTGATGATTACAGTCGATTATCTGAGATGAGATTTTTGTTGTAAATTGGATTGTAAAATGGGGCGTTTGAGCGCCTTCCAGTTTTGTAAATAACAAATTATTGATTTTCTGTTAATTGCATTCCTTATTAGAGATTTAAGAATCGATTTGGGGAAATAGATTGTCAATATAACTAGGTATCGTAAAATGGCTATTACCAGTTTCTTCCCCATAGTTGTGGCTGTCAAATTTACCAATTTTCGTGGATGTCAATATTCACCAATTTTTCAACACAGGAATTGTCAAAAGGTGAATATTAATGTGAGCTTTTTAAAATTTACAGGTGGAACAGAGGAGCACAATTTAATTTTAAATTCCTAGTCCTCCACACAGTCACTTTCTAGACGTATAATAGGATCCGAGATCAGAGCAATTCTTAAAAGTGGTATGCAAACTAATGATTTATTACAGTAGTGTTACTTCCAAACCATTGTGTAGCTGGTGCCTTTCATAGCACGCTCATTGAATTCTCTTTGAATCCCTTCAGATGAATGTAGCTTAATACAGCTGTGAGCCCAATTTGATAACATGGGTTAGTTTTGTATCTGCAATTGTTAGTTTGGAGGCACTGGACGTGGGAAGGAAATCGAACGATGAAATAATTAGAAGCAAATACAAATTCGACGTCTTTGTGGAAAATTGGTTTACATAAATAGAGGAAGCACGCAAAGTGTCTGACAAAATGCTTATCCTAAATGTAATCTACTTTTCTTATTGACTTTCTTTTGTTCTAGTCGCTGACGTGGACTGTTCGAGAAGCCCACAAACAGTAGTAGGGTCCACGTGGGAAGGGTAAATGAATCTACCTTCTAGAATTTTCAATCTACTTTTCTTATTGATTTTCTTTGATTCTCTTTGGTTCTAATAGCTGACGTCTTTCAGATTTTAAATTCACAAAGAGAAATCCGATAGCTTAATAATCTAATACGAGACTCAATGTGTCATAGTTCCTTTCACATATGGGGTGGTGGTTGTGGTGGTTGTATTTTTGTGTAATGGGAAGGAAAGGGTTGCTATTAAGCAACTAAGTGTTAATAAGGGAAGAACAATACTTTGAAGCAACATTTGTTAGTCCCTGCGTTTTTAAAGGTGGAGACTATTGTTTTCAGCTAAAATATAAACTAATAATCATGCGTCGAGATTTGCTGGGACATAGGAGAAATAAACATCTTGTGTGGTATAAGCGTATTTTGATTGCATTTTCCTTATTTTATTTCAATTTTTCTTGCTTTCCTATTGGTGGAATGTGTTTTCCCAGTGGTTTAATTTCAAATGGAAAAATAAATTGGCATTTTGTGGGGGCAGCTCGCAGGTTACAAGCGCTTTAAAAAGGAGAATTAAATCGTCATTGTAAAAGGCAGTTGGCAAGTTACGAGGCAGGGGATTTATTTTCCTCATTTATGTTGTTTGTGTGAATATTAATGGTATTGTTAATTTCATTTGCAATGAAAGAGAAACCTGCATGGAGAGATTTGACAGGCGAAGATAAAATGTTGGGATTGTGTTTAAGTTGGCATTGTTTTCTGTAGAATTGTTTCATAGCTAGGTTTTTAGTCTTGCAAATTACAGTGTTTTTGTTTTAGTCAAAATTGTGTCCAAAGTTTGGAGAGTAGCAGGTTTCATTTAGGGTTCGTGCAATTTTCCATAGACAAGTTTCCTTTCAGATTATAATTTTAGCCAAAATTTTAAACCATTTCTGTTAGATCTTGAGGTGGTTTAGAAGGTTTTGTCCTTGCAAATTTCATTTTTTATTTTTGCAAAAATCCTAAATTGCTTTCCTTAAGATCTTGAGGTGGTTTAGAGGTTTATTTTTTGCCTACAAATTTCGTCATCGTATGGATAACTAGGTTCTATTCTGTTTTGTTGAAACTGTCGACTTGCAGATTTCGGTGGCAGGGCAGAGTGAGCATTGGAAAATTGATAGATTCGCATCAAGTTTTCCAAACGGGGCGTCGGATATTGATTTGAAGGTATTTCTTTCTTTTGTGTCTACAAATCAAAGCATCATTTAGGCATTGTTGGCTTTAGCTTTCTTTTGTTACGTTGTATAAATATTGCATTCTCCGTCAAAACTCCTGCCATAGTTCAGCCATGGTCATGCATTACAGCCAAAACAAATGGTTGGTATGGTTGATATTTTCTTTCAATCCCTTCAATTTCAGGTTTTCTTGGTATTCTAATGATTTGTGCCAAGGAATTTTGTAGAACCCAGATCATGTATTTTTGTATTTGCAGTGACATATTTGAAAATTTTCATTGTATTGCTAATTTTGCTCTCTCTGACCTAGATAAATGCACCAGTCCTAGTTTTGGACATCTTGTTAGGCAATACTAATTTTCAAGCACTCTTTGAAGGCCCAATCAGATGGTCGTGTTCAAGCAACGAAGTTTTGGTTTTGACCTTGTGAAAAGTTTTCCATTTTTCTTGTTCACCTATTTTGTTCAAGGGAATGCTTGGGCATTGTTGCCTCCTCGAAATTTATTCCGAGATGTGGCCTATGATGGATGGTTTGCCGAAATCTTCTGACAAATTGACTAAATTTAACTATAGGGTAAGGCGTATGTCTGTTTTCTACAAAATTAGACCTGAACATTTCATTTTTACCGCATTACTACATGGGCGGTTTCCCTATTCTCTCAGTGTATCAAGATTAGGAATTTCCCCTCATTTTACACTGGATATTGGGTGTTTTAATATTAGTATCATATTTATAGGATGGCCATAAAATTCAGATTGAAGTTCGTAACTGTGTGTGTGTTTTTTTTTTTAAATCTAATTTCAATAGAAGTATGGTTTAGATGTTGTGTGGTTTCAAAATCACCATCACCATTAATCCTGTAATCCCTAAGTTGAACACATATACCTAGTTCCATCTGGTGTATCAATATAATGATCTGCAACATCAATTCATAGTATCCTCAATTCAATCAACCATAGCCTTCACTCAGTTTCATGGAAATTAGGCAAAACAACACCCAATGTCCTCAATGAGAGAGGTTCAGATATCACCAATTGTCCAAACTACCAGCATATGTTCATAGAATGTGGATAGGAAAAGTGGACGGATTATTTGAGAAGTGCCACTTCACTATGTGCATGCAAGACGCTAAGCGCAAATAGACAGGTGGAAACCAATCTAATTTTCCCCGTTGGCTTTGTATTCCAATCGATTTGAATGAAGCCAATTAATATGCCATACTAATTTTTTGTATTAGATTTTTTTAATTCCCTACACTTTCCTTCCACACATAGTTCGCAGGAATGGGAACATCTAAATAACATGTAATAACTTTTCATTCTGCTTAGATTTCTTAGACTTTTATTAGATCTTTTCTGAATCATTAGCCTTCACCATATTTATATTTTTCATATATTGTAGTACAAGTCATTTTTCCTAACTGGAAATTCGTATGCTGCATTCAAACATAGACATCTAACATATAGTCAGAAACATTGACCCTAAACTATCGTTATGTATAGAAAAGCATTGTCCTCGGTACAATTTTCTATTTCAAGTGGACGTTTGTGCTGTGTTTGTCATCTGCTTCCCAATTTATGATTTGGTCATTATATTCCTTGTTTTCTAGCTTATAGGTTCTTGTCTAGATTTATTATTTCTGCAATCGTACAAGGTTTCAAATGTAGAATGTTATTCTCTTTAAATGGAGTTCCTATATACTTGAGTTCCGTCATATATTTTGTTGCCTTCAAATTTAGTACATGTATTGTTCACATTTGATGGTTGGAGTTTGTTGGCCCTACTTATTATTACAGTCTTTTGACAAAAAAATTCAACATAGAAACAATACTGGTAGAAATCGAAATTTGAATCTATTGTAGTGTATTTTATTGCATAGGTTAATGTTCTTTTATATTATTTAGAATTGAGAATACAAGCAATTTATAATTGGTAAAGCTGGGGCATTTTTGCATTATTATTCAATTTCTTGGAGAATTTTGAATTAGTTCTTCATTTTTATGGCATTTGTTGTAACTAAATTCAAACCATCAATGTTTATTACTTCAGTTTTGCACTCGAACTAATTTTTTTTCGTATATCTTAGTGTACATTTTTATGAAGCCAAAAATCACATCAATTCCTATATCAATTTATAATATAGTATTAAATTCATGATAGTTCATATATCATAAGAAGTTACTATAGCATATTATCTGCCACTGAAAAATACTATTATATCTACAGTCTCCGCAAATGTGATGCTATGCACAAACATCTTATTAGAATAGATGTTGTTTAAAACATTCTTTTCATGATTGTATTTTGACCAACTATACCTAACACATATTGCACCATCGATAAGCATTTCTTTTGTATTTAGTTCTATAGGCTATTTAAATGTAGATTAAAGTGGGCAAGGTTGTATGCCATAGGTTGTATTTCTGCCACTGCTTTCATAAACTATATCTTGTTTGGCCTTATTTGACTCTTTTTATGTTTTCAAAAACTATTTTTTGCTAGCACATTCTGGTGTGAGAATCTTCAAGAAACTCTAGATTTGGAGAGGATTATGTGCTATGTGCTTACACTTGACAACACTTGCCAAGCATATGGTTCTCGACATGTTCAACCTTGTTAGGCATGCTTGTCATCTTCAATGTACATTTTTTGCCAGAACTTTTCTTTCATCATTTCTGGTTTCAGAGGAATAAAATATGATGTCAAATGTTTTTTCAATGATGTATGACCATGGTTTGCATGGTGTATTCTATTGGGTGCCATTCAAAACAACTCTTATAACCATTTGTATTAATAGTATATTAAAATGTTTAGCCACTTCATTAAATAATCATTTATTTGTAATAATAAATGGAATCTTGTTGCAAATTTCAATTTTCTTACATTCTTCAACTTTACCATGCAATATGTTGAGTGTTACAAATATATATATATATATATATATAAAATCTTAATTTTCATCCTTATTTCTGCTTTAGGCTTCATTTGCATTGTACATAAGGCAGGGACTCCTGCTGCACACAACGCTTGTTTATAATAGAAGTTTAACTAATACAATTTATGTTATAACCAATAATTATTACGAAAAACAATATTAATATCAATGTGTGTTGAAGCAATACCAAAATTGAGAGAGTTGGGTATTGTTACTACTTTTATTTATAAATACTCATAAACAAAAAACCAATTAAATATAACTTTTTTGGCCTATAAATTATTTTTACTCAAGCACTTGTCACACCTTAAAAAAAGTTTTAAAAAATACATATTATTGCATAATGCATTTATAGTTTCTACAAATAGGTCCAAAATAGATTTTTGAAAAAATTAATCTCGAAGAAAATGTGTTAGCGTCTTGTTGTTCACGTCAAAAGGAACCTAACATTGTTTTGTTGCATGTATGAGATCTAGTTGAAAAAGAAAAACACACAAAGAGTTTTCAATCATGACAACTTTGTCCTTAAAACACAATTGTTCCAAACAAGAAAATGATACAACCTTTCAATTGTTAGTATTGCCTAGCACTAATTGTGAGAAATAAAATTAGTTGCTAAATTCCTAGGTTCTAGTACATTTAACAAGAAAGAGCATGACAACAATTTATTTAGCCATGTAAACTAGTAGCACAATAATGGAAAGTTCTAAAGCAAGGAAAACATGGACCCCAATCATTGATTTATTGTATTGTTTTACGACACCACAAACTTTAGGCATCCTAATGGGCCTATAACTAAATGTGAAACACGTTGCACAGATTTTTGAATGCAAATTTCTTCAGTCAATTATAAAAAGCATGTTTGATAAGATACAATTATGCCACTTTAAACATTTTGGCCATTATGATACAAGGTCTCTTATTGATGAGTCTCTCTTTCATGCCAATGAGTTTAAAAAGTTGACATGTTAGTTTCTTCCTGAAAAAAAACTTGCAAGCCCTAGATAATTATTGCATTAAATTTCTCTTGTGAATGGTTAGGTTGAGGGGATATATATCTAGAAGACTGATGGCTTACTTGCCTCACCACTATAGTTGTTGAAGATGCATTACTCAAAATTTGCATGAATGAAAGAATAACAAAATCTCCTAAGTTGTGAAATCGCTCTACTAGGGTTTTGCATGCACTAGGACTTTTTTCCGAGTTCATCTCTAGTTTTGTACCAGTCATATCGCATTAGTCGAGGAAGCGTTAGGTGTTTTTATTATGACTCTGGCCGACTTTAGCCCAGTAGGTGATACTGGTGCTGGAGTTGCTACGAAAGATGTTCATGGTGCCTCGTCTGAACAAACAGTTGCACAAGTTTGTTTAGAAAGTGTTTCACAAGGTGACCCCTCCCCTGATATCGTTCTCAACATTCAGGAGTTTGATGATGCCTGTATCTAGCTAGAAAATCATACTTTGATAGGGTATTTTGTGGGTGGGACTCACCCTGAAAGCATTATTAAAGAATGGGTTTCCAAGATTTGGACTCCTCATGGAGTCAGGCTTGAAGACATCTAAAGGATTACTAAAGGGACTTTTTGTTTCAGTTTGCTAACACTTCCCAAGTCGATGCAGTCTTTAATCGTGGGCCCTAACCACTTAGGTCTTCACTGCTGGTTTTCTAGTGGTGGTGTCATGACTTCTTTGTCTCAAATGAGAAGAAGTTCAAAGTCCCTATTTGGGTCAAGTTCCCAAGTCTCCTTGTGCCTTACTGGAAATTTATCCATGCTATTGCACAAACCCTTGGTAAAATGGTTTGCATGGAACTAGAGAAGTTTTTCAACACTCATCCTCAAAGGAGGGTATGCATTGAAGTTGATATTTATCATGATCTCAGAGAAACTGTCAACATTTAGGTTGGGGCTCACACCTTCACCCAGAAGTTTCTTTATTTGAACTTGTCAAATACCTATTATCGGTGTCAATCGACTAAGCACAAGATCAAGGATTTCCCATTGGTCGTGCCTTGGAAGATAGCATCTGCCAAAGAGTCACATGTCAAGCCTACTGAGAATGGGAAAAAAGACAAATGGATAATTGTGGTCCACAAGGGTAAGATTTCCTTGCTGTCAAAGAGACAAGGGTCTTCCTCAAACCAACCTTTTTCCTATCACTTCCACTACTACACCAATCATAGTAGTGATTCCACCACTTGTTTCAAACCCTATTCACCAGGGGTCGATGATGTCTGCGAGTATTTCTTGGCCCGCTTGGTTCCACACTTCACAGGCAACTTCCATGATTATCTCACTTGGGTATTAACCCTTGCAACACTCTCACAACCCAAATGGCCTTGGAGAAGACCCAAATGATGGTTCTGAGAAGAGGAGAATCATCTCTGGTGGAGATTCTTCTCCTACCTTCACCTCCAACTCTTTTTACACAATATTTTCTCCTTTCTTGGGGACAAGGATGACATGCAAGAATTGTTTCAATGAATTCTCATGGAACATGTGGGGTCTCACAAACCTCCCTCACAAATACTATGTGTGAGACACTAGATGTCAGCTTGGTATCTTAGTCTCCAAGAAGTTATGATTTTAGGAATTTTGCTCAATGTTGCTTGTCGTGTTTTTTGGCCAGACACTTCAGTTTTTTCTTCCCAATATGAAGCTAGTCGAGATGGTGTAGTTACTCTTCTTTCACCTCGTCCTTTGTTATTTCCAATGGTTTTGATACCATGCATAGGATTGAGTGGATTTTTTCATCCCTCAATAACCATTCCTTTCGCAAACTTAATGTTTATGATCCCAATGATGTTGTTGAAAGATCCCAGCTATGGCATTGGATGGCAGATTTTCTACCAATTGCCACTTGGGTTGTCTATGGGGACTTCAATATGGTTGAGCTAGTCTCTGATAAAAAAGTTGGCCAGAGCCATAATAAAAACTCTTTAAGAAGAGAGCTCTCTTTCTCAAAATTGACTTTGCCAAGGCTTATGATCATATTGAATGACCTTTCATTCTTGCTATTCTTAGTGCTTTAGGATTTAGACTAGTTTTTCTCTAATCTATGGAGATGCTTATGCTTACATCACCATCAATGGTAGGAAATCTGAGGCCTTTGGCCTCTTCCAATCCATCCACTAGGGATGTCCTCTGGCTCTATATGTTTTGGTTGTTGAAGGGTTTGGGCACCTACTAGCCCATTCCATCTCCTCTGGTTGTGTTAAAGGCATAGCCCTACCCAAGTCTCCCACTTAGCTTGTCAATGGGAATTTTGTCGATGACTATTTCCTCACTCTCGTTAGGGACCGAGACAATGTATCAAATGCTCTCCAATGTCTGGGCACTTTTTGTTTGACTTCTGGATCTGCCATTCAGTGGAACAAGACTCCAAATTCCATGGCGGAAATCAACATATTGTCCTTGTAATAGGAATTAAAATTAGATTAGGTTGATCGTAGCCACTGGCATTTCCAAGCAACAACAATTATTCCTACATAGAAAAATGATATTTTGCAACAACCAAATGCAATGCTCATTTTCCTTATCGAAATCTCAATCCTTTCTCGCTCATCCTCCCTTGCTACTCTATGCTCCCCATTTAGGGCTTCAACATGGCCATCTTACTAATTATATCTCAATATTCTCCAACATTAGGGACTACTATGTTGTCATCTTTTATGAGGGCAGTAACACAAGATGTACCACTACTAACACCTTGGAAATTAATGTTTTAAAAAGAGTGTGAGCTTGAGAAGAAGTTCGATTCAAAACCCCTAATTTTGGAGGAAAATAAAAATTGAAACAACAAAATAGATACTAAAATTAGTTTGAATGAATGTCTAGCATTAATCCTTAAAGACTCACTTTCTTTAAAAACTTTGTATTTGTTGCTAAGTAGCTAGCTCTATCTTGAATTTTTTTAAACCAAACTAGCAAGCATTGAACAGACATGAGAAGAGCTTAGGTCAACAGAAGGCGGGGCAAGTAGGGGCGGTAGGTAGCTACAACTGTAACCGACTAACAAATCCAACTGTGATCAATGACAAAGGGCAAGTGTTCATGATGGTCTTTCTATGCTTATCATTGTTGGTGGAAGAGGCTAGGCATGCCACGAAAATATGATGGTGGGATCAAGCAACTTTGTGACTTCCTCTGCTGCATGTCGGGCAAACTTTTGGAAGCTGCACGGTGGCGGGAATAAGTGGGACAACCAATTGACAAATCCTTAGGGTTAGCACCAATTTGCCACAACGAAAAGAGTGTTGTGTGTCTCTGTTTGTAGTTTATTTTTGCAAACTTATATGTAGCTCTTGTTCATTTACACCATACAGGTATTGGTAATCAACTCGAATTCATTTAATATGTCCCATGAAATGTTTCAGACTTGAACAAAACATTTTCCAACCAAGAATCTCATAGTAAATAGCCTAATTAACTAATTAAAATCTAACCATCTTAGAAGAACATTTAAGAAAGCGGTTCCTATCTAAATTTCCAATTTAAAGTTAGTATTTAGTTTGTCTCTCAAAAAATTTAGTACCTCCTAGTTCTTAGGGAGTTTTTTAATGCCTTCTATTCCGCCACGCACAATTATTTCATTGTAAAAACAACAAAAACAAAAGGAACGATTTCTAAGATTTAATTAAGCCGCACGTAGTGTTGAGAATGACGGATATCTAGAAGACCGACTGTTTGCTTGCCTAACCCCTTCTCTCCTGCTGTTGAAGAAGCGTGACCTAAATATGAACGCAAATACCTTTAAGTGGTTGAACACCCCTCACTCGCCCAAGACGAACTAACTTGTTATATTCAGTCCCTCTCGTCATGTCAGGTGCAATAAAATAATCCACATGGGAGGAAATAAATCGATGGGACACAGATGGGACACAGATGGGACGTGACGACGAGTCAGGGGTGTGGAGGGCCACCGCTTGTTTCTAGAAGCCAAGAGAATCTTACTGGACTGCGCGATTCCTATGCTACTCTAGACTCCCTTTCATTTCCTTTCCTCTCTCTCTCTCTCTCTATATAATGCTTTAAATTGTTTATCATCACCATCAAAACAGTTTTATTTCTGTGATCAAATCTATTTACAGTGAAGGGGAAAGACTGAATTTCCATCTAGCAAAATTGTTGTTTTTGGTCAATTCGAAGCTTTCTGTAAAATATCAATGGAGTACGGTGCATCAATTAGGGGTTTCCAGGCGCCTCGTGTTATGAGCAACTCTACTTCTTCTGGATTTTCACGGGTTCGACTTGGAGCGAGGCCGAATCATGCGACAAGTATTAGGGCTTTCCATTCTCAAGATGTCCCCTTTTCTTCTTCTTCATCTTCGCTGTATGATGTTCTGTCTGTCTCTCCAGAAGCGAGTGCGCGTGACATAAAGAACGCATACCGTAAAATGGCTCTTAAATATCATCCTGACGTCTGCCCTGCTGAAGATAAAGAAGAGTGCAGTAGATTGTTTGTTAAAGCTCAGGAGGCGTATGAGACTCTGTCAGATCCCCTGCTCCGTGAGGATTATGACTGGAGGCTGCAGAACATGTATTATGAAGGCGGATTAGGGAGTAGTCAAGTGTGGGAAGCTCAGCTGATGGAGTTAATTAGAAGGCGATCAAGAAATAATTCGTCATCATCATGGGGTAGCAGAATGAGAAGACGAAATCAACAGAAGGCGTATGCTTGCTGATGATTACATTACAGTTGATTATTTGAGAGATTGTTGTAAATTGGATTGTAAAAAGGGGTGTTTGAGCACCCTACAGTTTTGTAAATAATAAATATTATTAATGTTAATTACATTCGTTATGTGATATTTAAGAAGCAATTTGGGTTAATAGAATGCTACGTGAAACCCTGCATTAAGACTGCATCTTAAAATGTTTTTTTATCAGTTTCTTTCTCAAATGTCAAGTTTACCAGTTCTTTGTATTTCGAAGTTCACCAATTTGTCGATTTCCATAGGATAAAGTGATTGTCAGACGGTGAGTATCATTGTGAGCTTCTTTCATCTTTTTGAACTTGGTTTTTGAGGAAAACTAGTCCAGACCCCCTTCATTCTCTCAGAATTTACGCGCCATGTCTACCTAAATTGTTTTTACGTATGGCAGATAAGCCAATCTGAAAGGATGCATGGAAACTGTTTGACAGAATGTCTAAGATTAACACAGCTTCATGTACTTCAACAATATTGAGATATCCGCACGGTAGATGCTTTGATTAAGTGCTGCAGCTCTTTCAACAGATTTCGCAACAAAATGTGGTTGCATTGACTGCATGGCTTTCAAGATATAATCAGAATGGGCGATTGCAATGAATTCTTTAAGATGAGTGCAGCTTACAGCCGTGAAACCCAATCTGATCACTTGGGTTAATTTTCTCTCTGCATATGTTAGTTTAGCTGTTTGGGTAGTGAACTCTTGAAGATGAGTGCAGCTTACAGCCGTGAAGCCCAATCTGATCACTTGGGTTAATTTTCTCTCTGCATATGTTAGTTTAGTTGTTTGGCTAGTGAACTGGACTTTATTCTATATAGAGCAGATGCACTTTATCCCTCGATACCACCCTTTTTAGTGTATTATACGAAGCAGCGGAATCTTAATTATACGTATTGTATTCGACTCCCAAGTAAAAGTAGATAACCGCGGCCTTCTAGATGAAATAGAAAGTTTGGTTGGAGAAAGAGAAGTTATCACAATTATTAGGCCGATAGGCTTATATGTGGGAGCTTTGTTCTCCGATTTTACAATTTTCCACCGAAAAATTGTCAGTCTTTATCGAATTTCATATTTTTTGACAATAGATCTTTCCTTTAGCAATTTCTATTTTTGACTCCTAGAAACTATCACTTTTATTTCTAATTTAGTCTCTAATTTCTATTTTCTATTCAACTCTTCATTTAATATATTTTGTTTAACATTTGTTTATAAGAACAAACTTTTCAATCAAAGTAGAATAGTTGAATTTTGTGTGTGAAGGTTTTTCTATGGTGCGAGAAGGGTTTCACCTATTTTCAAATGTTTGGATTTATAGGTGCAATAATGTTTAAAAATCCTTATAGCCTCATTTATTAGTTTAATAGTGCTGATTTATCTTGGTTTTTTAATACATTTTTGAGTTTTCTATTGTGACAAATTCTGTGAATCAGTTAATCATTTTCTTTACACCATGCTTTTAAAAATATGTAGGACAGAAAAATTAGTGAATCATTGAATCATTGGTGCTAGAAAGAAGATAAAAGAATGCCCAAGGACTGTATATTATTTTTGTGACAGATTATTCATTTTGAATTAGGCAAGAATCTTTTTTATATTAATTGTTTAAATCAAATGAGTTATATTTCCACACTCTATTCTATTTGGATACCATTATTTGATTCAAGTCTATTGAGAATCTACTTTTAATGATTATTTGTGATTATATATATAACAATAATTAAAATTGGGGTGTGTTACTTATATATGCAAGCAATAAGATTTAACAATAAGAGCTTTAATGAAATACATATTACATAGATTTGATATTGAAGACCTTGAATAGGAAAAATCATTTAAGCATCTTAACAAGAGAGAAAAGTTGAAAAATAAAATGATAAATATGGAAAATAAGAAAAATATACATTTTTTTAAAATAAAGAATGACTTAGATTAAAATAGAAGAAAATATAGAAAGTATTTATCCATCTAAATTTACTTTAGTATTTCTTGAAATCAAAACTTAATTTAATTTTTGAATATACAATGATTTGCATGAGGTTTATATTGACATTTTAGAAATAATTTAATTTAGATTATTTTTCTATTATGAAGTGATTTAACGTTAAAAAGACAAATTAAATAGAAAGATTGTGATATTGTTCATATATTTATATATTAATTTCTATTTTATTTTAAAATTATAATTCAAATATATTTATAAATATAATATAATTTATTTCTATTAGATACCAATTATAATTAAATTAATAATTTAACATTATATAATAAATATTTTTCAAATTTAAAAAGCTGAACTTGGGTAAGCATAAACAATTAATATTCCTCGGATGGATTACGTGGATGGATATTCCTCCTAATGTTCTCTACTAGTGCTTCTTGTCTTATCTTTTGTAATTATGTTTATCTTTGGTTACATATGTTTATATTTTGATCTATAATTATGCTACTTTGAACTCGGTTTGAGGCTACAGTGAAATCCATGTTTATGGTTATTTTTTCTGATATCTCTATAGTTAATAGAAAATTTTTTTTAAAGCTTGATTTTAATTTAATGAGGATTCACTTTAGTTCAATTAGAAATAGATAAAATGACCAACTATGAAAATTTATAATTAAACAAATAAAAATTTATACAAATTATATTTTGAAATATTTTTAATTTTACTTTAGTAAAAATAAATATATAGAAATGTTTAATTGTATAAAAAAAAAATGCTCCACATATGTATAGATATTATTAATAAAAAAAATTAGTTAAAAATATTAGATTAAAAGTGTAGATTTATTTTTTAAAATGTGCAAATTTTTCATTTGATTTTTATATGAATATTTAAAAATTGTCCTTTCTTTTTGTTTCTCAAATCTTTATTAAACCAAAATCTTAACTTAAATTATTTCTATTAATATTTTAAAAAAAATCTTAAGCTACATTATTTCTATATGATGGTTAGATATTTTAAATATCTTGTATAATAGATTCTTTCTATTTTCTCTAAGTTTCTTAGATTAATAGAAATAACATTTTTTCAATTTTTTTTTCAAAATAAAAGCTTTTGTGGGTTTGTTGAGTTAAAATCTATTTACAAACTATGAAATTAGATTTATAAAATAAATTTTCAAAATTTGTACAAATATTATTTTTCTTGTACACACATGGTTTCCCTCATGGACTTACTTGACTTTGTAGTTTGCATTTTCATAACTAATTTCAATACAACTTTTTGAAATTTGAGTATGGATGTTAGGAAAATAATCATAAACAGATGATGATAATTGAAATGAGGTTTACATAGTGTTTTTATTGTCATAAAAAATAATAATTTATATGCAAAGATTTATATTACATTTTTAACAAAGCTAGATTGTTAGTATGCAAAACAAATATAGGCAAGGTAAATTATGAAATGGTTAGATATAAGTTAACCAAGTCTTTCAAAAAAAAAATTGTATTTTAATTTAATGATACAAGATATTTATAACATTTATTTCATTGTATTTAGATGGAATTATTGATAAAAAAAAATAATTACTTATATATTTTTTATTTAGTACATTTTAGATTTTATCTAATTAGTTGTAAAAATGATATATTTTCTATCGGCGCATCGTTGCATGTACAAAAGCATGCGACTGCTAGTTATTAAAATGACACGCATGCTTCTTTTATTTTCTTCTAGATTGTCTTCTCACCAAGTGCTTCCGACTTGATAAGACAGCTTTTATTTTAGTATTACGTTTTCTCACGACCTCGGACGAAACAAATAAAATTTCAAACTCTATATATGTGACTTTTTGGTTTATTTCAAACTCTATATATGTGCCTGTTTAGTTTAGGAAAAGTATCTATAATAATAAAAAAAATTTCTAGATTTTGAGTTTTGTTTTGTTTTATTTGTATTTTTATTTAGGTTAAAATGGTCGAATGATAATGGAATCTATTCTGGACCACTTTGCATTGTATTAAAATTTTATTGATTGTGCATATGAGTGACATGTAATGCAATTCTATACAACATCTAAAATGTAGCATCAATTGTTATTATTATTAACCTATTAAAAATTAAATTAATAATTAAAATATAATATATAATATTAAAAATTCATTAGTAATTCTATTAAATTGAACATTTTAGGTATTGTATTCACGATGATCATGGGGAAAGATTTTGTTCTTTTAATCTAACTTGTCATTTTATATTATTTGAATTGAATAAACTAGCTTATATATACCTCTATATATATTATGCCGAGAGTAATCATTCTCAAGGCGCCTATTTTTATTTTCATAAATCCCAACTCCGATTAAAATAACTTTGGGATTAAATAAAAATAGGCACCTCGAGAATGATTACTCTCGGCGTAATATATATAGAGGTATATATAAGCTAGTGGTAGTCGCGACGCAATATGAAAGATATTTACTTTTTATTTTTTATTTTGATAAGGTTACTATAAACTTGTTAATTAATTTTTAATTAGAGTTGTATGAAGTTACTATAGAATTATGCTTCAAAATATTTTTAAAAATTTAATATAAGGAGTTTAATTTAGATTAAAAAATATATTTTATTTTTGGGATATTGTAATGTAAAATGTTAGTCATACATAGATATATGGTTAGGGACAAAGTTACCATTATAGTTAATGTTAACCTTAGGGATAACATTAGGGTTAGGGTTGGAGTTGGGGTTAGGGTTTGAGCTATGGTTAAGGTTAGGGATAGAGTTATGGTTATGGTTATTGTTAGAGTTATGGTTAAGGTCTAGATTAGAGTTATGTTTATGGTTAAGGTTAGGGCTAGAGTTATGGTCATGGTTAAGCTTAGGGTTAGAGTTTTGGTTATGGTTATGATTAGGGTTAGGGTTAGGGTTAGGGTTATAGTAAGGCTAGGGTTAGGGTTAAGGTTAAGGTTTGAGTCAAGGTTAAGGTTAGAGTTAGGGTTAGGGTTTGAGTCAGGATTAAAATTAAGGCTAGGGTTAGAGTCCAATTATGGTAGAGTCAGATCTAGGGTTAGAGTTATGATCATGATTAAGATTAGGGTTAGAGTTATGCTTATAGTTAGGGTTAGAGTCCAATTATGGTAGAGTTAGAATTAAGGTTAGAGTTAGGGGTAGAGTTATGTTTATGGTTAAGGTTAGGTTTAGAGTAATGCTCATGGTTAAAGTTAGGGTTAAAGTTATCGTTATGGTTATGGTTAGGGTTATAGTGGGGATATGGTTAGGGTTAGGGTTTGAGTCAAATATTTTTAAAAATTTAATATAAGGAGTTTAATTTAGATTTTTAAAAAAAAAATAGGGATATTGTAATCTAAAATGTTATAGTCATACGTAGATATATGGTTAGGGACAAAGTTACCATTATAGTTAATGTTAACCTTAATGATAGAATTAGGTCACCCTATGACCCTGTTTGACCAATAAGAATGATTCTAATATGTCCCTAGGGGTCCTAGGACCTCTAGGGACATATGTCATCATGTAATGGTCAAAGGGGGTCATAGGGTGTCCTATGACCTCCATCGACCCATAAGAATGATTCTAAACGACTCTAATATGTCCCTAGGTGTCCTAGTTACATATGTCATCATGTAATGGGTCGAAAGGGGTCATAGATCACATTATGACCCCCTTTGACCCATAAGAATGATTCTAATATGTCCCTAGGGGTCCTAGGACCCTTAGGGACATATATATATATATATATATATATATATATATATATATATATATATATATATATATATATATATATATAATACTAATAAGATAATATATTATTATATATATTAATAACATAGCTCATAATAATAATAATATATTATAGATAATAATAATAATATATATTATATTTATAGATTATAATAAGAATAATATAATATATTATTATATATTAATAGATTATATGTTATATCTTTACGTTATGTTATTATATATATAATATTATAATATATTTTTACATAGTAATATAACTCAAATAATTGATAAGTTATAAACTATAAATCACAAAGTCAATTTTCCCTCTAAAATGTCTTGGGATTTGAAATTTCCCTCCAAAAGCGGATGGAGGCTCACCGAGCCATATCGGATATCTGATTTCAAATCGGATATCGAATTTGATATTGGATATCTGATTTGGGATCGGATATTCGATTAGGCCTGGTATTTACCAAGCCTGCCCAGTCAACCCAAAAACTGTGTTTGAGGAGGGTTTTAGTGACACTCAGACTTCGGGTAGCCATTTGACAATGTTATTTTGATCGAAATTGAATGAAACAAATAGGTTTTTTAATATTGCTCTCGAGATTCCATTGATATAATTGTTGTCAAATTTTGAGTTCAATAAGTATTTATTAGTTAATTATCAATGAAGATTATTATAAAGTGTTGATTGACATACTGATTGAAAACTAGCTATAACTTTCAAATGGTATAACATTTTTTAAATCTAAAAGTTACGTCACATCCTATGCTTCGCCTAGTATAAGAAATTTTTTTAAAAAAAAAACTTGGTAAAATTTTCTATTAGTTAAGGTGGTCAGACATGGGATTTTTTTTTTCTGAAAAAGTTTTGGTAGAAAATTCATATTTAATTATTTATTTGGAATAAAAATACCAAAAAATATGTGTCACATCCAGGCATGAGTTTACTTTTTATATCTATAATTATATTTAAAAAAATTATCATTTGATTTGATTAAAATGGTCAGACATACACCTACTTTTTATTTTTGCCCTGAAACTTTCGTAGTACTGCATTAAAATCCAAACTTTTGACCAATCAATTATTTTTTTCAACTCATAAGGCCTAGTAGTTTAGAAACTAAATTCAATTTCCTAAAAATTATTTTTATACAACTTTTTGATATAAAGTCCATAACCACTTTAAAATTATGTGTCAAGTTGACATAACCCTGATTTGCTGATTTTTCACTACTACTTAAGGCCATAGTTTGGTACACCATGATCCTGCACATACCCTGTAGCAGTTGTAATAACACCATACCAACACTTTCTAAGCATCCTCACTACACATTATACTTAGAGAAAAAGTTAGTACTCTAGATAATTGAGGATCATAGTTAGTATCACTCACAAGAACCCCTATACATTATCACGAAAGAAATAATGGGCACAAGAAAATCTTATTTAATTACATCTATAAGAGAGGAACTTAATAGTAAATGACCCCAACAAAAAGGACAATTATTAGTACTCACCCTGACAGGGATTGTTAGATTCAACATACATGTGACCATGATACATCCAAAGTTTAGAATCTCTATCAAATAATTCCAACCATTACAAGGCTAGGCATTAATGACATTCTAAGAAGAATTAAAACATGCCAAACACATCCTTATTGATGAATTTAGCTCCATATGTTCAAAGCACCTCCTTAAAGTTGATAGTCATCTATGAGAATCCTATCTCCATTATGTATACTTTGGTGGAGTACTTTTTTTTTGGGGTTACCTAGAACAACTACTACTGTTGGAATTATGATATATTTCTCATTAGTGCAAACACTTATTCAATTCTGAATGCTTATCTAGCTCATCACTTAGTCTACAGTGTATACCGAGAATTCAGTGGTTACCTTATAAGTTTAACAGGTAAACAGTTCTCACCGAGCATTCTAGAGGATACCGAGTAAATGAAAAGGACTCAGTGTTTACAAAGGTAAACAAAGGTAAAAAAAGGACTCAGTGTTTACTGAGTGAAAGAGGGAAACAAAGGACTCAATGTTTACTGAGTGAAAAAGGTAAACAAAGGACTCAATGTTTACCAAGTGAAAAAGGTAAATGAAGGACTCAGTGTTCACTGAGCACATCAAGGTAAATGAAGAAGTTAGTTTCTACCGAGTGACACTATATCTACCGAGTCACCAATGGTTATCAAGTTCCAAGCAATGTTGTGTGGCTAGTATGAACCGAGCCTCTACTTCTACCGAGTGCATGATGATGCCGAGTAATGTAGTGGATGCCGAGTATCAGAAGGTCACCAAGTCAGCTTGGGGAACTCGAGTTTTCTACTATCTGGCCAACTTAGTAATGTCTTGTTCACTTGTGTTTTGGCCGACCTTGCAATTGTAAATATTGGAATGGTATATATGTAATGTATGGTATCATTTGCAGTATGGTGTGTGTATGGAATGAAGAGAGTGATATTCACAGGCAAATCAGCAACAGAGTAAAAGGAATACAACAAGGTCAACATAGCAACATAAAAGTTATATCTATCACATCAAGTGATCAATGCAAAAAGGATCTTATCAGAAAACAGTTGTAAGCAGATCCACTGCTTCATCCTAACAGGTGAATCAGTTTATAAATCCTTTAACAGGGTAGACTTAACAATCTTTTTGTAAATCTCCTAACAGAGTGCATACTTCACTGTATGTTTGTAAATCCTCGAAAAAGGTGGATCTAGCAGTCCTACTTGCTCCTAATAGGGTAGATCACCAGAAGTGATCATTGTAAGTCTTAACAGGCCAACTTTATACTGTAGTATTGAAGTTTTGTGGGCATCATCCCCACCCCAGTTTTACTTTCTATTTGGAAGGTTTCTGGGTCACCAAATCTCTGTGTATATGTGCATTGAATGTTTAATATTTCATTTATGTAGTAGATTAGATGAATGAATGATAAATGGTTAAAATGCTGAATTGCTTAAAAATTCATAAGTTACTGATTCACCCCTCCCCTCTCAGTAACCTATCTTATCTTGAATATTTCCAATAATTGGTATCAGAGCATTGTGGTTCTCAGGATAAAGTTTGACAACTTGAGCAAAGATCAAGGACAATGGAGATATTCAAACTTGACAAATCTATTGAAAATGAAAAGCTAGATCTGGAAATGGCCATGGCTCAACTCAAAGAAGCAAAGGAGCATCTTTCTCAATCTCTAAAAAGAAGGAAGGAACTTGCAAGACAAATGAATGATCATTAGTATGTTGAAGAAAAATTGAAGACCTTTTACCATCATGCAGTTCAAATGAAGCAATCATGGAACTCCTAGCAAAGAATGGTTCTCTGCAGGAAGAAGTAAGAAAGCTTAAAAGAGAACAAGAAATCTAATCAATCAAGCTATGTGAAGTTTTGGAATAGAGAAACAAGGCAAATGAAGACTTAGAGGCAAGAAATAATCAATCCCTTCAACATGAAGATCTTGTAGGTCAACTATCCAATGCAAATGAAGAAAATATGAATCTAAGATCCGAGAGTGAAAGTTTGAGAAATGATTTAATCATTGAAAGACAAATGAATGCATGCTTACAAAGTGATCTAAGATCTAAAAGACAAATCAATGAAAGTTTGGAAAATGACCTAAATGTTGAAAAGAAAGTCAATGAAAGGATGATGAAATCTGAAGAAGACATGAATCAATTGAATCAACAAAATGAGTAGAATCTTCATAAACAAAAAGGTAAAGTTGGTCTTGGATAGAAGGAAGAAGGTGAATCCTCCAAACAAGGTGCCCAAAGAAATCAAAGACCCACTTGCAATCACTATGGCAAGATAGGTCATACATCAAACAAATGTTGGAGTAATGGAAAGGCAAAATTCAATGGTAAATGCTTCAACTGCAATCAGCATGGTCACAAAGCTAATGGATGCAAAGAAAAACCAAAATTTGAAGGCAAATGTCACAAATGCAAGAAACAAGGTCACAAGGCATCTGAATGCAAATAAAAAAATTCAATCGAGCAAAAAAAATTATCAAAGCAATATTTGGTTGGGACTACAATACTTGGTGCAGGTGTCATTGTTGTGGAGAATATGGACATGTTGGCAAAGTCCGTTCAAGGCATCACTTGAGGAAAAGAGACACAACAGTAAGATGTTATACATGTACAAAACTCGGTCATAGAGCTAAAAATTGCATGAATATTGGAAGAATTGAAGATGAAAAGAAAGCTAAAGATGAGAACATTCAGAAACAAATGAGGTAACAGTGGATTCCAAAATCTACCAAGCAAGACAGTTCAAGTGATGGCAATGTCACTCATGAAGTGAGTGACTCCATCATTTCCAATTAGATTCATAAAGAATTTGGAACTGTATCATCAAGCTATATCTAGAACAGTTCCAAATGCAAGTATGCAAATGATAAAATCAATATTTCAGATACAAGGATCAAAGAAAGTTATCATTCATTGTGTTGCATCTACCGAGGAAAATCGGTTGAAGACCTTACCGAGCTAAGTTGGGAGTAACTAAAAGTTTTGTTCGACCATCGAGTTGCAAGGTTCTACCGAGTAAATCGATGACAAACTGGCAAGCACTATGTCATTTCATTTACCTTCGTATCGAGCATTAATGACAGTGTTTCCATCAAAAGGGCAGAATTCGATTTCATTTTTCACTACGACTTAAGAATACTCAGAGCTAAAAGATTTCCAGTTGCACGCTAGTGATTCCAAGCGATTTGAAGAAAATCTCCTGCGAAGAATTTGTTTAAGAATTCATCATTCACTGAGCAGCAATGGCATCCGCAAGCACCAGCTCCAGCAAGGCAAAAATGGGTTCTGAAATGCTCGTGAAAGGAGTCGAATGGAAAGCCCCAAAATTCAAACTATTGCCCGCTATTGCTGAATCACTTGACCCAAACAGAGCTCAATTGCAAATTCCACCTAAGGTACTTCTTTTTAATGATATTCGTGCTCATTTCAAATGCATTGTTCAATAAATTGGTATATTAGATATGGACAATGCCCTAGGACAATTATGTGTTGATGGAGCCCTAAAACTTGAGCATAAACACTTAGAAGAAAAAGGCTTGACCCACATTTTGCACCTACCAAGGAATTTCCAAGTTAAATGGGTGAGATATGTTATGAGCCGTGTACACGATGGTCAGTTGTGGTTGGAGAAACCCGTATTGATAACCAAGAAGATGATTCATAAGATCATGGGTTTGCCTATTCTCAGCAAAGCCAAAACCACTAAAACCCTAGGTCGGGATGAGTTGTAGAAGAAAACCCTAGCAGAATGGGATGGAAGAGGACTGAAGCTTAACAATATATCTGACATGGAACTTAGGTTTGGCATTCATGTAATTGCATATAAACTATACAGTTCCAGTAGATTGAATAGTGTACCGTGTGAGGCTATGGATTTAGCATTTAAGATAGTAAAGAAAAATTTGGAATATGACTTGGTAGACTTACTGTTGAAAAAATTAAACAAGAATATGGAAAGTATTAGGACTTCAAAGAATAGCCCTTGTAAATTTGGCTCATTGTTAATTTTCTTATTCTTTTATGTGCAAAAATTCTTTCCATCAAAAGGAATAGTAGTATGGAGAAAAGGCATTCCTATTCTATATCAGATTAATGAGTTTATAGTAGAAATGGGTGAGAATTGTAACAAAGTCATGGACAACTATTTTGAAGACTTCAAGGAGAGGATGAATAACAGGTTTAGAATTCCTCCTAAGCTTGTTGAGGATTATAAAGATGATATATGTTTCATGGTTGACTATGATAAAGTGTACATACAGGCAATCATACCCCGAGTGGCATGGGTAGAACCATTGCCTTATGAATTA
Organism: Cupressus sempervirens; assembly: GCA_028749045.1. Lineage (NCBI taxonomy): Eukaryota > Viridiplantae > Streptophyta > Pinopsida > Cupressales > Cupressaceae > Cupressus > Cupressus sempervirens. Next base: position 668,253,078 of record CM053787.1, read on the forward strand.
AATATTGATGAAGCAAGAGACATAATTGAGGCACTGGTGAATGAACCAGCTATTCCTAACATCCCTGCCTTTGGAACTTATGAGGAAGCCAAGGCTAGAATTAAGCTTGAAATCAAGCTACCATAGGCCATAAGCAAAGGCAAGAGGAAGATAGCTAAATTAAAAACTACAACTGGTCCTCTCATGCTAATAGAAGGAAAAGGCGAAGACGAAGAAGATGAAGAAGAAGGAGAAGAAGAAAAAGAAGAACAAGAATCTGAGGAAGAACCATCAAAGAAGAAAGGTAAGGTAATCATTACCAAACCTAAGAAGAAGCCTATTGCAATATTCACCAGAAGGACCAGAAAAGGCAAGCAGGAACCTATATTGGTCAGGCCTGCACCCACATTCGAGGAAAGGCTTAAACAATTAGAAGAAGGAGCTAGCATCACAAATTTCAAGGCATTGAAATTTGAAACAAGAACAGATGCTAAGAAAATGCAAATTGAGGAACTAGTACTCAGCAAGCTGGGTAAATGGAAATACTCCCTGGACCAGCTTGCCTCCCAAATCTCAAAAGAACTATTGGAGAGATTGCAACCGAGATGGGAGTCATCCACCCAAACGGTAAAAGACATATATGAGCAATCTTTGAAGAATCTTAGACCAAGTCTCACTGGAGTAGAAATAAAGACTGAAATGAAAAAACATGAAGGTAAAATGATGATAAGATTTTGCACCTGATTGATTTTAATCAAAGACATTGAGTATGTTGTAAATGATGCTACAAACATGTGGTAGAATATCTATCATCTGTAAAAGCCTAGTGAAGATCCAGTTGAGATCAAGGATGATGACAACAGTGACAGTGATGATGTTAATGGCACTCCATCCATCACAGTCTCACCAGGAGAGCTACATGCACTAATGGAAGAAGACAAGGAGGAAGAAGGAATGGAGGAAGAAGTTGAAGAGGAAGATAAGGAGGAAGATGATCCAGTAAAAATTGCAGCAGCAGTTATTGCATCCCTTCCTCACTCTCCACCAAAAACTATTTCATCCACTAAGGAGATAGCTTCTACAAGTGAGATTGTGAGCACAATTGCCACATCAACTGCTCAATCTTCACCAGCCTCCTCCTAGCTCCAAGTTTCTAAAAGAGATCTGCCAAGCACTTCATCTATCGAGCTGAATGCTACTTCTTTAGCTACCAAGCTAGCCTCCTCAGCTCCATCATCATCAGTCGGTATAACAGTAAGTTCTACAATTTTGTCAGTTCCAACTTGTTCTACAATTTTGTCAGCATTATCTGCATCTACTTCAAATCCAATTAGTTCAGATACTACATTACCGAGTGTATCATCATTTTTGGGAAGTATTCCAGTTTTTGATCTGGTAAATACTTCTATTGGCATTCAATCCTCAATTCCTATCCCAATTTTTACTGCTAGTCCTTCCATCTCCACTATTGTGTCTCTTCCTAAGGTCAAACCAGTCATCACAGAAGTCAAACAAAAGAATCCATTAAGACTTCTGATCACTGGAAAGGAAATTTCAGAAGATATTGACTTAGACACAGAGATAGTGATTCCAAATATTGGCTATGAAAATGCTACCATTAAAAAGATGAGGTATGCTAGTCAACTAATAGAGATGAAAGCTACACAGAAGCAGCTAAGGTCTGAAAGGGATAAGGAATATAGAATAATTGAGAACGCCAAGAATATAATTACAGATGCTATAGGTGTTGAAGTAGATTCTACTCAACACATTTTGATTCAGTTAGAAGAGGCTATAAATAAATTCAATGAGGACACCTTTGGTCAAGAAAAATTGATTGAAAAGGCTAAAAGGAAATTTGATAATAAGGTGCTTGAGCACATTGCTTAGCACATTGCAATAAAACAGGCATAATTGTCCATCATTTTGGCCAATCTTGAAAATTCTTTTAATAATGTAACTTCACTTTTTGCCAAACTTTGTGATGTTATCGAGTACACCAAGGAGATCAAAGAAAATTGAATAAAATTGATGAGGATATGAAGGTCAGTGCCCAAATGTTGCAACTTGACCCCAATTCAAGTTCATCCCATCATCTCAGAATCAAAATTTTGTCAAAAAAGCAGGCATAATTGTTGAGAGAGGAAGCAAGGATCAGATTCACCTTGATTGACATTCAGAATATGATCCTTCCTATCATGGACACAATGCAAAAACACATTGTCTACTCCAAAACATTGATCCATGATAACAATTTTTCAGTTGCAGATCATGTGATTAAACTTTCAGTTGAACTTCAAATAGCACTCTCCACCTGCACAATTTTGCAAGAAAATTGGGATAAGACTTTGGCTCTTATTCTCAAGGTACACTCTGAGTTTATCTCTCATTTTGGTGTCTATGTGTAAATATATATTGTGTAATTTGGCATTATTGTCAAAAAGGGGGAGATATATGTAAATAAGGAAGCCATGTGTAAAGATAGAGATACTTGTAAATACTCTGTGCATATTGTATGGGGGAGATATATGTAAATCAGTACGTCAAAGTTTGCACATAAGTTTTGGCTCATAAGTGTTTTTGTCACTAATGCCAAAGGGGGAGATTGTTGGAATTATGATATATTTGTCATTAGTGCAAACACTTATTCAATTCTGAATGCTTATGTAACTCATCACTTAGTCTACAATGTATACCAAGCATTCAGTGGTTACCTTATAAGTTCAGCAGGTAAACAGTTCTCACCGAGCATTCCAGAGGATACCAAGTAAATGAAAAGGACTCAGTGTTTACCGAGTGAAAAAGGTAAACAAAGGACTCAGTGTTTACCAAGTGAAAAAGGTAAACAAAGGACTCAATATTTACCTACTGAAAAAGGTAAATTAAGGACTTAGTGTTCACCGAGCACAGCAAGGTAAATGAAGAAGTTAGTTTCTACCGAGTGACACTATATATACCGAGTCACCAATGGTTATCGAGTTCCAAGCAATGTTGTGTGGCTAGTATGAACCGAGCCTCTACTTCCTTGTGCATGACGATGCCGAGTAATGTAGTGGATGCCGAGTATCATAAGGTCACCAAGTTAGCTTGAGGAACCCGAGTTTTCTACTATCTGGCCGACTCAGTAATGTCTTGTTCACTTGTGTTTTGGCCGACCTTGCAATTGTAAATATTGGAATGGTATATATGTAATGTATGGTATCATTTGCAGTGTGGTGTGTGTATGGAATGAAGAGAGTGATATTCACAGGCAAATCAACAACAGAGTAAAAGGAATACAACAAGGTCAACATAGCAACATAAAAGTTATATCTATCACATCAGGTGATCGATGCAAAAAGGATCTTATCAACAAACAGTTGTAAGCAGATCCACTACTTCATCCTAACAGGTGAATCAATTTATAAATCCTTTAACAGGTTAGACTTAACAGTCTTTTTGTAAATATCCTAACAGAGTGCATACTTCACTGTATGTTTGTAAATCCTCTAACAAGGTGGATCTAGCAGTCCTACTTGCTCCTGATAGGGCAGATCACCAGAAGCGATCATTGTAAGTCTTAACAGGCCAACTTTATACTACAGTATTGAAGTTTTGTGGGCATCATCCCCACCCCAGTTTTACTTTCTATTTGGAAGGTTTCTGGGTCACCAAATCTCTGTGTATATGTGCATTGAATGTTTAATCTTTCATTTATGCAATAGATTAGATGAATGAATGATGAATGGTTAAAATGCTAAATTGCTTAAAAATTTTATAAGTTACTGATTCACCCCTCCCCTCTCAGTAACCTATCTTATCCTGAATATTTCCAACAACTACTTGTTATGGTTAAGTTAATTTATACTTGATATTCAAATTCCATGTTACTATGGGACTAGTTTACAACAATTGTTATTACAAACTATTTTTTGACTAGAAAGTGAGAATAACACACAAGAAAAATTCCACAAACTATTGTATAACATACAAGATCCAAACCCGACACAATATGATTGGAGGATTCTAATGACCTATATAGACGCACACTTACATTTGGAATACATTAGAGAATTTGATAGGTCTATGCATTTATTTGCTACTAACAACGTAATAAAGATACACAATAAAAATATGCTAAAATTATTAAATCATCTAGTCATAATAAGTACAACAATAAATTTCATAAGAAAATATAACAGTAAAGTCCACGGTGAAGAACTAGAGAAATGGGTGCTCTTGTGTTGAGAACAACACATTATGCATACAAAAAAAATTGGATAGAAGTAGGACTTGTGAATAGATCTATTGGTGAGATTACTGGTATCATTTATAGACTAGGTTGTAGCCTACCACATGTACCCATATATCTTGTAGCATGTTTTGATCATTATAATGGGCCACCACGGAACCATGAAGAGCTTAAATGTGTTCTAATAACACCTATCACTTTGGGTAGTTAGAGACTACTGCCAATCACCATGTCATGGGATATCACTATACATAAATCCCAACTACTTATGCTACAAAAAGCTAGGATGGATATTTGCATAGTCGAGAGAAAAGGCTCGACTTTTACAACTATATCTATAGAAAAATCAATAGATGAGCTTCATACTCAACCCACTTTCACCTTTGATAGATACTTCAAAATGCAAAGTAATCCATATACAATTATAGGGAAAAAAAAGGAAGCTCGCCTGAATCATATTGCACTTCAAACAAAATGTAATTATTTGACCACATAAAGCAATAAAAATGGAAATTCTCTATCAAATGTTTTACTGGAACTACCAATATAACCAAAAACATGGTAATATGTATTCCATAAAATCATCAAAAGTGTACAAGAAAATAGACTTAATCCTTGCAAACTTTAAAGGTGGAGGCACTAGTGACCTATATTTTTTTAACCATATGATGTAACATGATGATTTAAGACTTCTTAAGTTTTTAGTTTATGTTTTTTCTAAAGTCCTCCTCCTTAATCTTTTTTTCTTGTAACAATACTAATTCTTGTCTCATTTGATCAAGACATCTCTTGATCAAACACACTTTTTTAGAGGCATTGCAACCCCTGATATTCCATGATAGGATCTTCATGGATATAAGAAAAAAGCATAACCTTTTCCTGATCTCAAAATATTTCTTTGACTAGAGGCACTTCCTACCATAGCCAATCTTACTTAATTGTTTTTGCATCCCTTTTTCTTCTTTTTACCAAATTTAAACTTACCACCTTGAGTTGAATTTTATTCTAGAGATCTTCTACTAGTCATCCCAATCTAGTTCTCAATAACCAAGATGTCTCCATCCTTCTGCTCTTCCTTAGTCTCATACTCTGGTCTTGAATCAACCACACCACTAGAGTTTTTTATTTCTTCAAAAGATTTACCCAAGTTTCTAACAGGAGAGATATTGGTATCTTTCAATGACATCCCATTCTGTGCTATTTATGTGTCCCCTAGACCACACCTACTATCATCAATATTAACCTTACATTCCCTTAGCTCATCTAAACACACTCCAACTCGCCTGGTTTTGTTGCCTCATCTTTTAAAAATCTCTTCAGCTAACTTTCTATGTCCTTGATTAACTATGAGAACACCTTTTCCTCTTCATCCCTAAGAACCTCCTCATCATCAACCCACTCACCCAAGTTAGCACTTAACTCACGTTATGTATTTTTTGCAACTCAATCTCATTAGGAATATTATAGGAAGCCAACCTTGGGATTTGAATATCCACCACTTGGGTCTTGCCTCACCATCATTATATTCAAGAATTTTACCAATAAGCATTTTCTTCTCTTCCTCCCACCTTAATTGTTCACTCTCTAGTATTTTTTGTAATAGTTTCCATTGATCTTAACTCAACTGTTAGTCCTCTCGAGGCAAAAGGCTAGAACCATTTTCTACTTTAGTTATTTGAATGACTTCTTGAGCTAAAGCCTCATTTGCTAATCCTTTTCATTTTTTAAATGCCACACAACTATCCTCATGGTCACCACCAAAACATTCAAAACACTTCATTCACTCCTCACCAACTGCCAACCACTACCTTTAGGTTCCTCCATCTTAAGATTGTCTACTCCTAGTCCATCATCCATAGTTGCATGCTTAATTGAATGCCTCCTCTTTGTTTTCAAGTTTATACATATCACATTTGGTTAACTATTTTGTATTTTGAGTTGAAGTTTTATAAAATCCTTTGTAATAAATTATAATGTTCTACCACTAAATAATTATATTACATGAAGTAATAATTAGTTATATCATATTATTCATGCAACTAGTTATGCATGTCTATTGACAATTTAATAGTTAAAATATGTACAACCCATCCAACTTTCTCTATCTTGCCAACTGCTTGTACTTTGAAGCATCCTACTCAAGTCTATTTGATTGAAGACAATTAATTTCATTAAACCTAATTTGTGCATAACCTCTGTGTATTTCTTGAAATGTAAAAATGCTTTAAAAAATCTATTAAAGTTAATTTAATTTTAAATTATTTTAATAGTATTTTTCTTGATAGGTAATGGGCCGAAACCTAGAGTGTATATTATTTTAATATTATTATTTGTTGAGATTAATTATTGTCATTAAAGTTTGAGTACACCCAACCCCAAGACTTCTAAGATGAAAGGTTCACAATTTACCGTTGTTTAATATGCACATGCCTAATTTTATTAATATTTCAAGTAATGTAGATAATTTTTATTTTTATAGATTTCTTTTTTCCCACATTTAAGTTGTAGCTATAATTTCCTATTGGCTTATCCCTTGAACCTCCTTAGATGCAAGTGCTAGTTTTCATTTCAAATTCCTAAAATTATTTAATGAGTTGTGTTTTTATCTTTTGTATAAGGGTTTTCCTTGATCATTTTGGTGGGTGGGTTATATAAGGAATGTTCTATGAAAAAGTATGATTAATGAATTTTTATGGTAGCATTTTATTACACATGCCTTATGTGCTGATGTTAATTATTATGCAAAGTGCAACAAAAATACACAATTGTGGTGTAGTATTCTAGGATATGTCATAATTGATTAAGGGTAGAAACAATGAATAATAATGGAGAAAAAGGATTGATAAAAGGTCATTTTTACACTTTGGGGTGTTCCCCCAACTAATTTGTTTTTTAAAATTTTTAAATAGATTATATAAAATACTCTTTTAAAATTTTATTAACATGAACTTGTAAATAATGCAAAATTAAATATGCTAATCTCAAAATTATATAAAAATATTGATATTACTAGAATTTAAAAGATACCTAATAAATATAAACATTGTGTTTGTTAGGCTTATTTTGGCTAGCAATCGTTGCTCCATTTGTTTTAGCAAATGAGAGTAAAAATTATGCTTCTTTACAAGCATCTTCTTTTAAATGAAATTTTCAAATGAATATTTGTTGCAAAATAAATTTGGAAGAGAAAATTTATGAAAGAGGAAAAACATTGATGAAAGACATATAAGTAGCTGTTATTTATTTTGAGCCCCTCTTTTTAAAAAATTATTTACGATTATTAAGAAGAGTTACCTCACCATAATAAAAAAAATTCCAAACTATCAATTTTCTTTTAATCTAAGAATTATATAAGAACACACTCATTCTAAACTATCATTTCCTTTTAATCTTAGAGTTACATGGGAACACACTAAAAATTGTGCATAAACAGCGACATAAGAACATGGAGTATGTTGTTTAATCCCTTGTAATTCCGCCAACCACAATATTTTATTGAAAAAACAAAAGTAATGATAAGGTTTAAATCAGCCCTCGTAGTCTTGAGAGGACAGCTATCTAGAAGACCGACAGATATCGATAAGCGGTTTAACGTCGCTGGCTCCCAAAACAGAAATGAGAGCTTCTTATGTTTATTTCTTCATGTCGTAGAACAAAGTTGCCGGCCCACAGATGGGACGGCCGGTTAAGTGGGGCACGCGGCCCCCGCTTCTTTCTAGAAGCCAACGAATATCCCACTGACCAAGTCTCACCATCAAACCAAGTCTTGTTTCTTTGATCCAATCGACCTATTTGAATTTAAGGTACAAATACTGAATTTCCGGCAAAATTGTAATTTCTGGCCAAGTCGAAGCTTTGTGTAACAGATCAATGGAGTACACTGCATCACTCAGGGGTTCACAGGCGCCGCGACTTGCGAGCAACTCTGCTTCTTCTTCTGGATTCTCACGGGTTAGATTCGGAGCGAAGCCGAAGCATTCGACCAGTATAAGGGCTTTTCACCCTCAAAATGCTTCCTTTTCTTCTCCCCCTTCTTCATCTTCCTTGTATGATGTTCTCTTTGTCTCTCCAGACGTGAGTGCTCGTGATATTAAGAACGCATACCGAAGAATGGCTCTCAAATATCATCCTGATGTGTGCCCTGCTGAAGCGAAAGAAGAGTGCAGCAAATTGTTTTTGAAAGCTCAGGAGGCGTATGAAACCTTGTCAGATCCCCTGCTCCGTCAGGATTATGACTGGAGGCTGCAGAACATGTTCACAGTAGGCGGTTATGAAGGCGGATTAGGAAGTAATCAAGTGTGGGAAGCTCAGCTGATGGAATTAATTAGGAGGAAATCAGGAAGTAACTTGTCCTCATGGGGCAGCAGAATGAGAAGACGAAATCAACAGGAAGCTTATGCTTGCTGATGATTACAGTGGATTATCTGAGATGAGATTTTTGTTGTAAATTGGATTGTAAAATGGGGCGTTTGAGCGCCTTCTAGTTTTGTAAATAACAAATTATTGATTTTCTGTTAATTGCATTCCTTATTAGAGATTTAAGAATCGGTTTGGGGAAATAGATTGTCAATATAACTAGGTATCGTAAAATGGCTATTACCAGTTTCTTCCCCATAGTTTTGGCTGTCAAATTTACCAATTTTCGTGGATGTCAATATTCACCAATTTTTCAACACAGGAATTGTCAAAAAGGTGAATATTAATGTGAGCTTTTTAAAATTTACAGGTGGAACAGAGGAGCACAATTTAATTTTAAATTCCTAGTCCTCCACACTGTCACTTTCTAGACGTATAATAGGATCCGAGATCAGAGCAATTCTTAAAAGGGGTATGCAAACTAATGATTTATTACAGTAGTGTTACTTCCAAACCATTGTGTAGCTGGTGCCTTTCATAGCACGCTCATTGAATTCTCTTTGAATCCTTTCAGATGAATGTAGCTTAATACAGCTGTGAGCCCAATTTGATAACATGTTTAGTTTTGTCTCTGCAATTGTTAGTTTGGAGGCACTGGACGTGGGAAGGAAATCGAACGATGAAATAATTAGAAGCAAATACAAATTTGACGTCTTTGTGGAAAATTGGTTTACATAAATAGAGGAAGCACGCAAAGTGTTTGACAAAATGCTTATCCTAAATGTAATCTACTTTTCTTATTGACTTTCTGCTGTTCTAGTCGCTGACGTGGACTGTTCGAGAAGCCCACAAACAGTAGTAGGGTCCACGTGGGAAGGGTAAATGAATCTACCTTCTAGAATTTTCAATCTACTTTTCTTATTGATTTTTGATTTTCTTTGATTCTCTTTGGTTCTAATAGCTGACGTCTTTCAATATTAAATTCACAAAGGCCCCGTTTGGTTGGGGAAGATGAATTTTCCTCATAACCAGGTTATCTGATAACCAGGTTTTCGAAAACCTGGTTATGTATTTTAGGAAGATAGTTGGACCGTTTGGTTGACACGGAAGATGAATTTTCAAATCCATATTCTGCGTTTGGTTGCCAATTTAGAAATTGGAATTGGAACAGAATATGACTAGGAATATCTTTTTGTTGTGTTTGGTTGTTCATTTTCTAATTGGAATTGGAATTTGATGTAAATTTTTTTAATCTTATTTAATTAGTGAAACACAAGGATTAGAATGAGTAAAGTATTAATATTTATGATTTAATTTATTTATAATTAGACTACATTATTATTATTATTTATTCTTGAATATTCACAGTTTTATTTTGTTAGTCAATAATAAATAAAATGATTATTATTTTTTATTTTAATTCTATTTATTAGCAAAGAAAAGTAAAAAATAATCATACATGCAATCATTTCTACGAAGTTATTTTTTGTCCCATTGTTGGAAATTGTGATCATATATATTATATATTTTTGAAAAATTGTGTAAGACAAATTTATCGTCGAATTGAATTTATTGTCAAGTTCATCCGAACTTCATAATTGTCGAACTCGAATTGAAACTTGAACCTTGTGACTTAGCCGCTAAATATGTGTGTTTGTGTCCTCGCTCTCTATCCCTCCCTATGTTTGTGTTCATCCACGTGATTTGGCAGAAGGATTGGACACAATAAATGTTGTTTATGCAGATGAATTATTGCCTACACTATATGAGAATTCTCGCATCTCTTAAGACTAGTTGCCGACACAGAGAGGGATTGTGAGGCGTGTTGTGGCTCTTGGTCGGTATCTTCAGAATCCATTGGCCATGGTTGCAACATTATATAGTCTTGGCAAAGAAATATTATCATTGAAGCTTCATTCACTGGAACATTTCCTTACTCCAGATGAAAAGTATGAAGCTATTGAGCAGGTAATAGTTACAACAACCAACTGTAGAGGCTATGAAGCCACTTGTCTTTATAAATGCTATTGGTTTTTTTATGGGTTAGAGGGAATGGACAAGAAGCATCCGAAAACCATGTTGTGGATCCATTGGATGATACTAGAATTCATCCAAAGTCATATGAATTTGCCAAGAAAATGGCTAAGGACATATATTGTGAAGAAGCTGGACATGATATAGATGATATGGATGAGGAAACACAAGAAATAGTTGTTGAGCATGTCAAAAATATCCTGATCTGTTAAATGCCCTTGATATTGATGAATATGCTAGAAGTGTGGAGCAATGGACATCCAATAAAAAGCAGGAAACCCTTGCTGACATAAAGAGTGAATTGTTACATGGATTTCAGGATTTGAGATCGCCATATAAAGAGCCATCCCAGGATGAGGAATTTTATCTGCTGACTGGAGAAAATGAAGAGACCCTGTTAATGGAAAAAACTGTCCCCGCAGAGTCCAAAATCATCGTATAATTTGTGATCTGGAATCAAGCTTGACATGAATAATATTGAAAGAGGAGCTTTCTGATGATCTAGATATAGATCCTTTAGAAAAAATTGTAGAAGGCATCATCCTTGCCTGTTGGGTGAAAACTATGACAAAAGTGAAGTACCTAGTTGAGTTAACTTGCAAAGAGAGTTCACTAAAGAATGATAACTATCAGGGTGCATAGGATAAGGATAAGGAGGTTAAGGATCCATATTTTGCGGAAGAGGATTCCATTTCACGAAGTGAACAAGAGAATGAAACCATTAAGTTCCTAACAGATAAAGAGCCAGGGGAGAGTATTATCCGTCCATGCTTGAAAGGGCCTACTCACTTGATTCTAACACTGAACATTTTCAATGGAGTTTATGCACACAAGGATATTGTGGAGGGAGGAAAAGACCAAAAGGATTTTGCTAGCTATCTTTGACTTGGAAAATACTTTCAATTGGGGAGGAGACATTTGAAGATCTTGATGAGGTCATAGACAGATATATATTCAAGAGAGGATAAGATATTTCAGTATTTCGTTCTACTGTTTGGTGAGTCATAAAACACACATCAACAGACACCTTTCTACAGATGCAGGAACACACAAGCTCCTCTCTCTCTCTCTCTCTCTCTCTCTCTCCCTCTGTCCCTCCGTCCCCCCTTCTTATCCCGCACTCTCTGCCCCTCTATGTATCTCTCCCTTTTAATAAATTTATTAAGTTAGTTAATTATTCAACAAAATATGCAACTAAATTTTATGTGAAATATTATATAGGAAAAAATATACCATTTTACATTCACATACATTAAACATTTGATGAGAACTTTAACAAGAAAAATGATGCTTTGTTAATAATTGCTCTTAAAAAATGTGGAATTTTGGCAACATAGATTTTACATGCAATTTAAAAAAACAGATCATGAAAATCATTAATCATATAAATCATATTTTAACATCATGAAATTCTAATAATGAATTTCACATAATTACTACAATATGAAAACTTGCTAACTTGATAGAACAATATCCATGATTTGATGGTGGTGTGAAAACACACTGTTAAACACGAAAACACTGAGAAATCCATGATGTATGCCTTTATGCCCCACATTCGACGACACACCGTTACATACGAAAACACTGAGAAATCCACGATGTATGCCTTTATGCCCCACATTCGACGGCAACCCTCTCATGCTGCTCAATCTTCCCATTACTGTTTGTGTTGTTAGATGGTCAATCCTGCATATATGAACTAAACATGCTTGAAAAATTAAAACCTGATTATTTTTTTAATGGAATACACCAAGGAGTGGCATCAGAAATATTGATCGTTTACAAACACAGTAAACAATCATCTGATAGCTCATTTCTTATCAGCATGTGTGGTCTTGCAATATTAGCAAATCAAGAGCAATAAAAAAATACAAGAGAAAGACACTTTATCAATACCGTTGACAATCTTGTCAAGAAGCACGTACATAGGAAACCAAACTGTGAAAAAAAAAAAAAGAAATTAAAAAAATATCCAAGCAAATTAGGAATATACATATAACATGGGACATAATCATGACTGTACAATCATCTACCAAAAATCCTCAATACTTTTGATAATCTTGTCAACGAAAACATACATAGGAAATCAAATAGGGACAAAAAGACAAAAAAATAAAAACATATGCAAGAAAATTAGGACTATAGATATAACATAGGACAGAATCATGAACTATACAATCATCTAGCAAATCACATTTCTATATGCTTTCAAGTTCTACAATTGAGCATTCATCATTTGCCACTCCTTGTGTATTCCACGTATGTATGGTTCAAATATAACTCTAATTAATAATGCAATGAACAACTATACCAAATGTTTACGAGATCATAAACTACGTGTTGTGAGAGATCAATGCAATACCATTAAACAAAGCCAACTAACCCTCTGGAATTATTTCACATGCCAATCGTGTGAATGCCAATGAAATGAACAACTAAACTATGTACTGACCAATGCCAATCATGTCAATGAAATGAATGACTAAACTATGCATATATCAAGTATGTATACATACGTACATACATGCGTGAACATACATATACACAGACATACATATATACGCACATACATACATACATACACATGTACATACATGTGTACATACATACGCACCTACATACATACATACGCACATACATACACACATACATACATACATGCTTAGCAAAATAGAAAAAAAGTGCTCAGTAATGATTTCCAATATAGTGTTGTGACAGATCAATGCAATACCATTACACAAAGCCAATTAACCATCTGGAATGACTTCACATGCCAATCGTGCGAATGCCAATGAAATGAACAACTATCCTGCATATTGACCAATGCCAATCATGTCAATAAAATGGATGACTAAACTATGCATAGATCAAGTTTGTATACATACGTACATACATGTGTGTACATACATATGCACATACATACATGCATACGTACATACATGTGTGTACATACATACATACATATGCATATACATACATACATGCTTAGCAAAATAGTAAAAATGTGCTCAGTAATGAGTTCCAGTATAGTGTTGTGAGAGATCAATGCAATGCATAGATCAAGTATGTATACATGTGTACATACATGTGTGTACATACATATGTACGACATACATACATGTGTGTACATACATATTGTTTGTTTCAAATCTGTTTAGCAAAATAGTCAATATGTGCTCACTAATGAATGCCAATATAGTGCTGTGACAGATCAATACCACTGAAATGGACAACTAAACTTTGTAACAGTTTCTTGCCAGTAATGAGTTCTAGTATAGTGCTGTGAGAGATGAATGCAATACCATATAAATAGAGCCAATTCATAAGCTATGTATAGATCAATGGCAATCATGGCTTTTATCTAGACATAATCAATATGTGCTCAATATGTGCTCAATAATGAAATTTACAAGTATATCACTAGCTTTTATCTATACATAGCTGACCTATACATAGTTTACCATAGTTCTATTTGTATCTGCTATTTGCTTAGCATAGTCAATAGATGTGGTAACTATTTGTTTCAAATCTATTTAGCAAAATAGTCAATATGTGCTCACTAATAAATTCTAGTATGGTGCTATGAGAGATCAATACCAGTGAAATGAACAATTAAACTTTGTAACAGTGTCTGGCTGTTTGTGTCAAATCTGTTTAGCAAAATAGTCAATATGTACTCAATAATGAATTCCAGTATGTGCTCACGTGATTACTTGTATATATCATAATGCCAATCATAATAGCAAAATATGGCAATTATGCTTTTATCTATACATAGTTGACCTATACATAGTTTATCATGGTTCAAATCTGTTTAGCAAAACAGTCCAATATATGCTGTAACAGTTTGTTTAGAATCTGTTTAACAAAATAGTAAATATATGCTCACTAATGACTTCCAGTATAGTGTTGTGAGAGATAAATGCAATACCATTAATCAAAGTGAATCATGCCAATGAAATGAACAACTAAACTATGGATATATCAAGTATGTATAGATCCATGTAAAATCATTCAACATACTTATGATGTCATAAACTATGTACAGATCAATGCAATACCATTAAACGCAATCAACTCATAAACTATGTATGGATACATGGAAGATCAATGGCAATCATGGCTTTTATCTATACATAGTTGACATATACATAGTTTATCATGGTTCAAATCTGTTTAGCAAAACAATCCAATACATGTTGTAACAGTTTGTTTAGAATCTATTTAACAAAATAGTAAATATATGCTCACTAATGACTCCCAGTATAGTATTGTGAGAGATCAATGCAATACCATTAATCAAAGTGAATCATGCCAATGAAATGAACAACTAAACTATGGATATATCAAGTATGTATAGATCCATGCAAAATCACTCAACATACTTATGACGTCATAAACTATGTACAAATCAATGCAATACCATTAAACGCAGCCAACTCATAAACTATGTATGGATACATGGAAGATCAATGACAATCATGGCTTTTATCTATACATAGTTGAAATATACATAATTTATCATGGTTCAAATCTGTTTAGCAAAACAATCCAATACATGCTGTAACAGTTTGTTTAGAATTTGTTTAACAAAATAGTAAATATATGCTCACTAATGACTTCCAGTATAGTGCTGTGAGAGATCAATGCAATACCATTAATCAAAGTGAATCATGCCAATGAAATGAACAACTAAACTATGGATATATCAAGTATGTATAGATCCATGCAAAATCACTCAACATACTTATGACGTCATAAACTATGTACAAATCAATGCAATACCATTAAACGCAGCCAACCCATAAACTATGTATGGATACATGGAAGATCAATGACAATCATGGCTTTTATCTATACATAATTTATCATGGTTCAAATTTGTTTAGCAAAACAGTCCAATACATGCTGTAACAGTTTGTTTAGAATTTGTTTAACAAAATAGTAAATATATGCTCACTAATGACTTCCAGTATAGTGCTGTGAGAGATCAATGCAATACCATTAATCAAAGTGAATCATGCCAATGAAATGAACAACTAAACTATGGATATATCAAGTATGTATAGATCCATGCAAAATCATTCAACATACTTATGACGTCATAAACTATGTACAAATCAATGCAATACCATTAAACACAGCCAACACATAAACTATGTATGGATACATGGAAGATCAATGACAATCATAGGTTTTATCTATACATAATTTATCATGGTTCAAATCTGTTTAGCAAAACAGTCCAATACATGCTGTAACAATTTGTTTAGAATCTGTTTAACAAAATAGTAAATATATGCTCACTAATGACTTCCAGTATAGTGCTGTGAGAGATCAATGCGATACCATTAATCAAAGTGAATCATGCCAATGAAATGAACAACTAAACTATGGATATATCAAGTATGTATAGATCCATGCAAAATCATTCAACATACTTATGGCGTCATAAACTATGTACAAATCAATGCAATACCATTAAACACAACCAACACATAAACTATGTATGGATACATGGAAGATCAATGACAATCATAGGTTTTATCTATACATAATTTATCAGGGTTCAAATCTGTTTAGCAAAACAGTCCAATACATGCTGTAACAATTTGTTTAGAATCTGTTTAACAAAATAGTAAATATATGCTCACTAATGACTTCCAGTATAGTGCTGTGAGAGATCACTAATTAAATAGTCAAAATGTGCTCAATAATGAGTTCCAATATAGTGATGTGAGATTAATATAGTTTTAGTTTAGTGCTATTAGAGATTAATGCAAAACCATTGAATAGAGTAATCATGCAGCATAAGTCATTGCAATCCAGTCAGTAGCTGAAATAGCTAAATGGTACCAAATGTCATTGCAATCCACTCCACTCTCTCCACCTCATCCATCATCAAGAACCCTTTGGCTCTTTCACGTTGAAGCACGAAGGTATCATGTGCTTTCACGAAAATTGCTCGACTCAGTTCAGGGACAGCTTTGAGAGCAATATATGCAGCAGTCAAAATATTATCATCTTCAGATTTATCCACTTTTACAATCTGAGGCTTAATGAGGCCATCTTTCAGTTCCTTCATAGTTTCGCATATCACATCCAATGATGCAGCCAAAGATGTCTTCTTCCTCTTTCCCCTCCTTGATGATGATGGTGGAGGAGTCCCTCTAGCACTTGCACTCGACTGATTGGAATGATATAACTCTTCATCAATATCTGGTTGGCTGTCAAGAGGTGTACCACAATTGGTATCATCCTCATCAAGCACATTAAATGCATCGTTCATAGGGTGCCCTTCTTCAGCATCAAGGGGTGTTGTAGATGCAAACCCTTCAGCAATGTCATTACCAACAATTACAACCAACTCATTGAAATATTGGAAAGGTGACCTCTTATACATTTTTGCACTTTTGAATTCTCTCCTCTACATATAAGCATTAATAGATGGATTAGGTTGTAAGTTTTTCATTATTAAAATAAGAAGGAAAAATTTCTTCAATGAAAAGAGTACAAAGATGATCCTACCTTCAAAAGGTCATCCCACACTGAATCTTCAGCATCCACAGTTTGAGTTTCTTCATTCCAAGCTAACCCACTTGTATTTTTCAAGTCCTTCATTACTTTATATCCTACTTTCCATGTTTTTAACTTATTCTTAAAATGATCTCGTGACAGATTCGAGTTCATCGCTGAATTGAATGTCCTCTCTATCGCAGTCCATGCCTCTTTTTTAAACCCACCTTCACCTTTCCGTCCGAGATGGACTTGTTCAAGGAGCAAGTCTAAAAACTTGCGTTCCATCGATTTTGTCCACATTTTCTTCTTTGAAGAAGAAGATTTGTTGCTCACAGCGAGGGATCCATCTATATCACTCAAAGTAATGGGAGAACACATCTGTTTCACATGATCAGATCCATCCATGCTCATCATGAGCTCGATATATGCCATTGTGTACTCCTTCCTGTATTTCATTTAAATTTGAAATAGAAAATCTTTAACTATCAATTTGTAATACATCATAATGGAACAAGGCTAACATATTGAATAGGTAAACGTATTACGATTTAAAGTAATCATACGACTGAAATTGAAAGTTATTGCTCTTTAAATTTAAATAGAATGCAGCAAGCAGTAACATCAGAAAAATAGGATTTTCAACGAATTCGTTGTTCTCTTCTTACTAGTGGGCTTATGATCTTCATCATTTGGTACTCCTTGCTGTATGTCATTTAAAATTGAAGATGATAAACTTTAAATATCATTTTTTAATACATCCTAATGCAATGAGGCTAACATTTAATAAACTTGAAAGAATTTAACTGAAGATGATACACATTTTAAGCAATAATTGATGATAACACATCAACATCAAAAAAACTACCAGTAAGACAAAATGGTGATATCAATGGCAAGTAAATAGTCATGAGCCCCATTATGAAGCATGTTATTGTACTTTCTCAATGCAAAGATGTATAATAATTGTGCTTTCTTGCATTTAAATCAATGTAATCTATATTTCAAGTTGAATTGTGTATTGCAGATATGATCAACAATTTTTGTACATAATGTAGGTGTGAAATTGAAAGTTAATGTTCTTTTTATTTAATTAGAATGTAGCAAAGACTGATATCAGAATAACGAAATCAAACACCATCATTGTATATGCATACATCAATTTAATCATATAAAGCACATTGCCTTCTTATAAATCATTTATTCTCGAGATCTATAATCTTCCCACATCCTATTTGCTATATCTTCTCGAAATTGGGCCCACTCATTTCTATCCTCCTGAGACAACCCATATGTCTCAAGTAGTGGCACCTCTATCCCATCACGATCATCTTCCTCTTCAATAGCTTCTTCTGATGGAAGGCCATCCTCTATTGTAATGAAATTGTGAAGTATGCAACATGCTAAAACAATATAGGATTGTGTCATGATATCATAAGACGTTGCATGTCTTAAGATTGGAAAACGCTGCTTCAGAATACCAAATGTACGTTCTACTGCATTTCTAAGAGAGGAGTGTCGATGGTTGAACAACTCATGTGCAGAGTTTATTGGGTTTTCTCTTGACCACTCTTTCAAGTGGTAGCGTGTACACCGATAAGGAGCGAGAAATCCAGGTGCATTTGGATATCCAGCATCCACGAGATAATATTTTCCTATATAAAGAAAGTATATTGTCAATACTTGAACCATTTAGCATAACCTTGAGTATATTAAAATGTGATTTGGCTTACCAGGGGGAACTACAAGTGGATTTGATCTGGATAGAGCTGAGGCTAGAACACGGCTATCTGCAGCAGAGCCTTCCCAACCAGCAAGGCAATACTGAAACTTACAATCAAAGGAGTAGACACCCATAACATTTTGCGATAGGTTCCCTTTTCTATCACGATATTTACCCTGTATGTCGACATCAACTCGCACTAGAATATGGGTACCGTCGATGGCTCCAATGCAATCCTGTGGGATATGATACACTGATCAAATGCATGCTCAAGTAATAATAAGATAAGGACAACATTCTAGACAATAAACTTGTAATAATGTGTGATTTACCTTGAAGAATGGTTCAAAACGATCCTTCCCACTAATTTCAGGAGGAGTGCCTGGACTAGGTGGTATGAAGTAATCTCTATGAAGGGCTAAGATAGCCATCAAAACCTTGTGGAAGTACCGACTGACTGTCTCTCCTGAGTGCCCAAAGTTATGGGCAATCTTGCGGTTCCTTAGATTGTGCCCAAGGGTGTGGAGGAACATCACTAGTTGTTCCTCTAACTTCAAGTGGATCATATCTCTCAAGCTTCCTTTCAGCCTCAGAATACGAGCTAGAGAAAAGAAGGCTGCCCTACTCATCCGAATCTGATCATGACAATCCACCTCATTCGAATGAATAATGTCTCTACAAAAGAAATTTCCTTTTCTTATTCGTTTACCCATTTGACTACCTTCTCGGGCTACCAGTACTTTGGCTATGCCAACAAAAGCAAAAAGAATTGTGAGAATGCGGGTGTATGTGGTCTTCCTAACTATGCTTCCTTGGACCTCTATACTCTCCATACGATCCATTAGTGACCTGAAATGTGGACAATTTAAACACTATCAGTTATGAAATATCAACTATCACCTATCGAGATACAACATGATTATTTGCTAGCCTCATTGCATTAAGAAGTCAATTATTTATTCAAATACAACAAGGAGTACCAACTACCGAGGATCATAAGCCCATAAAGAACAAATTACAATGTGTCATTATACTCCATGTAATCTATCTATACCAATGAAAGCATAATATTGATTCCATTTGTCTATATGTATACACACATGTATGTATATATGTATGTGCACACACATGTATGTATGCATGTATGTACGTACACATACACACACACATGTATGTATGCATGTACGTACGTACACACACATGTATGTATGTGTGTATGTACACACACACACATGAATGTATGTATGTATGTATGCATGTATGTACGTACACACACACATGTATGCATGCATGTACGTAGACACACACATGTATGTATGCATGCATGTACGTACACACACAAGTATGTATGTGTGTACGTACATACACACACATGTATGTATGTACACATACACATGTACAAACTATAACTTGAATTTGGGCTTTTATGAATGTGTTTTAATAAATCGTCGGGTCCGCTGAAATTGAGGCTCGTCTTTTAGAAGATGAAAAGTAACATAGTTGGCAATAGGAATAGAGTTTCTTTCTGCATTGATCTATACATAGTTTGAAATCATGGCTTTTATCTATACATAGTTTATGACCTCATAAGTATGTTGAATGATTTTGCATGGATCAATACATACTTGATATATCCATAGTTTAGTTGTTCATTTCATTGGCATGATTCACTTTGATTAATGGTATTGCATTGATCTCTCACATCACTATACTGGAACTCATTGGACTATTTTGCTAAACAGATTTGAACCATGATAAACTATGTATAGGTCAACTATGTATAGATAAAAGCATGATTGCCATGTTTTGCTATTATGATTGGCACTATAATATATACAGGTAATCACATGATCACATACTGGAATTCATTATTGAGCACATACTGAGCACATATTGATTATGTATAGATAAAAGCCATGATTGCCATTGATCTATACATAGTTTATGATTTGGCTCTATTTAATGGTATTGCATTCATCTCTCACAGCAGTACACTAGAACTCATTACTGGCAAGAAATTGTTACAAAGTTTAGTTGTTCATT
Organism: Cupressus sempervirens; assembly: GCA_028749045.1. NCBI lineage: Eukaryota > Viridiplantae > Streptophyta > Pinopsida > Cupressales > Cupressaceae > Cupressus > Cupressus sempervirens. The sequence goes on from CM053787.1 coordinate 668,273,963, forward strand.
TCACTGGTATTGATCTCTCACAACACTATACTGAAAGTCATTAGTGAGCATATATTGACTATTTTGTCAAACAGATTCTAAACAAACTGTTACAGCATATATTGGACTGTTTTGCTAAACAGATTTGAACCATGATAAACTACGTATAGGTCAACTATGTATAGATAAAAGCCATGATTGCCATGTTTTGCTTGATTGGCACTATGATATATACAGGTAATCACATGAGCACACACTAGAATTCATTATTAAGCACATATTGAGCACATATTGATTATGTATAGATAAAAGCCATGATTGACATTGATCTATACATAGTTGATTCATACATAGTTTATGACTTGACTCTATTTAATGGTATTGCATTCATCTCTCACAGCAGTATACTAGAACTCATTACTGGCAAGAAACAGTTAGAAAGTTTAGTTATTCATTTCACTAGTATTGATCTCTCACAGCACTATACTGGAATTTATTAGTGAGCACAAGTTTATGACTTGGATCTATTTAATGGTATTTCATTCATCTCTCACAACAACATACTAGAACTCATTACTGGCAAGAAATTGTTACAAAGTTTGGTTGTTCATTTCACTGGTATTGATCTCTCACAGCACTATAGTGGAATTTATTAGTGAGCACATATTGACTATTTTGCTAAACAGATTTAAAACAAACACCCAAAAATTGTTACAAAGTTTAATTTTTCTTTTCACTGGTATTGATCTCTCACAGCACTATACTCGAATTTATTAGTGAGCACATATTGACTATTTTAAAAACAGATTTGAAACAAACAGTTACCACATATATTGACTATTTTAAAAACAAATTTGAAACAAACAGTTACGTTTGAATGAACCAAAAAAACTTTAAAAAATCCAGTATGCAAAGGTGGGTGTGAGAGGAGAACCGTTTACCGCCGCCGCTGTTCAAAGTGGAGAAGAGAAATCGCAAAAAATGCCACAGCCACACGCCACGGCCACAGGAAACCACGGCCACAGAAAACCCACAAACCAGAAACCCTCACAAACCACGGCCACAAAAAACCCACAAGCCCAACAAACGCAGCAAACCAAAAACCCTCGCCTTCGCATAACAGAGCACGAAAACAATACAACCGTCGTCTTCCAAAAAACCCAATTTGTTCTTCCAAAAACCTAAGGCGAATTTGGCGGACCCAACGATTTATTCAAACGCATTCATAAAAACCCAAAACCTGGTTTTCATTTCAACTTCCACCTATTTCTTGGAAGAAATTTCTTCCAATTTTCGAGCGAAATTGGCAGACGAAACTCGAAACCGGGTTATGCGTTTGATGAACCAAACGCCACTGTTTTCTTCCATAACTTGATTTTGGCGCTGAAAACCCTATTCCGCGCCCGGTATTCCCATAACCAAATGGGGCCAAAGAGAAATCCGATAGCTTTATAATCTAATAATCTAATACGAGAGTCAATGTGCCATAGTTCCTTTCATATATGGGTTGGTTGTATTTTTGTGTAATGGGGAAGGAAAGGGTCACTATTAAGCAACGAAATGTTAATTAGGAAAGAAAATTTCTTTGAAGCAACATTTGTTTACAATAGAAGTTTAACTAATATAATTTATGTTATAATCAATAATTATTAGGAAAAACAATATTAATATCAATGCGTGTTGAAGCAATACCAAAATTGAGAGAGTTGGATATTGTTACTAGTTTTATTTATAAATACTGATAAACAAAAAACCAATCAAATATAACTTTTTTGGCCTATAAATTATTTTGACTCAAGCACTTGTCACACCTAAAAATAAAGTTTTAAAAAATACGTATTATTGCAGAATGAATTTATAGTTTCTACGAATAGGTCCAAAATAGATTTGTGAAAAATTTAATCTAGAAGAAAATGTGTTAGTGTCTTGTTGCTCATGTCAAAGGGAACCTAATATTGTTTTGTTGCATGTATAAGATATGGTTGCAAAAGCAAAACACAAAAAGAGTTTTCAATCATGGCAACTTTGTCCTTAAACACAATTGTTCCAAACAAGAAAATGATACAACCTTTCTGCTGTTAGCATTGCCTAGCATTAATTGTGAGAAATAAAATTAGTTACTAAATTCCTAGGTGCTAGTACATTTAACAATAAAGAGCATGAAAACAGTTTATGTGGGCATGTAAACTGTAGCACAACAAAGGAAAGTTCTAAAGCAAGGAAAACAACATGGACCCCAATCATTGATTTATTGTATTGTTTTGCAAGACCACAAACTTTAGGCATCCTAATGGGCCTAGAACTAAATGCGGAACACGTTGCATAGATTTTTGAATGCAAATTTATTCAGTCAATTTTATAAAAAACATGTTTTATAAGATACAACTATGCCACTTTAAAAATTTTGGCCATTATGATACAAGGTCTCTTATTGACGAGTCTCTCTTCCATGCCAATAAGTTTAAAAAGTTGATATGTTAGTTTGTTCTTGAAAAAAATTGCAAGCCCTAGATAATTATTGCATTGAATTGCTCTTGTGAATGGTTAGGTTGAGGGGATATATATCTAGAAGATCAACTGCTTGCTTGCCTCACCACTCTAGTTGTTGAAGATGCATTACTCAAAACTTGCATGAATGAAAAATAACAAAATCTCCTTAGTTGTGAAATCACTCTACTAGGGTTTTGCATGCACTAGGACTTTTTTCTGAGTTCATTTCTAGTTTTGTACTAGAGTCATATCGCATTGATTGAGGGAGCATTAGGGGTTTTTATTATGGCTATGGCCAACTTTAGCCCAATAGGTGATACTGGTGTTGGAGTTGTTGCGAAAGATGTTCATGGTGCCTTGTCTAAACAAATGGTTCCGCAAGTTTGTTCTGAAAGTGTTTCACGAGGTAAGCCCTCCCCTAAAATCATTCTCAACATTCAAGAGTTTGATGATGCCTGTAACTGGCTAGAAAATTATACTTTGATAAGGTATTTTGTGGGTGGGACTCATCCTAAAAGCATTATTAAAGAATGGGTTTCCAAGATCTAGACTCCTCATAGAGTTAGGCTCAAAGACATCCAAAGGATTACTAAAGGAATTTTTTGCTTCAGTTTGCTATCACTTCCCAAGTCGACGAGGTCTTTAACTGCAAGCCCTAACTACTTAGGTCTTCATTGCTAGTTTTCTAGTGGTGGTGTCGTGAATTCTTTGTCTTAGATGAGAAGAAGTTGAAAGTCCCTATTTGGGTCAAGTTCCCAGATCTCCCTGTGCCTTATTGGAAATTTATCCATGCTATTGCACAAACCCTTGGTAAAGTGGTTTGCATGGAACTAAAGAAGTTTTTCAAACCTCATCGTCAAAGGAGGGTATGCGTTGAAGTTGATCTTTCTCGTGATCTCAGAGAAATTGTCAACATTTAGCTTGGGGTTCACACCTTCACCTAGAAGTTACTTTATTTGAACTTGTCAAACACCTATTGTCGGTGTCAATTGACTGAGCACAAGATCAAGGATTTCCCATTGGTTGTGCCTTGCAAGATAGCTTCTGCCAAAGAGTCATATGCCAAGCCTACTGAGAATGGGAAAAAAGACGAATGGATAATTGTGGTCCACAAGAGTAAGACTTCCTTGTTCTCAAAGAGACAAGGGTCTTCCTTGACCCAACCTTTTTCCTATCACTTCCACTACTGCACTAGTCATAGTAGCAATTCCACCACTTGTTTCAAACCCTATTCACCAGGGATCAATGATGTCTGTGAGTGTTTCTTGGCCCACTTGGTTTCGCACTTCGCAGATAGCTTCCATGATTATATCACTTGGGTATTAACCCGTGCGACACTCTCGCAACCCAAATGACCTTGGAGAAGACCCAGATGATGGTTCTAAGAAGAGGAGAATCATCTCTGGCGCAGATTCTTCTCCTACCTTCACCTCCAACTCATTTTTACACAACATTTTCTCCTCTCTTGGGGACGTGGATGACATGCAAGAGTTGTTTCAATGAATTCTCATGGAATGTGTGGGGTCTCACAAACCCCCCTCACAAATACTGTGCGAGACACTAGATGTCAGCTTGCTATTCTGGATATCGTTGGTCTCCAAGAAATTAAAATTTTAGGGATTTTGCTCAATGCTGCTTGTATTTTTTGGCCAGACACTGCAGCTTTTTCTTCCCAACATGAAGTTGGTTGAGATGGTGTAGTTACTCTTCTTTCACCTCGTCCTTTTTTATTTCTAATGGTTTTGATCCCATGCATAGAATTGTGTGGATTTTTTCATCCCTCAATAATCATTCCTTTGGTAAACTTAATGTTTATGCTCCCAATGATGTTGTTGAAAGATCCCAGCTATGGCATTGGAAGGCAGATTTTCTGCCAATTGCCACTTGGGTTGTCTATGGGGACTTCGATATGGTTGAGCTAGCCTCTGATAAAAAAAGGATTCTGCCTTTTCAATGGACACCTGGGGAACGAGAAGTCTAGCACTACATGTGTATTAAATTAGGCCTTTTCGATACCAATGCCCATCATCATCATTTTGGTGGGAATTGGCATATTTGGCTTAATTTTAGAGCTGAATCTGATAGGATTTTTAAAAGGCTTGATCATGTAATGATATTGTACAATATTTTTCCTCCTTTTTTGAGGAAAGAGAACTACCTATCATTCCTTTGTCGGATGCGACTTTGCTAGACCATTGTCCCATTCTCTTTACTATCACCTAGCAAACAGCTTAGAGGCATCCTTTAAAAACACATTTTTTTCTTAACACATCATTGTTGAGTCATGAACCTAGTATGGCTCACATTTTGTAAGTTTGGAATTTAGAGCCTCGGCCCCACACCCATTATGGGTGGATTCAATGATGGAATGATCCTATCACCTGTACGACAAGATTTCTCTAGATATATGGTAAGCAACTTGCACTCTACCACAAGTGGTCCTATGACGCTACCACCAAAGATCTATTTGCGGCTTCTAAGGCTCTAGCCTTGAATCCGTTTGATTCATACCTATAACTTCGACTTTCCAGTCTCCTCCATCAAACGTAGGTTGTCGACAATTGTGATGCTAGGGGTGCCTAGGTCAAGATTCGTCTCTATTGGCTTGAGGTAGGAGACCAAAATTCAAAGGAAAATTTCCAAGCTTTTAGAGCTTGTCACACCTCAGTTGGGATAATAAAAAAAAAGGAAGGGCAAAAAATCCTTTTCGACCTTCTTGACATTCTTCAAGCCTTTGTTTTCCATTATGAGAATGTCTTCACAGCTCAAGATAATTCTATAGAATGGGAATAGGCTTTGAAGGAATGCATTGTTATTACTCCTAATTGGCTAACAGTTGATAAATGTGCTTTCTATGAGAAATTGTTTACCCTCAGTGACCTCAAGGAAGTTGTCTTTTCCATGGTAGATGACAAGGCTCCTGGGTGTGATGGATTCACCACATATTTTTTTTAAAGCTTTCTAGGATTTTATTGGGCTTAATCTACACAAGGTCTACTTGGAAGCTTATCATTCTAAGTCTCTAGGTAACATTATCAATAAAGGAAATATCAAATTCATACCTAAAGCTAACAATCTTGAAGATACCTGTAATTGGAGACCCATCACCTTGTTGAATATCTCCTACAAGATCATAGCAAAAGCCTTGACACTTAAAGTTTGTTATCACCTGCCTATTATTGTGAGTTTCAAGCAAACCGACTTTATCAAATCCCACTATATACTAGACAACATCATTGCTCTCTGGAAAGGTATGGAATGGGCTTGTAGGTCTAAGCAGTGAGCTCTCTTTCTCAAAACTGACTTTGCCAAGGCTTATGATCATATTGAATGACCTTTCATTCTTGCTATTCTTAGAGCTTTAGGATTTAGACTAGTTTTTCTCCAATATGTGGAGATGCTTTCGGGGATGCTTATTCTTGCATCACCATCAATGGCAGGAAAGCTGAGGCCTTTGGCCTCTTCCGAACCATCCACCAGGGATGTCCTTTGGCTTTGTATGTTTTGGTTGTTGAAGGGTTCGGGTACTTGCTGGCCCATTCCATCTCCTCTGGCCGTGTTAAAGGCATAGCTCTACCCAAGTCTCCCACTTAGCTTGTCAATGGGCATTTTGTCGATGACTATTTCCTCACTCTCATTGAGGATGGGTACAGTGTATCGAATGCTCTCCAATGTCCAAGCACTTTTTGTTTGGCTTTTTGATCTGCCATTCAATGGAACAAGACTCCAAATTCTATAGCGACAATCAACATATCCTCCTTGTAATAGGAATTTAAATTAGATAAGGTTGATCATAGCCACTGGCATTTCTAGGAAACAACAATTATTCCTACACAGAAAAAATGATATTTTACAACAGCCAAATGCAATGCTCATTTTCCTTACCAAAATCTCAATCCTTTCTCATTCATCCTCCCTTGCTGCTCTATGCTCCCCATTGAGGGCTTCAAGATGGCCATCTCTACTAATTATATCTCGATAGTCCCCAACAATAGGGACTACTATGTTGTCATCTTTTATGAGGGTAGTAACACAAGATGTACCATTGCTAACACCTTGGAAATTGATGTTTTTAAAAGAGTACGAGCTTGAGAAGAAGTTTGATTCAAAACCCCTAATTTTGGAGGAAAATAAAAATTGAAACAACAAAACAGATACCAAAATTATTTTGAACGAATATCTAGCATTAACCCTAAAAGATTAAGTTTCTTTAAAAACTCTGTATTTGTTGCTAAGTAGCCAGCTCTATCTTGATTTTTTTTAAAGCCAAACTAGCAAGCGTTGAATAGGCATGAGAAGAGTTGGGGTAGACAGAAGGCGGGGCAAGCAAGGATGGTAGGTAGCTACAACTGTAACTGACTACACAAATCAACTGTGATCAATGACAAAGGGCAAGTGCTCATGACGATCTTTCTATGCTTATCATTGTTGGTGGAAGAGGCCAGGCGTGCCATAGAAATATGATGGTGGGATCAAGCAACTCTGTGGCTTCCTCTGCTGCATTTCGGGTGAACTTTTGTACGTTGCACAATGGCAGGAATAAGCAGGACAACCATTTGACAAATCCTTAGGGTTAGCACCAATTTGCCACAATGAAAAGAGTGTTGCACGTCTTTGTCTATAGTTTATTTTTGCAAATTTACATGTAGCTCTTGTTCGTTTCCACCATACAGGTATTGGTAATCAATTAGAATTCATTTGATGTGTCACACGAAATGTTTCAGACTTGAACAAAACATTTTTCGACCAAAAATCTCATAGTAAATAGCCTAATTAACTAATTAAAATCTAACCATCTTAGAAGAACATTTAAGAAAGCGCTTCCCATCTAAATTTCCAATTTAAAGTTAGTCTTTAGTTTGTCTCTCAAAATATTTAGTACGTTCTAGTTCTTAGGGAGTTGTTTAATGATTTGTATTCCACCACACAATTATTTCATTGTAAAAACAAAAACAAATGAATGATTTCTAAGGTTTAATTAAACCGCACGTAGTGTTGAGAGGACGGATATCTAGAAGACCGACCGTTCGCTTGCCTAATCCCTTCTCTTCTGTTGTTGAAGAAGCGTGACCCAAATATGAACGCAAATACCTTTAAGTGGTTGAACACCCCTGACTCGCCCAAGACGAACGCAAATACCTTTAAGTAGTTGAACACCCCTGACTCGCCCAAGACGAACTAACTTCTTATATTCAGTCCCTCTCGTCATGTCAGGTGTCATAAGTGACGCGTGTAATAAAATAATCCACAAGGGAGGAAATAAATCGATGAAAACAATGTTCCCCGGACACAGATGGGACGTGACTACGAGTCAGGGGTGTGGAGGGCCACCGCTTGTTTCTAGAAGCCAAGAGAATCTTACTGGACTATACAATTCCTATGCTACTCTAGACTCCCCTTCGATTTCCGTTCCTCTCTTGATATATAATGCTTTAAATTGTTTATCATCACCATCAAAAGAGTTTTATTTCTCCGATCAAATCTATTTACAGTGAAGGTGAAATACGGAATTTCCATCTAGCAAAATTGTTGTTTTTGGTCAATTCGAAGCTTTCTGTAAAATATCAATGGAGTACGGTGCATCAATTAGGGGTTTCCAGGCGCCTCGTGTTATGAGCAACTCTGCTTCTTCTGGAATTTCACGGGTTCGAATTGGAGCGAGGCCGAATCATTCTACAAGTATTAGGGCTTTCCGTTCTCAAAATGTCCCCTTTTCTTCTTCTTCATCTTCGCTGTATGATGTTCTGTCTGTCTCTCCAGACGCGAGTGCGCGTGACATAAAGAACGCATACCGTAAAATGGCTCTTAAATATCATCCTGACGTCTGCCCTGCTGAAGATAAAGAAGAGTGCAGCAGATTGTTTGTGAAAGCTCAGGAGGCGTATGAGACTCTGTCTGATCCCCTGCTCCGTGAGGATTATGACTGGAGGCTGCAGAACATGTTCACAGTAGGCGATTATGAAGGCGGATTAGGGAGTAGTCAAGTCTGGGAAGCTCAGCTGATGGAATTAATTAGAAGGCGATCAAGAAATAATTCGTCGTCATCATGGGGTAGCAGAATGAGAAGACGAAATCAACAGGAGCCGTCTGCTTGCTGATGATTACATTACAGTTGATTATTTGAGAGATTGTTGTAAATTGGATTGTAAAAAGGGATGTTTGAGCACCCTACAGTTTTGTAAATAATAAATATTATTAATGTTAATTACATTCGTTATGTGATATTTAAGAAGCAACATGGGTTAATAGAATGTTCCGTGAAACCCTGCATTAAGACTGAATCTTAAAATGTTTTTTAATCAGTTTCTTTCTCAAATGTCAAGTTTACCAGTTCTTTGTATTTCAAAGTTCACCAATTTTTCGATTTCCATAGGACAAAGCGATTGTCAGACGGTGAGTATCATTGTGAGCTTCTTTCATCCTTTTGAACTTGGTTTTTGAGGAAAACTAGTCCAGACCTCCTTCATTCTCTCAGAATTTACGCGCCATGTCTACCTAAATTTGTTTTTATGTATGGCCGATAAGCCAATCTAAAAGCATGCACGGAAACTGTTTGACAGAATGTCTAAGCTAAACGCGGCTTCATGTACTTCAACAATATTGAGATATCCGCACGGTAGATGCTTCGGTTAAGTGCTGCAGCTCTTTCAACAGATTTCGGAACAGATTGTTGTTGCATTGACTGCGTGGCTTTCAGGATATAATCAGAATGGGCGATTGCAATGAATTCTTTAAGACGAATGCCACTTACAGCCGTGAAACCAATCTGATCACTTGGGTAAATTTTCTCTCTGCATATGTTCGTTCGGAAGCAGAACTATGGCAAATAAATTCAAGAATAAACAATTAGAAGCGAATATAAATTTGACATCTTTGTTGAAATGTGTTTACAGAAATATGTTAGCATAGAGAAATCACCCAAACTGTTTGACAAAAGGCTTATCCCAAATGTGATCTCATTCCATCTTTGGATTGCCATGGTCAGCACTCAGATAAGAACAATGGATACTCTCATATAACATAGTCAAGACTATGAACGAGCTTATAGCAAGCTATGAACTTTTAACACCCGATGGAAAAACATGTTTAAGAAGTCACAAGGAATCAGATCAGTTGAGTTAAACCATCACATAAGGAATCGGTATTGCTGTATTTCTCGAACAATACCATCCCATACAATAAAATATGCTAGAACTGCACTAATATTTCATCCAAGCTTGTCAAAGGATTTTATCATCTTTTTGGTAATGGTACAAATATCTTATCTAAGATCAAAGCCTCTCAAAAGATTTTGAATTAGACAGAGGGAATAGTCAGCATCTATATATTAACAGTTTTTAACTCCCATGTCTGAAGCTTGGACTAGCTAGTGAACTGGACTTTATTCTATAAAGAGCAGATGCGTTTTATCCCTCAATGCCACCCTTTTCAGTGTATTATACGTAGCAGTGAAATCTCAATTATACGTATTGTATTCGACTCCCAAGTAAAAGAAGATACCCGCGGCCTTCTAGATGTAATCGAAAGTTTGGGTGGAGAAAGCGAAGTTATCTCAATTATTATTGAGACGACACGCATGATTCATTTCTTTTCTTCTAGAATATCTTCTTATCAACTACTCTCCGATTTGACAAGACTGCTTTTATTTCAGTAATTACGTTTCCCATGACCTCGGAACAAATAATTTTTTTTCCATCACATTCCTCGAAGCTTCGTTCTATGTCGGAGTGAAGATTGCTCCACCTATTCCCAACAAGTTTCCAACGCATATTCTAATAGGATAGTGAAAGGGAAGCTTCTAAAGTTTAAACCTTAAATTCTTAAACTAAAATGTTATGTCTTACCAAGGAGGACACATAGGTTTCAAATTTATTTCAAACTCTCTATATTTTATTTCAAACTCTATATATTTTATTTTTCAAATTCTATATGTGTGACTTTTTAGTTTAGGATTTATCCAATACTTCTATAATTTTTAAGCATATTTTAATAGTGATAATAACATTTGTAAATTAATGCTTTAATATTTTATTACTCACCTTTTTCTACATTTTGAGTTTCGTTTTATTTGTTTTTGTATTTAGGTTAATTGGTCAAATGATAATGGAATCTATTCCAACCACTTTGTGTCGTATTAAAATTTAATTGATTGTGCATATTGCTCACCTTTTTCTACATTTTGAGTTTCGTTTTATTTGTTTTTGTATTTAGGTTAATTGGTCAAATGATAATGGAATCTATTCCAACGACTTTGTGTCGTATTAAAATTTAATTGATTGTGCATATTAGTAGCATGTAATGCAATTCTATACAACATCTAAAATGTAGCATAAGTTGTAATTATTATTCATCAATTAAAAATTAAATTAATATTTAAAATATAATAGATAATATTTAAAATTCATTAATAATTATATTAAATTGAACATTTTAGGTGTTGTATTCATGATGATCATGGGAAAATATTTTGTGCTTTTAATCTAACTTGTCATTTTATATTATTCGAATTGAATAAATGAGAATATCTAGTATTTATGATATGAAAGAAATGTCTATAATATACTAATATGACAATGATTAATCTAGGGACTTAATGAAGGTTACTCATTACTATCAATATCATCTTGAAAGATAACATTTATACCTAGGTCCTAACAATATAGAATACTCATTCTAAAATAGCTTATGTAACAAAACACATGAAGAGTATACATAGTATTCATTCACACTCTTCTTCATAGTATTAATTAGTATAATGGTATTCATTTAAACTCTTCTTTGTACAATAGTATTAATTGAAAGTCCTCCAGATGAGTAGAGCTTCCACATTTGCAAAAATCCATACTTATTTCTGCTCGAAAATCTGGATATGTCGGTTGCTAGCCTCCTAGACAGACATCTACACACTCATTGATATATTTTGAAAGCTAATGAATTTCACTAATCTCTCCAGTGAGAATATGGAAAACTAGTCTCATACCAACATATCAAAAACTGAGCAAAATCTAATGGTGGGGTAAAACGTTAATACCCCCACACCGAGATTGATTTTTTCGACTCTAGAAAATATGTGATTAACTTTAAATCAGCAAAATTAGTTTCTACTACTCTATCTTTATAAACTAATACACGGTGAACATATTATTAGAGCATGATTAAGTTAGTCATATTCATGAGATTTGGAACCATTAAAGCCTAAAAGCCTGAAGGATCTATACTAAAAAAAATTGAAACAATTCTGCTTTTGAATTGATGAGTTTGTGCCTTTAAACTTGAACTTGAACTGTATGGTTCAGGTTTAAGTTCAATAGTTCCTCACAACACTACCTGCCTTCTACAATAGAATGAAAATTTTAATTTTCTAAGTGCTTCACTATTGTACTCGTTCTTGCATTTGATGACCACAAATGAGAATTTTGAAGCTGGTACGAATATGAGTTTAGCATAATGCCTACTATATAAAAGAGTTTTGCCAACTTTGGTATGCTAAGCATAGCTTAACCCATCTTATAATGAAGTTATTTTTACTTCTTGCTTTAACCTAGTTATATTAAAGAACATGACTCATTATTCACCACCACCTTCTGGCCTCGAATCTTGGACTCTCGAGCAACTTAAAACTTCAGATCTTTTTTTTTTTACTTTACGCATGGTAGAGTGACCTTTCAAACTTTGAACTTCAACTTGAGCTTTGAATTGGCATGGTTCAGGTTTGAGTTCAACTTTCACATATGCGAATAGATAGATCAACGATTAGAGGTTGACCACCCACTTTTAATATTTCTCGGTAGTGACAGAACTTGAACTTGAACTAACATGATTTTGAGGTTCAACTTCAACTTCAACAAAGTTACAGACCAAGCTCAAACAATTAACCATGAAAGAAAAGAAAAATACAAGTGTAACAATTGTCTCTGATTAGGGACATGGGCCACAATGGACATGAAGAATCCAATGATTTCTAGTTAGGACCAGTGTCTTTCCAATCAGAACAGAGTCATGATAGCATAGAGGATAGATGAACTTCTTACAGAGACTGATGGGGTGAAGGGTGGGGGGGGGGGGGGGGGGGGGGGCAGGGAAACATGCCAAACAGCTAGACTACCAACACCAAAAAAGCTTGTAGAACTAAAACTTTTTTACAAATATGTACAGGTAAGGAGATCTCACCATAAGAGATGGAGTTAGGAAAGACTTAAACAAACCCATTTACTAGTTGTGAGAAGAACGAGCCTTTCTGGAATAATGAGTTGCATTGACATGACACAAACCAATCCAAACTCCATTTGGAAAACTCTTCATCTTGGCATCTCAAATTGATCAAATTGAGGAACCTCATCAACTAATTATTATGTCCAAAAACCCATATTTCATTATAGATTTCAAATTTTCCTTGAGTATTTAGCATGACATTCTAAAGATCACTTCCCATTGGTGACTGGAAAAGGTTAAACTCAAACTTTCTTAAAGAGGAAACCTTGCCATTAACATGATAAGTGTTTAAAGGACCCCAATCTTTGGAAGAATGATAGGCATTTAAAACATATTCAATGCCAAAATAGCTTTCATCACGCATAGGGTCAACATTCACAGGAAAGTCTTCATTGTTCTGGGCTACAACTAAATCTGAAAACATCTTATCCAATAAAGATGCATCAAATGGATTAGTACTTAAGTCTTTATTTTTAGGATCCTCTTGCCTAATTATTGATGAGAACTTTTCAATGACCTCCACCTCATTTAAATCACCACTCGAGTGGGCCAAGTTTGATTGGGTTGCAATACCTCAACAATCTCATCATCATTAAGCTCCATATCTATTTTGAATTTTTCTTTCCCTTTTAGATTCACAGAATTGGAACAGATGTCAACAAGGTACAAGTTAGTTTTACTTTCAACCCAAGAAATTTCATGCAAGGAAATAGATTTTACAATAAGCCAATTTAAATAATTGCATTCTTCGTCATCCCAAGAAAAATAACAAACTTCAAATTCTAATTGTATGCAAGGTTGATAGTATTTGTTTTGAAATTTTCTATGGGAAGGACAACTTTCAACACTTTTATAATCAGAAAAAAAAAATAGATAAGAAAAAAATTCTTCACTCATAGCATTTCTTCTTATCAATGCTTGGTCTCCATGTGGCTACAACATTTTGATTAGACTATCATGGTGCTAAAAAATTATTTCACAACTTTCTTTTTTTATTAGATTTTCAAAATGAGATGGGTCTTTTAAATCTGATTTCCCTTTGTCATCAACACCAACTCTATTTTCAAAGTGAACATGCTCTAGAATAGTTTGATCACCATCTTCTAGAATTTCAAAAACATCTTTATCCACTCTTTCATGGACATCAAAAATCTCATATTCCATTAATTCATTACCCATATCAGCTTTAAAAAAAAAAGGATTCTTGCATTCAAGTCTTCTCAAGATCTTGGGATGCTTTGGGCTGTAGCAATTCTTTATTGTCCATGCAATCAAATTGAAAGTATTCATAATCAACCCACAAGAAATTTTCTATTTTACCATTATCACTGCTACACCTTTCTCAGTCTTGTTGATTTGCCATACTTTCCTAAACAACATTAGTGTTTGAAATTGAATTAGAGGTTTCAAAGGAAAAAGATTCAAGTTTTGAAAATGGAACAACCATTGGTAAACTATCATTAAACTTATCATCACCAAGCTCTTCCTCAATAGGAGGCACACCAAGGCAAGTCTCTAGATCATCTAATTGAGAGATGTGCTCATCATTATTCTCAATGTGCAAACAATGACCTTATATCATATTAAAAGAGTTATTTTCAGCTAATGTCTATGTGTGTGGAGGGGAGGTTCTCTAAAATATTCACCATCATACTCAACATGTAAATGATAACCTCCAACCACATTGCAGGGACTACTTTCAATGACATGAGGCATTAGAAAATCTTTGTCACTAAGAACTATTAAATTCTGATGTAAAGAGATGGGGAGAATTGGTTTTTCTATTTGAATTTTTTTGTGTAAGTTTTGCCTGGGTAATATTGCTGCTCATAAAGGCAAAAATATGTTTGTACGGGGTGTGTGCACCAAGTTGTGGTGCCAAAAACATGACACCCCATTTTTTTTTTAATTTTAAAAAGCGCACATGTACTTTGGCTTGGGCTTCACAAGCCTAGCCCAAGCCAAATCATGTAAGTGCTTTTTAAAATTAAAAATTTTTATAAATGGGTTGCAAACCCGCATCCCATTTCATTTTGCTTGTATTTCCTCCTCAGAGCGCGTATGCGAGTTGAAGACCTTTGTCACTCGCCTCCTCAAAATGCCTCCTCGTTGCCGAAGTTCAAGATCAAGATCACGTCGTATGTTTTCTACTCTTGTTTTTGCATTGTTTTGTAGTTTTTTTTTCAATTTTTCTTTAAGTTTGTTTATTTATTTAGATTGTAATTGGTTTCTTATCAGGAAATGTGAATAATGAACTACCAAATCCCCATCCGGATCAACAAGATCAAAACAAAAACCCTCCACAAGATCCAAATCAAAACCCTCCACAACAAGAGCAAGAAATTCTGCAACCTTCACCGATTGGAAGACCTCCTCTTGGCACACAAGACAACATAATAAGTGAAATGCAAAGAGGGAAAAATGAATTAGAAGAAATCATTGGTAGGTTTGAAGCTTGTGGACAAGCCAATCCAATGAGAGCACAATTGACATCCTCTCTTGAGTCCATTATGACCCATGTAGCTTTTGTTAGTGGTCAGTTGGATATTTGGCGTGTTAAGAGGGATGAACAAAGAAGATATTATGCAAACAAATTATCATATCAAGATGTAAAAAAAAAGAAATAGAAAAAGGTAGCATTTGTGCATTGTTTAAAAAGCTTGGAGAACAAAATACTATTAGAACTACAACTAAAATATTCCCCATCCATTGGTGCATACATGATGGTATTAGAAATAACTTTTGGGATAGATGGTGGATGGTCTTTGGTGCCCCTCTTTGCACTAATCACGAGGTTCCAATGTATTTCTTAAAGAAATTGTATTGTGAATTTGTCCTTGGGGAGATCCCCAATTATTTTTATGTATTGGAATCTCAAGGTAGAGGTGGGGGTCATCATTTGAAAGGTCAAGGAAATGTCATGACCCTAATGTAGTTAGGACACCTATTGTCAAGCCACATGGTGAGCATGTGATTATTCCTTTAGTTGTGAAGGAACATGTAGAGACCAACACTCTAGGGACTATTAATGCTTTGACGTAGACCCTCATTCATTGCATGAGTCCATTAGTTGAGGAGGAGCCTTTTGTGCATCGCGGTCACATGTGCACATCATGTAGATCCTTATGCGCATTTGGTAGTCATGTTGGAGATAGTATGGATGATGGGCTAGTCACTGGTCAGTTCCTGAGTCAGCCATTTGGCATTGACACATAGATAAATTACAATTATAATACACTAATTTGATCACGTTTCATATGTATAGTAAATGACTAATTAATTAGCATGTATTGACATTGTTCAAAATTTAGGGTAAGAGTGTTGCTAGCTCTAGTAGAGATCCCCCGACCCCATCTTTTGTCCTGTAAATGAGTCCAAAGGTATGTATCGATTTAATCATTTAAATTAATACGTATATTTATTAATTAATCATATGAAGGATTGACAAAAAAAATTTATGCATGTGCATCAGTTCTCTACAGGACCATCGACATTCACTAGGGACTCCGAGCATAGGTGTGATACGAGCTTCGTAGAGGTACATTTGTTTCATGTTAATTTAATTCATTTGATTATATTTGTTTCATGTTTCATGTTACATGTAACTTGTATTGTATGACATGCAACTCTTGACATTTGAGACTCGTCATCTTCGCTAGTCCATCAATCATGGAGTTGCTGCAATGATGGCTAGTTCAGAGCCATTGACTGAGGTATGAAAGAATTTTCTTGGTTTTAGTTGTTGTTTATAATAGTTAGTATCAAATTTTCTAATGTTATTTATAAGTGATTATATTGATTGAATTGTTGTAGGACCTTGTTACACCCGATCATCCACAAGCCTTTGAGGTGGACGTACAAAGTGACTATTTTTTGATGGCGGCAAGAAAATAATTAATTTTGTGTGTACATATATTTGATTTCAATGCATAATGATTATTGATTCATATCTACTTTGTTTGTATCAGCTCGAGTTAGAAAAGAGCCTAAACAAGAGGACAAGCGAGCATGTGAGGAAGACCCCATCATCCTCATCATCTCCCTCCACACAACAACTAAAGACCTCTAGGGATTTGTTTCCTTCTCCTCGTGGGAAGGAGAAGATATAGTTGATAGACACACATGTATAGGCATTAGTGGACATATATGTTTGATTTTATGTAAATAGACATATTCGATATACATTTGATGTATATATGACATTTTATATTTGATGTATGACATATATTTGATGCATGACATTATTAGACTTATGATATTATTGGTTAATATATGATATGTTTGTTCATGTATGATATAATTGGTTATCATAATATATTATGTGTTTGTTAATGTATGACATTATTGGTTATCATAATATATTATGTGTTTGTTAATGTATGACATTATTGGTTATCATAATATATTATATGTTTGTTCATGTATGACATTATTGGTTATCATAATATATTATATGTTCGTTCATGTATGACATTATTGGTTTTCATAATATATTATATGTTCGTTCATGTATGAAATTATTGGTTATGTTTTTATTGTTTACATTTTAAGTACATTTCATGTATTTCATTTTGATGTAAATTGCATCCAAAATGATGCAGAGTGCTCACACCAAAAGCTAGTGGATTCCTAGCAAGAACACTTTTAAGGAAAACTACCTTTCCCACCTTCATAAGTGTCTTCAAAGACTCTTTCCAACTTGGTTACAATATTGAACAAACTTCTACCCAACATCACAAAACTACTTGATCACTTGCCCTATTCAAGACTTGGGAAGCAATAAGGGAAAAATGAGCAAATTTGAGAAATGGATCATAATCAACCTCTTGCTTCAAACTAACATCTTAGACACTTCAAGGAACACCTAATAACTATCTCAAAAACTTTAGTCTATTATTTATTCCATCCTTCCAAGAGATTCTTCAACATCCTATGAGTGAAAATAACCTTCCAACATGATATGACTCTATTTTTTCTACAACAACATGTAATTTGTTGATTTTTAGACAACTCTTCACAAAGGGAAGTGGTTATGTTTCAAACCCATGAAATGACTATTAAGACAACCAAGAAGATCATTAACATCTTTCGCTAACTCCATTCAGTGATAACATGCAACTATATAAGGTGTAATGACTCTCAAAAAACCTATTGAGTGAACTCATTAACAAAAACAACAAAAAAAGGAAAATCGTTAGGACTAAGGCAATTTGGGTTTATAGGTGATCTCAAGTTCCTTGACCTTACAAATAAGGATTACCTTATTACCATTAAAAAAACATGTTCAAAATGATGTGTATGATCACCCCTTTACCTTCTAGCACGAGTCTCCATCATTCGATGAGATGACATATTATCTAGTTGCCATAGTCAAAGATCATTGCCCTATGACATTTAGTGACTCTTAGGGACAATTCAGTTTGGCATGCCTGAAAACGTTCGAGTGCTCAATGGGATAGGAGGATCTTGGGGCTAGTGTTTACCTAACCACTTGGAGCTAACAGAATAGATAGTTCGATCCCATGACGAAAGGTGAGAGAGATTTGGTAGTTGGAAACTTTGTACTGGCCAACAATACAAGTTTAGTATCACCCAAGATGGCATCACAAAAATCAAAATAGAGTAAGATCACTAAAAAGTGAGATAGGTTATTGTAGGTCTCCACAACATGGTCCTATAGCACCTATAATCACATCCATACCTCCCATGAGCTCTAAGATATGCCTTGTCAAACATTGCTACCCTATGACATTTAGTGACTCTTAGGGATGATTTGGTTCGGCATGCTTGAGCAAGTTTGAGCCCTCAACGGGATGAGAGGAGCTATGGACTAGTATTTACCCATCCATTCAGAGCTAACGAAACAAATAGTTCAATCCCACGACGAACAGTGAGGGAGATTTGGTAGTTGACAACTTTGTACTCGTCAACACTACAAGTTTCAGCATCACCCAAGATGGCACCACAATATCAAAATGGATTAAGATCTCCAAAAAGTGAGAGAGGTTATTGTAGGTCTTTGCAACATGGTCCTATAGCACCTAGAATCACATCCATACCTCACTTGAGCTCTGATATATGCCTCATCAAACATCGCTTCCCTATGGCATTTAGTGACTCTTAAGGACATTTCGATTCGGCATGCCTGAGAACATTCAGGAACTCAACGGGATGGGATGAGCTTGGGGCTAAGGTTTACCCAGCCACCTAGAGCTAATGGAATAGACAATTCAATCCCACAATGAATGGTGAGGGAGATTTGGCAATTGGAAAATTTGTACTAGCCAACACTATGAGTTTCAACATCACTCGAGATGGCGTCGCAAAATCAAAATGGAGTAAAATATCCAAAAAGAGAGAGAGTTATTGTAGGTCTCTACAACATAGTCCTATAGCACCTAGAATCACATCCATACCTCGTATGAGATCCAAGATATGCCCCTTCAAAGATTGCTTCCCTATGGCATTTAGTGACTTTTAGGGACATTTCGGTTCGGCGTGCTCAAGAATGTTTGAGCACTCAACAGGATGGGATGAGCTTGGGGCTAGAGTTTACCTAGCCACATGGAGCTAACGAAATAGATAGTTCGATCCCATGACGAACAATGAGGGAGATTTGGCAGTTGGCAACTTTGTACTAGCTAACACTACAAGTTTCAGCATCACTCGAGATGGCATTGCAAAATCAAAATAGAGTAAGATCTCTAAAAAGAGAGAGAGAGGTTATTGTAGGTCTCTGCAACATGATCCTATAGCATCCAAAATTGCATCCATACCTCACACGAGCTTCGAGATATGCCCCATCAAAGATTGCTACCCTATGGCATTTAGTGACTCTTAGGGACATTTTTGTTTGGCATGCCCGAGAACATTCAAATGCTCAACAAGAGGGGATGAGCTTGGAGCTATGATTTACTTGACCACCCAGAGCTAATAGAACAGATAGTTTGATCCCATGACGAATGGTGAGAGAGATTTGGCAGTTGACAACTTTGTACTGGCCAACACTACAAGTTTCAACATCATCCGAGATGGCATCACAAAATCAAAATGGTGTAAGATCTCCAAAAATTGAGAGAGGTTATTGTAGTTCTTTGCAAGACGGTCCTATAGCACCCAGAATCGCATCCATACCTCACACGAGCTCTGAGATATGCCCTGTCAAAGATCGCTGCCCTATGGCATTTAGTGACTCTTAGGGATGTTTCGGTTCAGTGTGCCTGAGAATGTTTGAGTGCTCAATGGGATGGGATGAGATTGGGTTAGGGTTTACCCAGCCACTTGGAGCTAACATAATAGATAATTCAATCCAACGACGAATGGTGAGGGAGATTTGGCAGTTAGCAACTTTGTATTGGCCAACACTACAAGTTTCAACATCACTTGAGATGGCATTGCAAAATCAAAATGGAGTAAGATCTCCAAAAAGTGAGAAATTTTATTGTAGGTCTCTGCAACATGGTCCTATAGCACCAAAAATCACATCTATACCTTGCACGAGCTCCGAGATATGCCCCGTCAAATATTGTTGCCCTATGGCATTTAGTGACTCTTAGGGACGTTTTGGTTCGGCATGCCCAAGAATGCTAAAGCACTCAACAAGAAGGGATGAGCTTGGGGCTAGGGTTTACCCAGTCTTTTGGAGTTAACAGAATAGATAGTTTGATCCCATGATGAATGGTGAAGAGATTTGGTAGTTGACAACTTTGTACTAGACAACACTACAAGTTTCAGCATCACCCAAGATGGTTTCACAAAATCAAAACAGAGTAAGATCTCCAAAAAGTCAGAGATGGTTGTAGGCCTCTACAACATAGCTCTATAGCATCTAGAATCTCATCCATACCTCACACGAGCTCCGAGATATGTCCCGTCAAAGATTGTTGCCCTATGCATTTAGTGACTCTTAGGGATGTTTTTGTTCGGCATGCCTAAGGACGTTTGAGCACTCAATAGGATGGGACAAGCTTGGGGCTAGAGTTTACCTGGCCACTTGGAGATAATAGAATAAACAATTTGATCCCACAATGAACACTGAGGGAGATTTGGTAGTTGGCAACTTTGTACTGGCCAACACTACAAGTTTCAACATCACTCGAGATGGTGTCGCAAAATCAAAACAAAGTAAGATCTCCAAAAAGTGAGAGAGGTTATTGTAGGTCTCTGCAACACAATCCTACAGCACCTAGGATTGCATCCCTACCTCACACAAGCTCTGAGATATGCATCATCAAAGATCACTACCCTATGGCATTTAGTGACTCTTAGGGATGTTTCGGTTTGGCATGCCTGAGAATGTTTGAGCACTCAATGGGATGAAACAAGCTTGGGGATAGGGTTTACACAACCACTTTGAGAAAATAGAATAGACAGTTTGATCCCATGATGAATGGTGAGGGAGGTTTGGCAGTTGGCAACTTTGTATTGGCCAACATTACAAGTTTTAGCATCACCTGAGATGGTGTTGCAAAATCAAAATAGAGTAAGATCTCCATGTTGGTGTTTGAAAACACTACAGGTTTCCAATTACCCCGATGAGAATATGGTATATCTAGGGGTAGCTAACTCCCATCTTCAACATACCATTTCAGTCATCGGGCCAACTATAAGGCTAGACCCTTCTTCTACTTCAGGCTCTACAAAACCTAGGCGGGTGAACCTTAGATCCAATTAATATGGTACCAGTGCAAAACATATCCCCAGATCTAACAAAGAAGATTGCAACCCTTATATCTCCTAATGACTCATGAAATGACATAAATATACAATAGCTAAATGCAAATCTATAACATCATAAGCTGAGTGAGGGCATCATATTTAGGTTCTTCAACATGAAAGGGGAAAAGCATTTGATTAATAATGTTGATTCAACAAAACCCTCAAATATGCAGTAGCAAGAACTAATGATCATGTAGCTGACCAGTGCCTAATCCATTGGGCAAATCCATGAATCAAATGCATACATATGGATATCTGATACTTATTTATATATTCAAATATAAAATCTATCTATTCACCTTGTAAATAGACATCCATGTTCGATCTAGATCTCATTCTTACATGATATCCCCATCAGTAAACTTGCAATCCTGTTGATTTCCCTGAAGCATTTACGTAACCCCTTGAGTTATAAGCAAAAATGAAATAACATACAGACTTAAGGGACTGCAACTACAACCTAAGCTCTTTCTTCCAAGATTATAAAAAAATTGAAGATCACTGATAAAGGAGACAAGATTCAAGATGAAACTCAACTTGTTATTCTTTGTATTAATTTCCTTGAAATAATACATTCATATGCATGAAATGAAAACACAGAAAAACACCTAACAGATCTGAACTATCTGTATTATCCGTCCTAATATTGTTCATACAAGAGAATTATGTTGAAAGAATGTGGTGTCATAGTATGGGAACACATCAAAACTAAAGCCAAAAACTTGGTATCATAGCAGTGAGTGGTTTTTTCTCCAAAGACTAGAACCTCTACAATGGATGAAAGAAAGAAAGATATAGGAAGAAGATGAATTCCTAAATCTGATCTATGCTTGACATGTGTCCATTTGGAATTCCATCTCCTACAACTAAAAACCTCTCTCCTCTTTCTACCATTTTGATCTGATTTTGTTTTCATCATTACTTTGTAACAAACTTGTAAATGTCTTTGCTCAATGATGAAAACCATTCTGCAACCAAAATATCTGAAAACCTTATGAAATTCTTGTGAAATTTGAGTTTTTATTGGGTGAATGTGGTTAAATTCGCCTCAAACTACATTTTCACTACCTTTTAACCACATTTAGGTCATTACCATGTCAAAAATCAGTTCTAAACTTCCTCACCTGAATACAGTTGAAAATTGGAGACCTAAGATAAAACCTCCTATAACTCAAAAAGACTGCTTCCTATGCAGAAACTAACTCTAGAATCAAAAAATTTAGTTTCTCTTGGTTCCAATAATATATAACATCACATATTTAGCCTATTGGAAACACCTAGAAAGTCAGTTTGAAAATGTCCCCCTCTACTAGAAAACTCAGGTCTGCACATCTTGAAATTTAAATTTTGGAAAATTTAAAAATTTTAAAGTTAAAACTTTAGAAAAATTCCCTTTTGAATTTAAAATGAATTCTGAACGTCCATTTTGAGAAAGAATAATAAAATAAAATATAATTATTATTTTTCAAATTTCTCTTTACCCCTCAATTTTGGGGTCAACCTAATTTGACCAAATTTTTTCCATGTGTCACTTTCTGATTGGGTGCTCCATTTGCATCATCTGCCACTTGTCATGATCAAAGCGAGGCCCACTGACATGTGTCAGCATCGCACTTACCCGCTTTGCCTAACCATTGAGCACTTCAATCTTGCAGGGATGCGCACGTTGTCGGATCCACCACGTGGCAGCATCCTGTGAATCCATTTGAAATTGCTCCTTTAGTGCCACCTCATTGCTAGCTGGGACCCATGCCACATGTCACATTTCCATAATCTCGCATTATTTAACTAGTGAGCATCTCTGTAATGCAGGCAAGTGCCCACCACAGGATCTGGACACGTGGTGAAATCTGAGCCTCCATTGCCACATCACCACAAGAGCATCTTTGTTTAAAATATTCATTTTCGCACCAGCTGGCATCCACCTGTGCACTTCGTTACTGGGCCCCACGCGCAAGCTTGGCTCTCACAAAAGCTCTTGTCTTAAGACATGTAGCTTATTATGTTGACTTGTATTTAAACTACAAAAAACTTCCTCACCCACCCAATGTGGGATTAAAACCTTGGAAGCATTCCTCTGTAATATGCATGGAGTTCCTGTTCTTCTTTCATGCTGCTTAAGGCTTGCTCTATTATCATCTAATTTCACACCTCCATTAGTGGATCCCTTAATAATTGTGCTAGGCAGTTCAAGGAGATGGAGTCTATGCCTCTATGTTTTTTTTTTGATAATAGTTGATTCCTTTTTACTATCTCATTTCCTATGTGCAATATCATTGGAGGGAGAGGAATTCCATTTTGCAAGATACAACAAACCTCTGAAATCTTCTTTGGTTGCCTGCAGTCATTGTATTTAGAATGGAAAAATAAGAAGAAATTGAAGCTTTTTATAAAAAAAATGTCTAGGGATACAGCTGGGCATGGAGATAGTCTCAACTAGCAAGTTTAGACTTTCTATTTCTCTTCCCTTCCTCACGTTTTCTTTCTCTGCCTTGCACTTTAATGCGATATTCAATTTCCAAATGGTGAGAAATGCATGAAGAAGATATTCACAATTTTGCCCCTGTTGTTCCACTTACAGAACTCATCCCTACTGCAAATGGAGTGGAGAAAACACTGCATTATATATTAAAATATACTCTATTAGAAAAGGCTTCTTATTGTATATGTTGAATGTTTATTTGTCATAAACATTAGCATGTTTTTAAAGAAAAACATTTATCCGGATAACTTGGGTACTTTAAGAAATGATGGCTTCATTGTGCTTAAAACGCATAACGTGCTACTTAAATGATAAGTTTTAAAAACTTTCAAGCTTTAAAAACCATCTACAAAATCTCATCAACATGCATTGTGTCTTGAATTGAAAATGCCCTTTCCTGAAAGCACTGCATATCATGCCATATGAGAGCTCAATCACCCATGCATGAAGAAATTAGTCGGACCCCAAAGTGGGTTTGGCTAAAAAAAATTGCCTTTCAAAAAACTGGTATTCTCATATTTGTCCTTTGACCCCATTGGACATCTCAGACTGACATGATTCAAATTTAATCATCAATTCATTATTTAAAACTCACTTTTAATCAAATCTACAAATTATGAATTTGTGTCTAGAGGCTTGCCAGTTGGCCTTAAATATTGATTCAATCAAGTAACCAGGCCACAAAAATCGGCATGAGTGTTCAATCCTACACACTCTACCATACTGAAAATTCTTAGCTCTTGATGAATTCTCAATCAATAGATTTTAATTGCTGAACATCCATACTTCAATTACCCTACAGACAAACGGTGTTAAAAAACATAAACTGGGCTTGGGTTTGACACTATAAATTGAGTTATTGATCATTTGAGATTTTGAAAACCAGGATATAGGTTATTTCCCATGAGGAGAATATAATTCTATGTTTTGGGCTCATGATGAATCACAAGACGCATTTGGCGAATTTCTGAAAATAGGCACTTGGAAATTTTAAACTGAGAAATGCGTCAAAAAGTAATTTTTGGTACATGGATGGACATAAGAAAGTATGTAGATGGATTTGTCATGACTTGAGAATTGACATACTTGAAGGATTTTTAGGACACAACACAATGGTACAGTCAGTTAGGCTTACCAATCATGGGATTAAAGTTATAATGTACCAAACAGTTGTATGGATCAATTTGGATACCTTAGCCATAACAAAACAATGCAAACTGGGTTTTTAATCATGTTAGCAAATTGATCAAATGGATTCATCATGATCTCAAAATTGGAACATATGAAGTGTCTGACCCCTAGAACATAATGCAAAAATAATTTCTTCATTTGGGTCAACTGGGTCAAAGATATAATTGGTCGAATAGGGCTTCCCAGAATTGTGAACAGCTACACAAATGCATGAAATAGTAAACGACCAACTTTGAGTCGAAACCTAGTCAAATGGATTCAAAATGCACTGAAAATTGGAACACATATTCTTTGATATGCATACTAAACATCCCCAAAGTGGTGGGTCATGACACATTCCTGGGTAAAATATATTCAAAGACAAATTGGACCTCCTGTCGCTATTTGACACTCGGGCAGAAATGCGAGTTTTGACATTAGCTCAAAATGGGACTTCACCGAATGATTCATGATGGAAAAATAATATTGTGGATCACATGTATATGTCAAATGAAAGGTGTCAAGCCACTCAAACAGCATCTAGGCCTCAAATTGACCTCGGCTACATACGCATAAAAAGCACCCATAGGGCATTGATTCTTCAAAATTTTCAATTTGTGACTGAAAATTGAGCATGCAATTTTCAGTTCCAACACTCCAAAAAGTGAGAGAGATTATTGTAGGTCCCTGCAACATGGTCCTATAGCACCTAGAATCACATCCATACCTTGCACGAGCTCCAAGATATGCCATGTCAAAGATCGCTACCCTATGACATTTAGTGGCTCTTAGGGACGTTTCGGTTCCGCATGCCTGAGAACATTCGAGTGCTCAATGAGATGGGATAAGCTTTGGGGCTAAGGTTTACCTAGCCACTCGAAGCTAACAAAATAGACAGTTCGATCCCATGATGAACGATGAGAGAGATATGAGCAAGATATGTATGCCTAGGCCACTTTGTGCAAGATATGAGCGAAAGTTGCTAATTAGGCCAAATTGGGTCTTTTTGAATTTTTGGTCAAAATAGCCTAGGATTAGGTGTTTTTAGTTGTTTTTTAATAGTTTGGAACCTTTTCCAAGTCCTTGAAGTGAAATCTAGTGAACTTTGCATTAGTTGCACTTTTGTGTATAATTGCAAAAGTTGTAAAAGTTGCTTAAAAATGCAAATCTGATTGGAAAACTTCTAACCTTTGAAAAAATGTTTCCCATGCTCATATACCTAAGCATGGATAGTTACAACTTACCAAACTTCCATTTGCAACTCTTTTGCAAAAATTGCAAAAGTTGCTCAAGTAACTTTTTGAGCAACATTGCAACTTTTGAGCAATTTTTGCTCTTTACATATTTAGGTCAAATGGGTCCATCTAGGACTATTCTAGGACCCTAGTTAAGATTCCTAAGACCTATTAGGTTACCAAATACCTTAGTTTCCCATGAATATTGAAAGACAATGAATAAGCAATTGGATACCAACTACAGATATTCCAAAGACATTGAAAACAATATATATTATTCTTTCAAGAAAAATGAGGTACCGATTCTGAAAATAGGATTGAAATGATTCCCATTAGTGGCATGGCTGAACTACTTTTTTAATACAGTGACCAACCATTGGCCTCACTCCTCATGCCTTCTCATTCGTGTGGAGCAAAGCTTAATATATAGAGGAATTGTCGCTACATCTATTAAATATACAAAGGAAGATATAGAAAACCTGCTTAATTAAGAGATTAATCTGAGAGAAAAGGACATTTCAGAAGAAAATGGTTATCTTAGTGCCATCCAAGGTATGCTAATTACTTAGGATGAAGAGAAAAAACCTACAGCTATTGGGAAAGAGTGTACATTTACACAGACACAAAACTTTCAGATAGAGAAGTAATAAGTGTTATAGAATTATCCATAGAGCAATGTGAAGTGAAGCCTCAAATTGGCTCATTAGTAGGCAAAGAATCTGGTCACACACTTCATTCTAGCACCACAGATGTTTCAACTAGAAATGTCTATTCATTAATGGCCTTGCATTTATAGGACTTTGGAATCCAGGATACTCAAGTTGGGCATGATCCCTCAAAGTTCTCATCGAAATATATTAATGATCTTAACAAAACAAAAAAAAGCTCATTGCCACCTTTAAATGGAGACTTCAGTTTAAATGAAGATTGTCATTTCCCAAACATGTCCCAATCAAGTAGATGACTGGTGCAGGAGCACCCATTCTAGACTCATCAAAGAAGGCACAGGTAAGGATCCTAGATAGTTCACTTGGGATAGGTTGTGATGCAACAGTGAATGGTGGAAGCTTCTAAAAGGCAAGCCACTAGGCAACTAAACAAGGTTGGAATCCATCAAATTTCCCAAAAAGAGGGTTTAGTGCTAGGACACTTATCTCAAGCATCATTAATGAACTTATCATAGGTTATCACAACCCAAACAAAGTAGTAACCTAATCACTAGCTTTGCTTAAGTTCAAAAGCACCAAAACATAAGGACTCTCCAAAAGCCTAATAAGGGAACATACCCCCAAACATGAATGAAAATAGAACAATGACCATGGAATGGAATAAAAACACACCTTAGACCTATTAAGTTCTGTATATAGCAGATAAAGTGATTATGTTGTGTCCAAACATCACTGATATACATTTACAATAGTTTGCCATTGAAAAGGCTAGTGGCCCTTCAAACTGTAAATTGAACATAATATTGAAAAAACCCACATGAAGACACAATTTAAAGTGAGATTCAAACACCCTTTTAGGACATATAAAACATATGTAAACCTCACACACTAGAAGAGACTAGAAGCCACTATTGTAACAACATTTGGAAAGTGTTGATAGGCCTAATTAGGCTGTAGTTACACTACATGTACCCTTTCACATGTGCCAATTTGGAAAAAAATTATTGGAACATCTAGAGCCATATGAAACAAATCCAAATCCAAAGTTATAGACCTTGGATCACTCTGGAGCAAAAGTTATAGTGTCTACACGGTGAAATGTTGAACGGTGCATGTATAGAGCCATACACCTAGAGTATGGTGACAAAATTCATTCCTTGCTTGGCCATCTATAAAAATTGACATTGATAGAGATTGCATTCCACTAAGGGGCATCAAATTTCCATGGTGGAAATTGCCAAAACAACAAGGCCCTAGGTGAAACCCTTGGTTTAATGCTGATTTCTAGGCACCTTCAACAAAATTTGAATAACTTGCAAACTAAAAAGGATCAAAACATGAAACCAAGTGAAAATGAAAGGTAACTCATCCCTCTAACTCTTAGAGTCACTAGCACATGTCCCAAGATCTATACTAGTCCATACAATGCTTTGAAACACATCATTTTATAGGAAAAATAGGTTATTTTATTGATTTCTTTCCAAAATAAGTACATCATACCTATCACCCACTTTTAAGGGATAACATAGGTTGTCTCCAATGGTTATAAGGTTGGTTTGAACCAACTAGCCCTTTGGGGAAGAGTTTTTGAAAGTTTAACAACTTTTTAAGAAGTTGCTCAAAAGTTTTCAAGCAACTTTTTGAGCAACTATGAAAAGAAAGACAACCAAACCAAACTTCCTAAAACAAAATTGTTCTAAACAATCCAATCTACCATGTAAACTAGTATCTAGTCCACAAAAATAATGTCAAAAATGCCTTAAAATTTAGAAACTCAGTAATTTTGTGGTGCAGGAGCACCTCAAACATTCAAGCCAAAGATAAAGATCATGAGGACCTTCATGAACCTCAAGGGAAATCTGGAGGATGGAATACATAATTAGGGTTAACAAGACAATCAGAGGATAAGGCAACTTAATTGGGAAATACTAAAGCCTATAATGGCTTTTTGATTCTACAAATCCTAGAAATTGTTAAAAGTCCTAAAGGGACCAAATTTGTTGTGTAAGGGGGACCAATAGAGTCCTTGGGCTAAATTGGAATGTTTAGGGTCTAGGAAAGCTTAATGATCATAAAAGATCAAAATGAGTAAGTTAGTGGTTTTTTTGTTTAAAAGAATTCAATAAATTGTATGTCAAAATTTTGAATTTTCAAAATCCAAAGGCTAGTTTAGGATTTAGAGGGAAGTTGGAGTTGTTATTTTTTTAAAGCACTAAACCTTCAATCCAATCGATGAGAGTTGGTTGAAACAGTTTGGAGAAGTTATTTTGAAGCTTTTATATATGTGAGAATTGGGTGTACAGACAAACACAGTGAGATTGGTGAAATGCAGCAATAAAACTCTTTGTGTTTGCAAGTTTGTTCATTCTTGAGAATATCAACTTAGCTTGTTTTGATATGCCAAAGAATCAATAAAGTTATTCATTCAGCATCACTATTTCGAATGTGTTTATCTTTTCATTAAAATTGTTGTTGCACTAGTCTGTAGGACATTATGTTTTCTTTGTCTATTACTATTGATGTAGTAAGAGTTTAAGGAATGGGAGTCATTCCATGAATAATTTAAGGCCCAATATTCATGGGATGACCAAACTAACTTGTATTATTAAGTGCTAACCGAGCATATGCAGATTAAGACAAGTTTTAAGTATCAGTGTGAATGTATCATGGAGTTGAATGCCATGTGCAGCAGTGAGTAATCTGCCCGAGCAAGGATTGGAGTTTATGTTTATGGATGTTTCAATGGAGTAAAGTAAGCATGAGTTCATCACCAATTGGATGCAGGATCGGGGTGGACAGTGAACATTTAAGAAAGCCCTAGTGAACAGGATTTGGAGTCAAGAATTGGAGATCAGGAGTTGCAGAACTCTTGGGACTGATTCCTTATGGAATTGACCATTTGATGGTATAAGAAAACATTGTATAAGAGTAGGAAGTGCCAAGTGGATTCTGTTGTGCAGGTCCTTTGTTAATAGGTCATTTTTTATGCATAAAAATAGGGTTCTAGTTCAACATAGAAGTATTGGTTCAAAATAACCATATAAAAGCTTTTGGTAGGTTAAAGAACTCTGAAAAGGGTATCGGAAAACATCCTTAGATTAAGTGCTAACCGAGCATATGCAGATTAAGACAAGTTTTAATTATCAGTGTGAATGTATCATGGAGTTGAATGCCATGTGCAACAGTGAGTAATTTGCCCAAGCAAGGATTGGAGTTTATGTTTATGGATGTTTCAATGGAGTAAAGTAAGCATGAGCTCATCACCAATTGGATGCAGGATCGGGGTGGACAGTGAACATTTAAGAAAGCCCTAGTGAACAGGATTTGGAGTCAAGAATTGGAGATCAGGAGTTGCAGAACTCTTGGGACTGATTCCTTATGGAATTGACCATTTGATGGTATAAGAAAACATTGTATAAGAGTAGGAAGTGCCAAGTGGATTATGTTGTGCAGGTCCTTTGTTAATAGGTCATTTTTTATGCATAAAAATAGAGTTCCAGTTCAACATAGAAGTATTGGTTCAAAATAACCATATAAAAGCTTTTGGTAGGTTAAAGAACTCTGAAAAGGGTATCGACAAACATCCTTAGATTGGCAAGTGTTTTGAGAGAATGCAGAGTTATTCACATTCTAAGTATGCAGCAGGCTAATAGGCAGGGTATTGGGGTTTTGGGTTCAATGTAAGAGATTTTTGTGAAGAGGGAATATGGGATTGAAGTAAAGTCTTAGAATTCCTTGAATATAAACAATTAAAAGCCTTATAAAACTGAATTCATCATTTTAGGATCCTTTAAGGTAGTCTTGATAGGTCATTTCCTTGGAGCATTTAGATTGCCAATAGGCCCAAATGCCTAAACTACTAAAATTTCTATAACTTATTGTATATTGAAGCTCACCACTCTAGCTTGCTACATCATTTTGCCTTCAAATATCATGTTATAGCATGATGACCATACACAATGATATTAACTTCTCTCATTTTAGGGTTTGGAAAGTCTTTATATCTCCTCCTAGGTCTTTCCCCTTCATCCTTATGGTTTGCATTGGCCTCCTTCAAGTTTTAAAAGGCAAATCCACAATTTCTTACAAAATCAGCATTTTGCAAAAATTGCAAAATTACAATATAGCAACTTTTGGATGTTTCTTGCTTCCTCAAGTCTTAACACTTCTAACTTGTTATTTAGGGTATCCCTTAGGAATTCCATGCTAGGGACCCTTCCCTAAGCTAATGACTCATCCCTTCATTTACTCATTTCCCTATGGCAATGTATGCGTTGATTTTTAGGCCAAAATAGTGACTCTTTTAAGGATATTAAATGACATCTAGTACCCTAACTACCACACCTAGGTCCAATGACGCTTATTCTACTTACAAGGCTCACTTGGAGCATAACATAAAAAAAATGAAAAGGTGAGGGCCCTATGATTCAAGGTGACCTTGCACCACTCTTTCTCTCTCTCCCTCTCTCCCTATTCAATCTAATGAACCAACTGGATCTGCTCTACATTTTAATGTCTCAAGTATTGCCTCGTGGTTTGACTCACGAACTTTCCAAAGAGTCTTATTATGTGGTTTTCCACCATATTTTATCAAGTGGACATTTGATGTGACAACAAGGTTCGAATAATGAAGAATCTTCCTCTCTGTTTGCCAATCCTTGAATAACCACAAGTTAGGGTTCTTCATAGAATATCGTCTAAGCCTTGTGTTGGTTACAACCACCACACTGATATGGTAATCTAAACCTTCACCATCTATAACCAAGTGATCCAATTTTTTTTTGGCTTGGACACAACAACACAAATAATAATCCATCCCTTCTTCATTGTCTTCAGGTGCAATAACAACAAAAACATGGCCTATAGTGATAAATGTACAAAATGCGGTCATTAATTCAAAAAATACTTAGGTAAAAGTTATAAAGTTACATATTGAAATAACAAAGATATATAAATATATGCCAGGTTGCACTAGATCAGACAAGTAGTCAAAGTCAATAGACGAACCCATCTCTACCATTTCCCTTGCTTGTGGGGGATGATAGGTGTCAATTGGGTCCAAAACCCATTATCCCATTTGTCCTCCCATTCAGTCGACTCACAATCATCCCAATTTTCCTCTGCACATGATGGACAATAGCATTCCATTTTTCATGTGTGGATACTCCATGAACTTGCATCAGAGCTTCTAAAAGAGTGCAACTCACTTGATCTTGTTAGTGTGCAACAATCTTGATATGGTGCAATGTTAGTATTATCTATCAACCAAAAAAATCTATGAACCCTAGAGTCACCTTCCTTACCTAGACCCATTGTAGGGTTACACCACTGGACAATGAATTTTGCATCTATCAATATTGCTCCATCTTTGTATTTTAGTTCTTCATGAGCTAAGGCTCTTTTGATGGACGTGCCTGCACCATCGTGCACTCCCTTTCCATGACTAGCCTCTATGAAATTCCACATATATTGAATTCTAGACAACCTGTGCATCTTGCTCAACCAATAGAACATCTGTGCATTCTTGAATTGAGATGCGCAATTGTCTAACCAAATAATGTGCTAACAATATGGTTTGCCCCTGTTAGCCAAATCTCCATAAAATAGTTGAAAATGACCATGTACAAACTTCGTAGAATGTAATTGATCATTGTTGATGTAAAAATGATACTCCCTCAAAATCTTCCTATCATCCTCTGTACCTGTAGGTGAATGCATGAATGTTATGTGAACAAATATGGAAACCTATTGAGAAGTATAATACTTTTCTTGCACCTCATTTTGTGGTTGTAGTATGTAGTTCTTTGCAAAGTCTACAACCAAAACAATGGTATCCAGTGGAAACGTATCCTTGCACAAATTGAATTGCAAATCCAACCATCGAGCTCTACGTGTATGCCTTGCATACTTGTAAATAATATTTTCACAAAAAATCTTCATGAACTCATACACTGGAATCTTTTCAATCACTAAATCACATCTTTTACCTTGTTTCCCATCTTTTAGAGCATATGTCACTATCTTATATTTTCAGTAATCTACTATTTCATTTCCAATTGCATGTGTACTATCCATATGTTCACAAGTTGATAAAATTTGCAAAGAACCACAAAATAAGCATGTACCATCCAAGCATGATGTCTTGTAAAATTTTTGGCCATCCCCTATTTCACATAAAATGCTAGATATGAATTCCCTTGAAGATCTAGGTGGCTCATACATATTAGAATCCTGCAAAACAAACCTAGAATGCAAAAACACACATATATGCCTAAAAATATCAAAATGGTTAGAGAATTCAATGTGTATCCTACAAAAACAAGTTGTGCATGTGTGATTTATCTTCACATAAAAGGTTTACCCATCTCAAAAAATCTTTGACTTATTCGAATTTGAGGATACATACCAATAAATTTTGAAAAAAATTGTGTTTGAGTTGAGTCTAAAAAATGTTTCGCATATGGGTCGCAATTTTGGCTACCAATCCTCCTTAAAACATCACTTTGATTAGGGGAAACATGTGTGTTATTTGTCCAAAAATATTTGATCAATGATTTCAAAGCTTCACTGATTTCTTTATCCTTTCGCGGTAGTCTACCACTAAATGTCCATAACTCATTTTTTGTTGGATCTTCCAATCTCTCATGCCTTAGCATGGCTCTCCTTAGAGTACCTCTATTGATTTTCAATGTTTTGCTTGTCTTTATCATGAGTTGAGCTTTATTCATTTGGGTACTTCCTATTGTCGATGTAAATACTCGTTTTGTGATATTACTATCTTTGGTGCGTGATTTAGAATCCACTTTGTCATAAGCACTCATTAGATTCTTTACAATGCTTTTTTCATTTGAATCGTCCATCATTCTTAGCCCAAGAATCTTCATGAAAGGCCTAAATTTCAAATTCCTTATCATTTCAACAAATAATTGGCATTGACCTATAATATTTAATTCTTCAAAGAATAATCTCCACATATGATTAAATTTTCTTTGATAAGTACGCTTGCTAATCTTGCCAGGCATTGATTTCAAAATGTTAGTATCAATATCAATCAACTATTGTGGTCTTCTAAAATGAATTCTAGAAGGTGTTATAATCTCTTCCATTCCCTCAACATTTTGAACATCAACATAAGGTTGAGTGCTTTGCATACCTTGAACCGAAGATGATGTGCCTTGGCAATAAGATGCAAAAGATGGAATATCACCTACTTGATATGTTGATGTTGTGCCTTCAACATGACATGATGGAGTGTGTACATCGTCGGATCTAAAAATTATGTCTCTTCAACATGAGATGATGATGTGAATCCAACATTGGAAGATGGTGTAGCTTCACAATTTGATTGTCTTCTTGAGCATAATAGTCTCATTCGTTCTCTTTGTCTTTCTAATTCTTCCTCTTTGTTTCTATATATGGGTGGTTCTTGTTCCTCTTCAAAAGTCAATTCTTCATTATTGCTTTGCAATTTTTTTTGTTCATGCAGTAGTTTCATTTTATCTCTTTTAATTGCCAAATCTCTCTCCCTCTCTTCCATTGTTTGAATTTTTGGTTTCTTCCTTGGCATGATGATGATTTCTATATGTCAAATTATTCAAACATCTAAATTACTTACAATTTGTAAATTACAAATCATTCAAATACATATACAAATTACAATTATTTCAATGAATACACAATATATATTAAACAACTTGTTAAATTTCTAACCATTTCCAAATTACAATTCATTCAAACATATAAATTTTAATGAATTCACTATATATTAAACAACATGTCAAATTATAATCAAATTTGTCTCTATATAACAACAAAGAATATTAAAAAGGACTGCACTAATCTTTTCTATAGAAAGAATATTCAAAAAGCCTTCAAATAGTGTATCCAATGATTGAGTTTGGTGTTTGCTAGCTTCACATAGAATGAAAGAATATTCAAAAAGCCCTCAAATAGTGTTTGCTAACTTCCAACAATTTAAGACTTGTATTTTTTTTAGAACTATAGAATGCACAATAGACATAAAGAAAAATATGGATCAGAAGGGACCCAAACTTGCGTTATGACTATTTTTTGGTGTTCTCATATAGTGTGTACGCATTATAGCACGTACACACTATAGTGCATACACACTATGTGAAGAATAATCTCTCCCTATGCCACCATGCCCCATCCCCTACTCTCTCCCTCTCTCTCTACTCTCTCTCTCACTCTCTCAATCCTCTCCCATCACCTACTCTCTCTCTCTCTCTCTCTCTCTCTCTCTCCTCTCCCATCCGCTACTCTCTCTCTATCTATCTCCCTCTCCCATTGCGTACTCTCTCTCCCATCCCCTACTCTCTCTCTCTCTCTCCCCTCTCCCATCCCCTACTCTCTTGCTCTCTCTCCTCTCCCATCCCCTACTCTATCTCACTCTCTCTCTCCTCTCCCATCCCCTACTCTCTCTCCCACTGCCTACTCTCTCTCTCCCGTCCCCTACTCTCTCTCCTCTCACATCCCCTACTCTCTCTCCTCTCCCATCCCCTACTCTCTCTCTATCTATCTCCCTCTCCCACTCCATCTCCCACCACCTACTCTCTCTCTCACTCTCTTTCCCATCCCCTACTCTCTCTCTCTCTCTCTCTCTCTCTCTCTCTCTCTCCCCCCCCCATCCCCTAATCTCTCTCTCTCTTACACACACTCCCATCCCCATTCTCTCTCTCTCTCTCTCTCTCCCTCTCCCTCTCACACTCCCCACTACTCTATCTATTTATCTCCCTCTTCCACTCCCTCTCCCATCGCCTACTCTCTCTCCCATCCCCTACTCTCTCTCTCTCTCACTCTCTCTCCCACCACCTACTCTCTCTCTCTCCCTCCCATCCCCTACTCTCTCTCACTCTCTCTCCTCTCCCATTACCTACTCTCTCTCTCTCTCCTACTCTCTCTCTTACACACACTCTCATCCCCCCTCTCTCTCTCTTGCTCTCCCTCTCACACTCCCTCTCCCATCGCTACTCTCTCTATCCCACTCCCTCTCCCATCGCCTATTCTGTCCTATCCCCTATTCTCTCTCGCTCACTCTCTCTCCCACTCCATCTCCCACTGCCTTCTCTCTCTCCCATACCCTACTCTCTCTCTCTCTCTCTCTCTCTCTCTCTCTCTCTCTCTCTCTCTCTCTCTCTTCCATCACCTACTCTCTCTCTTATACACACTCCCATCCTCCCCTCTCTTTCTCTCTTTGTCCCTCTCCCACTCCCTCTTCCGTTGCCTACTCTCTCTCTCACTCTCTCCCTCTCCCATCCCCTACTCTCTCTCTCTTACACACACTCCCATCCCCCCCTCCCTCTTTCTCTCCCTCTCCCACCGCTACTCTCTCTCTCTCTCTCTCTCTCTCTCTCTCTCTCTCTCTCTCTCTCTCTCTCCCTCTCCCACTCCCTCTCCCACTGACTACTCTCTCTCCCATCCCCTACTCTCTCACTCTCACTCTCACTCTCCCTCTCCCACTCCCTCTCTCACTGCCTACTCTCTCTCTCTCTCACTCACTCTCCCTCTCCCACCGCCTACTATCTCTCTCTCTCTCTCTCTCTCCCATCCCCTACTCTCTCTCTCTATCTCTCTCTCTCTCTCCCATCTTGTACTCTCTCTTTGCCACCTGCTACTCTCTCTCACACTCTCACACTCTCTCCCATCCCCTACTCTCTCTCATACACACACTCCCATCCCCCCTCTCTCTCCCTCTCCCACTCCTTCTCCCATTGCCTACTCTCTCTCTCCCATCCCCTTCTCTCTCTCTCTCTCTCTCTCTCTCTCTCTCTCTCTCTCTCTCTCTCTCTCCCCTCTCCCATCCCCTACTCTCTCTCTTTCACACACACACACACACACACACACACACACACTCATCCCCCCCTCTCTTTCTCCCCTCTCCCATCTCCTACTCTCTCTCTCTCTCACACACACACAGTCATCCTTCTCTCTCTCTCTCTCTCTCTCTCTCTCTCGCTCTCCCTCTCCCACTCCCTCTCCCACTGCCTACTCTCTCTCTCTCTCTCTCCCATTATGTACTCTCTCTCTTTCACCCCCTACTCTCTCTCAGTCTCACACTCTCTCCCATCCCCTATTCTCTCTCTTACACACACTCCCATCCCCACCTCTCGCTCCCTCTCCCACTCCCTCTCCCACCACCTACTCTCTCTCTCTCTCTCTCTCTCTCTCTCTCCCATCCCCTACTCTCTCTCTCTCTCACTCACACACTTTCATACTCCTCTCTCTCTCACTCACTCTCGCTCTCTCACTCCCTTTCCCATCACCTACTCTCTCTCTCACACTCTCTCTCCCATCTCATACTCTCTCTGTGTCACCCCCTACTTTCTCTCTCATAGTCTCACACTCTCTCCCATCTCCTATTATCTCTCTTACACACACTCCCATCCCCCCTCTCTCTGCCCCTCTCCCACCACCTACTCTCTCTCTCTCTCTCTCTCTCTCCCATCCCCTACTCTCTCTCTCTCTCTCCCATCCCCTACTCTCTCTCTCTCTCTCAAGATACTCTCTCTCCCCTCTCCCATCCCCTACTCTCTCTCTTTTACATACACACACTCCTATCCCCCCTCTCTCTCTCCTCTCCCATCCCCTACTCTCTAGATCTCTCACACACACTCCCATCCACCCCCCTCTCTCTCCCCTTCCCACTCCCTCTCCCACCACCTACTCTCTCTCTCTCTCTCTCTCTCTCCCATCCCCTATTCTCTCTCTCTCTCTCTCCCCTCTCTAATCCCATACTCTCTCTCTTTCACAAAAAAAAAACTCCCATCCCCCCTCTCTCTCTCCTCTTCCATCCCCTACTCTCTAGATCTCTCACACACACTCCATCCCCCCCACTCTCTCCCTCTCCCATTGCCTACTTTCTCTATCACTCTCTCTCTCTCTCTCTCTCTCCCTCTACTCTCTCTCTCACTCCCATCCCCTACTCTCACTCTCTCTCTCCCATCCTCTACTCTCTCTTACACACACTCCCATCCCCCCCTCTCTCTCCCTCTCCCACTCTCTCTCCCACCACCTACTCTCTCTCTCCCATCCCCTACTCTCTCTCTCTCTCTCTCTCTCTCTCAAGCTACTCTCTCTCTCTCTCCCCTCTCCCATCCCCTACTCTCTCTCTTTCACACACACACACACACACACCCATCCCCCCTCTCTCTCCTCTCCCATCCCCTACTCTCTCTCTCTCTCTCACACACACACACACTCCCATCCTCCTCTCTCTCTCTCTCCCATCCCTTACTCTCAATTTCTCTCTCTCCCATCCCATACTCTCTCTCTGCCACCCCCTACTCTCTCTCTCTCTCTCACACACACTCTCACACTCTCTCCCATCCCCCCTCTCTCTCTTTCCTTCTCCCACTCCCTCTCCCATTGCCTACTCTCTCTCATACACACTCTCTCTCTCCCATCCCCTACTCTCTCTCTCTCCCCTCTCCCATCCCCTACTCTCTCTCTCCCCTCTCCCAT
Source organism: Cupressus sempervirens (assembly GCA_028749045.1). Classification (NCBI taxonomy): domain Eukaryota; kingdom Viridiplantae; phylum Streptophyta; class Pinopsida; order Cupressales; family Cupressaceae; genus Cupressus; species Cupressus sempervirens. The sequence continues at coordinate 668,312,398 of CM053787.1, forward strand.
CCCCTACTCTCTCTCTTTCACACACACTCACTCTCATCCCCCCTCTCTCTCCTCTCCCTTTTTCTACTCTCTCCTATTCCCCCCCCCCTCTCTCTCTCTCTCTCTCCCTCCCTCCCTCCCTCTCTACCATCCCCTACTCTCTCTCTCTCTCTCTCACACACACACACACTCTCTCTCTCCCATCCCCTACTCTCATTCTCTATCACTCCCTACTCTCTCTCTCACACTTCCTCTCTCCCCCATCCCCTACTCTCTCTCTCTCTCTCTCTCACACACACACACACACACACCCATCCCCCCTCTCCTCTCTCTCTCTCTCTCTCTCGCTCTCGCTCTATCATTTAGGTCTTAATAGTGCATGCGCACTAAAGTGTGTATGCACTATGAAGATTGAAATTTTGAAAAAACCTTTAAATAATGTGCACACGCTATTTAAAGCTATGCATTCTACCGAGCCTAAGGCTTGGTTTTTCCTTGGGGATCCAACCCAAAGGTTTGGAGTCTCTAAACTAGTTTGAGACGTGTTTTGCTGCAAACATACAAAAAATGATTGATTTTTCTTGTGTGATCTCCTTCAAGTTTCCTCGTGGTTGAGCATCGATAAAATTAGATTTGATGACATTGTAGGTCTCTATGTTAGCTATATGACCATATAATTTATTTTTTATTTGAACTATTTTGAGCCTTTCAACTATATTTCTTTTGATTGTAAGTCCATTTTTTGTCAAAAACCAACATATACTAATTGGGCTGTAAATTTTAGCTCGTTCATCAAATTTTGCAACAACTTAGTTTTTTAGAAACTAGACTCCATTCTACACACTTTGAAAAAAAGAAGTTTTGATTTTATATTAGTTTTCAATCATTTCTTGGGGGAGTACACAGATATTTCACATATTTGGGATGTGTCCAATTAAAAAATTCATAAAATAAAATACACATTATAAAATTGCTCGAAAAATCTAGGATAAACTACATAGTGTTAGGTAGCTTTTGACTAGAGTGATTAAAGAATTTCAAAAAAAAAGTTAAAATTTTAGGGGGGCCACACTTTGTACTGTGGTATGCTTTTTCTAAATAAACAGTACCACTTTCTATGGCCCCCTTTTTTGAGGACCTAAAACTAAACCATTTTTATAAAAAAATTAGTAGTTTAGAAACTAGATTCAAAGGACTACTACTTTTGTTTTTGTCATATCTTAAAATTTTGAGCGTAACTATCTTCAAATTCTCATTGAAGTCTAGAAATTTCTGATTTCAGAAAAAGGTGTCCACTTATATGCCCCTTTTGGCACCACAACTTGGTGCACTTACCCTATGTCTCATGTGCATTTAATTCCACTTAAGATCATGCCATCCTCCAAAGCAATGGCCTCCATTTATGCATCTTGCTACCTTTGCACCTTTATGCACTTAAGCAAGAATTTAATTTTAGTTTGCATGGCAGAAATAAAGACACACAATTGGTTATTCTCATTTGGTTGACAAGCTTGAGGGATTTTACCAACACATTTGTTAAATCTATACACAAAATCTCTCATGGTGTTGATTTCCTTCATTTGAATTTGAAAGAAATTTAATAGTAACTTGGCAACATTGATTGTAGGCTTAAACCTTTGGAGAAATTTCACCTCAAAATCATTCCAGCAAATGACGCAACCATTTTGAGAATCCTGAAACCAATCAGCAACATTTTCAATGAGGCTCTAGGAAAATAAGCTCATAGAGACGTTCTCTTCTTGTACACCAAGGATTCCACAAGCAACCATGACTACTCTAATGTGATAATCCAGGTCTTGAGTTGTGTCACCAACAAACTTTGGGAAATATTCTCTTGATCTTATAGGAAGGGTTTAATACTAGGACAAATCAAATGGTCCAATCTGAGCCCCCCATGGTTGGGTTGAAATGAAATCCATAACACACTAGACTTCTATTACCAAATCAAATTAGACTTACCAACCTCCGTCCTCGAGGAGGTAGCTTCAGATATATGATGGAAAAAAATGGTGGAACTTTTCTTTCTTCCCTAGCAGAGTTGCCAAAATTGTGTTAGTAAACAAATTTTTCCTTCAAACATAAATACATCGATTAACTCAAAATTCTTGAATAGAAGAACAAATGTACTAACAGCTAGACAAGTTATCATTAGATTGATAACTCTCCTTTGAATTGAGAGGTATAGTTCCCTCTTAAAATTTATAATGAATTAAACTTTAATAATGTCTTTAACCTAAAGATATGAAGGCATTAAGATTTACCCATCAACATGGTATGAACATGATTACAGATTTAAATAACTTTAAAAGAGAGAAAAAGACAAACAAATAGCCTCAAGACTACATATTTCGTCCTTCACATCACAAAGAAGGTAAAAGAATACAATGTTTTATTCTGCAAACTATGAATGATTATATAGGTCTATATTCAAAATATGAAAGAAGCGACTACATAATCAACTTTAATCCAAGAAATTCATATTCAGACTTGAAAATCTGGTATATGAGAATTCTCTTTTATTTTAAACAGATAAAAAAGAAACAACAATATCATTTTATCCTTGCCATTACAGTCAAAGAGCACAAAAAAAGAGAGTAAACCACCTTCTTATAATCACTCCATAGCAAAATGTAATCTCCCCCTTTCTCTAGCCACCAAACTGTTGATTAGGAGAAGAACTCTCACTCCTTCTTCTATTGCATATTTATCTTCTTTTTTCCTCTACATTCATATATCTTTTTAGTTATATAACTAATTCTTGACGATGATTGTAATTAATCATTTTCCTTAATCCTTTATTTCTAGCCAATAACCTTCTTTATGAACCTTCTTATCTTTATAATCATTAGAACATAAAGGTTTATAAAGATAGTATATAGTGATGTGTATAATTAAATTTGGATAGGTGGTATTTGAATAATGGGTTGCATAACACTAGTCATGATGAATATGTATCAATAGATGAGAATAACACCATACAATCATGTATAGCTTCCACATTTGCAACACTAAATACTTATCCTTGCTCTAAAATATAGATGTGTTGGTTACTGGCCTCCTAGATAGACCTCTAGACAATTATTGATATATTTTAGATGCTAATGAATTTCACAAATCGCTCTAGTGAGAATCTAGAAAACTAGTCTCATAACAACATATCCAAAAATGAGCAAAATCCAACAGTTGGGTAAAATGTTATGACCCCTGCACCGAGACTAATTTTTCTAACTGCAAAAAATATGTGATTAACTTTTAATTAGCAAAATTGGTTTCTTCTGCTCCATCTTTATAAACTAATAGATGGTGAACATCTTATTAGAGTGTGATTAAGTTAACCATATTCATGAGATTTGGAACCATTAAATTATGAAAGCTTAAAGAATCAATACAAAAAAAATTTGAAACAATTATGCTTTTGAACTAACGAGTTTGTCCCTTTGAACTTGAACTTGAACTGTATGGTTCAGGTTCAAGTTTGATGGTTCCTTGTAACACTGCCTTCCTTCCACAATAGAATGAACAATTTAATTTTATGAGTTCTTCACTATTGTACCTATTCTTGCATTTGATGACCATAAATAGGTATTTTGAAGCTGGTACGAATATGAGTTTAGCATATTGCCTACTATATGAAAGTTTTTCCAACTTTGGTATGCTTGGAATTAGCTTAACCCATCTTATAATGAAGTTATTTTTACTTCTTTATTTAACTTAGTTGTATTAAAGAACATGACTCATTATTTACCACCACCTTCTAGCCTTGGATCTTAGATTGTTGAGCAACTTATAACTTCAGATCTTCTTTTTTTACTTTACACATGATAGAGTGACCTTTCAAACTTTGAACTGACATGGTTTAGGTTCGAGTTCAGCTTTCACATATGCAAATAGAGAGAGCAACGATTAGAGGTCAACCACCCACTTTTAACATTTCCTGCTAGTAACAAAACTTGAACTTGAACTAACATGAAAATTGGGGTACACCCCTTTTAATTATGTACTCATGCATATGACATTGTCATGGGCAAGACTAGGGGTTTTCTTCTTCATTCTTTCCTACTAGTGTCCTCTTCAACGAAGATTTTGTAATCTTTTTTATTTATCGACCTTGTATCGATCCAAAACAAGACAATAAATCTTATTAGTTTTGTTTAAATTATAAAAAACATAACAATGTCAAAGAATATAAAAATATATTTACTTAATTAATAAATTATGAAAGTAAAAAATACATCAGTTATTTGATTAAATATCTAATATTAAGAATAGGTCTCCAGAATATTATAACACACTACCCTCAAAGTCAATATTTAGATGATAACATGCAAAATTAATATAAGAAGTTAAAATTCCAATGCCCATTCTCATCAAGTTGTCAAGTACTTCTTTTTGGAGCGCTTTAAAATTTAGAAGAAACTACAACACAAGACACAACATTTCTTCCAAAGTTATATCGACTTTCAAGAGTATCTTTTAGAACAAACATCTCCCAAATTTTATAGTTTCATCAATATGTGTAGGAAAAGTTCTCTTTCAAAAAGTCGTCTAATGCTTAGATTTGGTGTACACTTTGCCATGCCATTCTTTCTAATGTTACACATGTGCATTCCAAACACTGCCATTATTAGTCCCTACCTTATTTATTAGACAATGAACTTATGTTCCTAGTTTCTTATGTGCATCAATTTTATGAGCTAGAAGATTTCCAAATCATAAAATTAGGGCTTATTTTACTCAAAGAGAATTCCTTTACATAAATTTCAGTTTTATGATTGTCTATCAGTAATTTTACTAGGGTTAAAGCTTATAAAAAAATAGAACAATTTAAAGAAAAATCAATTAAAAAATAGACAATTTTTTTTGGGAAGGCTCAAGAAGACTCTATCAAAGGATTGATTGCAAAATTTAATTTCCCTAAATCTTTACCAGAAATTCTATTAGCTTCTAGACTTTCTCCCACTAAAATTCAAGCCATTGTAGCCAAGGTCAGCAAGGAAGAATTCTATTAGGCAATTGACAATAATACCAACATTTTCTGGTTTAGAATTGCACTATCCCAAATTTTAGAGGAGAAGGATTTAGGGGCATTAGATTCACTTGATGAGCTATTAGAGGGTTTTGATGTTTTTTAGGGCTTCTTCTGCAATAGATAGATGGAAGAATCTTTTAATTTCTCGGTTCCTAATTGTTAGGCTCAACATTTTCCTCTTTAAAATTCTCCACATATCTGACATTAAAAATGCTTTTAACTTCTTTTATATGGAGGGTTCAAACCTATGAGGCAACCCAACGAAGGCACAAGGCATGCGAGCTACCAACCAACGAAGGCCACTACTGAAATGATTTAGGAACCTGATACATGCCCACTCATGCCTGAATCCTCTTTGGCTTAGACCCAAGAACTGAAGGACATCCACATTGTCAAAATCACTCGGTGCCCTGATCTTATCCCTTATGATGTTGGAACCTTGCAATCAACAAGACTTGATCTCTGATGGACTCTAATATCCCCTTTGGCACATACTTTTGATCTGCACATTTCTAGAGACTTTAATTTCCTTTTTTTTTTTTCCTACTATCTAATAATATGAAAAAGTCACACATTAAGTTGAATTGATAAAGTTAAAGGTATGTACATTTTCTATCCTTCTATTATGTGCAGATTAGACTAAAAATTATTTTTTGAGTTTTTTTTTAAAGTTGTACATTTTGATTGATTGAATATATAGTTTCTTATACGAGTTGTGTATTTCAGGGAATTCTCATTCATCCTCTTGTTGCATTCTATAGCTCTTAAAAATTGCCCATATAAAATAACAATTATATTCATACAAAATATAATAAAATATGAACTGAATAAATGATAAAGACTTAAACCATTTTTATATCACAGTAGAAAAAAATAATTGTTCACATGTGTCATTTTATCATTGAGTTATAAATAAATTAAATTATCATTTATCTTATTATAGAGTATTAAAATAAAATCGTATTGTTCAATTTTAAAATTTTAATTGAAAAATAATAATAACAATATTTCTTTTTGTTAATAAATAAATAGATGTTTAATAAATACTTTAATAAAATGTTCATTTTTTAAATAGTTAAAAACAATCTTTAAACATTCATAGCTTTATATTTTTTCATTTTTAATATGTTTTTAAATCTTTACCACGTACCTTGTATACCTTTCAAATCTATTTGTAATTCTACATTTTATTCAATTTATAAAAAATTATTGAAAAAATAATAATTATATTCATTTATTTCTTTGATATTAAATAAATAGATTTTTTAAAAGCACTATTTTTTTATATCATATCTTTATAATTTTCTCATGTTTTTAATGTTTTTTGAAATCTTTAGCACTTGTTTCTCATAGGATGCGTCTATCAAGACTAAATTTCCCAAATAAATTATTTTCCACAATTTAATTATTTATTATAAAATCATTACACATTAGTTTCTATTTTTTTTATTTAATAAATAAATTAACAAAAATAGATTTGATCAGCTAGTTAGCCACTTGCTTTCTCTTCTCATGCGTCGTCTTGAAAATAATTAGATATGCAAATGCTCCAAACAAGGAAAAACAACCACTTTATTAAAATAGGGAGATGTGGTCTTCAAGACCAAAATAGCATGATAAGCATACACCATCTTTTATATTCTATAAGTTGTAAACCTATAGTTTATTCCTCACAAAAGGTAGTGACTCTAGCTCCTAATTGATACTTATCTTTCTTTAATTTTATTTATTTATTTATTTTTCAGTTGAAAAGATAATTTAAACTCTAGCAAAATTAGTATTAGTCAATTAAAAATAGAAATTAGTATACATAAGTTAAATTTAATTTAATTTTTTTGTAAATTATAAAATCTTAAATAATTTATGTTGTGCAAATTAATAGATAGAAACAAATGAAACATTAGTTTTCAGGCTAGTAAAAATGTTTACCCCATATATGGTATCTAACATACACTAAAAAATGTGATTAAATATATATAAGAATCTAACCATCTTAAAAGAAGATTTAAGAAAGCTCTTCCCATCTAAATTTTCAATTCAAAGTAGTCATTAGTTTCTCTTTGAAAAGTTTTAGTACCTTCTAGTTTTTAGGGAGTTGTATTAGTCCTTGCCTTATATAAGGCAGAGAACTAATGTTCCCAATACACCCCCTGCATTAATTTTCATGCAAACATAAAATGTCAAAGGCAAAGGTTTTTCAGCTTGTATTTTAAAATTCAACTATCACAATCAAATTTTGGATCATAAATTGGTCAAAGGGGAATTTCCTAGGCATTAATCATTTTTTCAAATGAAAAAAAACCAAGAAAAGGTAGAAGATAATAATGCATTTAATTTTGTCAGAGTCGTCTGAATTTGTCTTTTACATGTCTCGAACAATTGACTTAATTGAATAGAAACTCAAATAGACATCGGTGAATAATTTTATGTGGCAACATTGTGTTCATGAGAGGTCATTTAAAAAAGTTTTTGGTCAATCCAAGATATCATTTGACTGAGAACCAACATGAGTTACCATAAGGGCTCGTTTGGCGAGTGGAATAGGAATACGTATTCTGGAATAGAAAATGGGGCTACATATTCTTGTTCTCCGTTTGGTTCAGCCAATATTGGATGGGAATTCGCGGACCCCAAAATTTATGTTTTCTAAAATTAAAAAAAGTGGAATAGGAATACGTATTCCAATAACTCCTATTTGGGTGGAATTGCAAAACCCCTTTTTTGGGCCAAAATTGGAATACGTATTCCTATTTTACTTCGTATTCCAATTCCATTTTGGTGCATCCAAACAAGGAATTCAAAATTTTTGGAATACGTATTCCTATTTTGCTCACCAAACGGGCCCTACGTTAAAACATTCCCATCTTTTTGCCCTAATCACATCGAGGAAATAACAACATGAGGTAATGAGATGAGGGGAAAAATATTTTTCCTTAACCATGTTAATATTTTAACTTTAATTTAGTTTAGTTTGAAAATTTCAAATTATATATTATTTTGTTGGTTTAAAATTAACTACGAGTTAGATAAATCTATTTTATTTGAAGATGATATACATTTCAATTTTTAAAACTCTTTAAGATTTATATATTATAATTTTCCAAACTTCTCAATTTAATATTTTACATTTACAAAAAAATATTTTGTTGATTTAAAATTATTTAAGAATTGGCTAGATCTATTATATTTTAATTTTTGAAAATCTCTATTATTTATTATATTATAATTTAAAAACAAGATAACTTAATAATTAAATCAAATTATCTAGAAATTAATTATGTTATTTTGAAAGTTAATTGAAATTTGAAATATAAAAACTATTTGAATAACCTATAATTTGAAGAATGAGTAGAAATTAGAGGAATAAGAATTTAAATGGATTGAAATGGATGTAGGTTTTGATTTTACAAAGTTTTGTGAGATAGAATTTGAAATTAAAATAACTGTTAGATGTTGGTGACAAATAGATTTTATGTTTTTAAGATCTATAACATTTCATTGTATTGAGTTTGATTATTATAATTTTAATCTTGGAATGTAATTTAAGTTGTGTGACAAAAATTTCTATCGCTTACACATACATGTGGTGAGGAATACATCATACAAATCTGCATTCATTGCAAATGTATTCTCAATTTTTCAATGTCTACTCTTGTTACTAATTATAATGAATGAATGAATGAAAGATTTTTAATGACATCCACAAGGCACTGGCTAAATAGTCAAATATTTGCATTGGCTGATACCTAGTGTTGTTACCTTTAATTATGTCAATTCTTTGTTTGCCCTAAAACCTATGCACTTATGATAGTACTTGTATGTAAAGTAAAAAATATTTTATACAAATTTATGTGCGTGCACTTTTTCCACAGGGTAAAAGATTGCGAGTTCAATGCACCCATGTAACTTGTGTGGGCCCTATTAATTCGGTGAAGCTATTTTCGCTTTTTATTACTAATTTCACCATTTTAGGAAGAGTGATCAACCTTACAAATAAATTGAAGATTTCACAATAGTGCATTCAAATTTATATATTGAATTCATCCTTTTGGAAGTACAATTTTAAAA